>JADMLD010000387.1:0-41892 GCA_017589585.1 Phylloscopus whistleri
TTTTATTTTGGCACAAGTAACTATAACCACTGGTATTGATCAAATCTGTGAGTCAAACTACTATAGCAAGCAAAAGCCATAAAAATTAAACACTGAGAAAGTCACCATTACAAGATAGTGATCTGTGATCTTTCCACTAAGAATTTATTTAACAGCCATACTGCCTTCATGAGAAGAAAAGGGAGGATAGATGAGGGGAATGCCCAAGGAGTAAGTTGGGTTTTTTTCCACCTCAAGATGAACCTGAAAAAAACCTAAAGAGCAAAGTAGGTGCAGCTGATATAACACTTTTAAACAAAACAACAGCTCTCAATCACTTTCCTTAATAGTGTGGGGTTTTGGTGGGTTTTGTTTAAGTACCCTTCCCATTGAGTAACCATGCCTCAGATTACTCAACTCAAGTGAGCTTGACAAAATGAAGACACAATATTTTTATAACTCTGTCCAAGTCATAACAAGTTAGAGAAAATATTTACTTCCTGAATACTGAGAAATAAGTGTTTACTCCATAAACTTTGTTTCATCTTGCTATTTGCTTTCTTCTCAAATATTCACCTTTAATTTTTGTAAGCACATCAGCTTCAGCAGTGTTCTTTTTAACTTCCATTTCTCAGTTACTCTGTCACACTTTATAGCATTCAGAATTAGAAACACAATTTATGTTAAGGTCAACATCTTATCTGGGTTAGTTTCATGAGAAAGAAATACATTTTACATTCTCTAAAACTTCTCCATCATGCAAAATATTGTTAAGTAGAAAGATCAGGAGATTAATTTCAAAAGCTTAGTCCCACACTGAAAATAAAATGCCAATGAACAGACTTTTTAAACTCACTAATGAATTCTTTAGTTCTGAAGGTTTTGCAAGACGCTGATCTGTACCTATCATCAGTCTTAATGCAACAATTTTGAAGATTCATAAGTTTAAGAGAATTAATGTTTTAATTTTTTTTTTTTTTGCTGAAAGTGTGGCTTAAAAAGGACATCTGACTGAGCTTTTCTATGTTCTCCCCATTTTCAGCAAAATAAAATCTTCAGAAGGCAAGTCCCAACTTTCCCTGCCAATTGACAAAGACTATCTATCAGGGTTATTTCAACTTTAAGGAATTTTACCCTAAAGGAAATTCTTTCCATTACCTTTCCTGTTTGTTTGATTATCTCAGCATGTATTTGCAACCCCTCTCATACTGAAGCTGAATGTTATACAAACGCCTGAAATTTCAAACACTTAGGAAAATGGATTCTAAAAACCAAAACAGGGATCTGAAGGTCTGGTTCATGCTTTGGTAAACACAGAAATACTTAAAAGTGTAACCACTGTGAAGCTGGATGAGCAAGAGCAGGGATCATCTCAAGCTTCTGAGGTTCTGCTGGCTCTTGTTTATACCTAATGAAACTAAGAGGTTCAGGCTGAACATAAAAAAAGTGCAAACAGAAGACGTTTTCAGAACTGAACCATTTTAATTTCTATTTTTAAACACTCAGACAAATCACAGATTTTTTTTCCCAGACACGTGGGTACCTCTAGTGTGGCTTATCACAAGTTTCACCATACTAAAATTAGTAGCCAAAGCAAAAGAACAAAATTCAAATCTAAGTCTGACTTCTTGAGAGCCAATTTTAAATTCACATCCTGCTCTTTAACACTAAAACCATCTTTAGGAAGGGATCCAATGGAATTGCTGAATAGAAATCCACACATTCAAATTCTAGTATTGTTAATCATGTTTTAAAATTCAGTGACAAGGTCAGCAAAGTATATCTGAAGCCAAACCTGAAAGGACATGCTATTGTCTTTAAGCATTTATTTTATTATTAAGTTCTCTAGTTATAAAATATTTAACTGCCTATAATTTATTTGAGAATTCTTGTTGACTGGTTTAAACAAAGAATATATAATATGATTCTATAATACAAGACCATAATGAGGCTTGTAAAAAGATCTTCACAAGATTGTAATAGAGAAATATTCTGTACAAATTCTGTAATAGGATAAAGTGGGATTACAGTATGCTGGAATATCAACTAAAATTCTCAATTATCAGAGCAACTGATACCACAAAAAAGTTGTGGTATTTCCAAGATTCATTCACACTGGAAGCCACAACAGCACTGTATTCAGACTGACTTGCTCAGGGCTTTGCCAAATCTAGTCTTAAAGAATGGAAAGGATGTAGATTTGACAACCTGTGCTACCTATTCCAGATCTTCAATGTCTTCAGGATGAATTTCATTTGCAGGTGCCAAATCAGAACCTCACCCACTTCAGACTGTGACCACTGTCTCCGTTCCTCCTGTCATGTTCCCCTGTAAAGGGCCTGGCTCTGTGTTCTTGCAAACCTCTTAGGTATCACCTTGTGAGGCAGCTCTTGAGCATCCTCTGGGCTTTCTGATGCCCAGGCTGAGCAAAGCCATTTCTCTCAGCCTCTCCTTATGTGCTCCAAGCCACTCATTTTCCTGGCTTTCCACTGAATTACATTCAATTTACTCAATGTATTTGGGGAACCAAAACTGGATGGGGTATATCCAAAGTGGTGGCCTAAAGAATACTGAGTATTAGCAATCCACTGGCTGTGCTTCTGCTCACCCAGCCTAGCATGGTGCTGGCATTTGTCACTGTCAGTGAAACCTGACCTGCTGACTCCTGTGTCAGAATGTGCGGGTCCCTCCCAGCAGAGCTGTCTCCCAGGAAGTCACTCCCCACCAAGGGGTAAGAAGATGCATTTATCCTCGTGGAGTCTCAGGGGGTTCATCACAGCCCATCCCACCAGCCTCTCTCAGCTGCAGAGCACTGTCCTCCAACGTGTCAACTACTCCCACAAGGTGAGGTCACATGCAAATTTGACAAGGATACCCTTCATCTCCTCCTCCAGGTCACTGATCAAGGGACTAACCAAAACAGGTCCCACTACAGTACTCCACTGGTAACTCGTCTCCAGGTAGAATACAAACATTAGGTGCTATGTTTTGAGCCTGACAATCATGCTAGAAGCTTGGATAAACTGAAGAAAAATGCCTAATATTAAATCCAATCTGATGGCAATTTACAATTTCAGTAGTACACAGAAAAGTCCCACAACTACAAATAAGTACATAAAAGATGCTCAGAAACTTCACACAAGGGTATTTTAATTACTGCTTAAGGGGGAAAAAAGAAAAAACTCAACACAAAACAAAAACAACTCCAGTAGGTTCCTTCCTAATAAGGAAGAAAACATAGGACTAAAGAAAGATGTTTATGTATGAAACATACATAATGAATGGGTTTAAGTTTCAGAATCTGTAAATAAAGTCAATGAAAATAAAAACTAATTTCATCACCCAACCAAGGAAACCTAAAGTCATTATCTGCCTTATACATGAGTCATGAAATAGGAAAGACTTCACACTGTAACACAGAAAGCAATACAAGTAATTTCTTAGAGGAAGTTTAAACTTTTTTATCAATTTCATGGATTAATGTTATACCTACAGCTGCCATAGATACACTGACCCCTACTTAGTGAATTTCTAGCTGAGCAAATGTTCTCACCCATAGAAGACAACACTTGCTGAGAATGGTTTATATACTGGAGTTATTTCTTCATTCTTATAATCAGTTGTTAAGTCACAGAGACAAATATCTAACAGATTTTAGATATTTCTTACTATTACTTTTCCCTGCAGTGATTACCATAGCTGCCATAAAGAATACATACAATTGTACTGAGAGATGCAACTGAGATAGCTGACATAGAGAAAAAGAAATAACTTTCAACTTTAAACACCTCTGACCTACAGGCATACTGAACACTGCAAAATGAGTGGATAGGAATACTGATACTGTTGGGTACAACCTAGATAAGAAAGACAAAACTTCACTATTAAGCATCTATTTTCCCCAGGAGAAAGGATTATTATTAGGTATATATGTAGATATTCTATTTTAACACTCAGCCACACAAAGCAAGGGTAGATACTCAATTAGCAATTTGTGCATACAAAGACACAGTTTGTACACCCATTACCAGGCAGAAAGGTACACTCTGTACACTGATAGTTTTAATGTAATCTTATATATTTGATAATACTTAAAAAAATACAGCAGTAAAATACAAAGTAAAAACAGAACACTTTTCAAATGTAGTATCTGTTTGCTGCAGATCAGTGTAACCAATTTTTATTTCCTAAACAAACAAGGAATACATACAGTGCAACACCTCCCTCCAAGTTTTTTTGAGCCTATTTGAGTCAGCAGAATCTCATAAAGTTTCAAGAGCAGCTATGCTCCTAGAAACTTATTTCAAAGGTTAAACAACCACAGGGAAAAAGCACAAAGCAGTGCAAGTGCGACAGAAGCAGACATTAGCAGAATTACCAAATCTGACAATCTCACAGACTAATGAAGTAGTGCTTGCCCTTCACTCAGAAATCTCCACCAGAGGCAACGATTTCCAGGGGTCCAAGTTAAGCCTGGCTCAGAATGTCAGTAAAACCCTCTGCTCTGTCAGTAGAAACCTCATCCTGTATAGAAAATACAGCTCAATTTGTATTTGAGGTTTTTCAGAGTAGCATTCTGAGCAACTGCCTGTACAGCTCTTGACCAGTTTAGATAATCTCATCTATCCTGATCCCTTCTTGTAACAAACTGCTCAAATTCTACATTTAAAGAGAAGTGGAAATGAGCAAACCTGTTCACACACTGCTACGGATTACACCAATCACTGTATTTACTCCACCTCACCAACCTTAAAAATAACCTTTTGAAACAGTTTCCTATGCAAACAAGACTATGGCATTCAAAGACATGTACAAAGATACTAAGAAAATTTTGGGGGGAGGGGATGGAAACAGCAGAGGATCTGAGAGGGGGATGACACCCACCTCTGGAGTACCTGCCCCTTCTCAAAAAAATGACAGCCAGACAAGGGAGAAAACGTTTTGAACACTGACAGGTTTCTCCCAATAGTTTCTAATTCTGTCAGGCAGCTTCCAGGACTGAATGCAGATGCCTATGTATCTCTGCCAAATCGTTCTGTGAATGGACTCTGTTGTTTCAGTTGTTTGAAAAGGGAATTTGAAACAGAAGGTTACGGCTTTGATAAAAGGATTTTAAGTACCTGGACATCACTTAATTGACTATCACAGCTGAACCCAGATCAAAGAACTTGGATCAAACTAAGGAATCCCTCTACAACAATATTTTAAAAGAGGCTATGGAAGTGCCAAAATAAGTCTCATGTTTCAGCATATTTTATGAAATAATAATTAAAAAATCCTCAGCTATTATTTCTTCATGTGATCTTCCCTGCTGAACATCCCAACAAGTTTCCCACTCCTGAACATCCCAACAATCTAAAAGTTATTACAGTTGAAAATATTTGCACCTCCTGCATACAGTGACCATACTCAGAGAATGACTTTGTTGTCATTTAGTTTGCTGCATTTAACAACATGCATTCTTTTTCTAATTTACCACGTAACAAGAGTGGAACAGTAGCTCTTCAAAATGCCAACACCCCAACAGTTACTGTGTGGCTTATCATTGAACACCAACTTCATCTGATGTTTTTGTCAAAGACATCACAAACTCAACCTAACAAACTCCCCACTGATTTCACTTGTTAGCTCCAGTGTCAGACTGAAGCACACTGACATAACATAGCTTTAAACTAATTCCTATCTTGTCTCAACTCTTATCACAAGTTCCATACTGTCAAATTTCAAACATTTTTTGCTGAGCCTCACATGGAAGAGAACAGAAGATTAACGACAATACTGTGGAGAAAATAGGCCATGGGTTTGTAAATACAATGGGTTGGTTTACATTAGTCCAATGAACAAAAAATTATTCTCACACTGGGTTTGCATTCATCATCAATTAGAATTTTTACACAACAAACCCAGAGCGTCCTGCTGAACCCAAATCACAGCTGGCAATCCTGCAGCCCAGTGAGGCAAGGCAGCCACTGCCTTTGAAAAAAGCTCCCTCCAATGCTTTAGGGAAACACCAAGAGGAGCAGGAATAATAAGCTGTTGTCCTGACAACCTTAGGAAGTAAAACCAAGGCTTACTTTACTACAGCAGAACCCTACAGACAACCTGATCACTGTAAACTGCTCTTAATTCTTCAAGAGCAGCTGGCACTGCAATAAGCAAGACCAGCACAGCAAAATGCATATGCTTCCTTACACACTGTAGATGATATACACATCAGGCATGAGAATGTATGAACAGACACAGACACACTCTTCTGTTCCTTTTTTCCCCCCACACTTATTTTTCCACTTTGTGTCACACTAGTATTACAATGGGATTTCATGCTAAAACACATCAGGTATTCATTTTCAGTGCTGAGAAGCCAGAAAAACACTAGAAGCAGAGGAGTGCTTTTATCCTTGAATGCACTTTAGGTATCCAAAAGTAAGAAATAGTTTTGAACAGAAAGCCACAAATGAGAACAACCAGAGAAGAATGATTAAATAACTTGCAACTCTCAGGTGGAAAAAAAATCAAAACAACAAACCTGGAAAAAACCCCAACTGACTGAAATGTCCTATCTTTCTCCAATACCTTCTACACAAAATATAGGAAATAGAGCTGCTTTTTTGCAGTGACTATTTTGCTAACTATGCATTAATTTCAGTACTTCTTTTTACTCCCCCACATGAAAGGGAAAAAGCTAGCAAAAAATATTTTAACACTGTGCACTTACAACACATACTTTAGAATGTTTCACTCTGCCCTTACTCACCTTAATTGCCATTTCATTGTCACATCTTTTCACAATTTACCAGAAGTGACAGTAAAAATCCGAAATAAAATATATGGTGGCCCAGAATCTCCTTTCCATCTCATACAAATGGAATAAGCAAGTGTAAAAAAAAAAAAAAAAGGGCAACTCAAAGCAAACACCAAAAAATGCCAAACCACTAAAAAAATTTATAAAGGTATTAAAACACATTTTATTGCATTTAAATTAACCTGCCACAGAATGTCTAATGTTCTCAGAGTATCTTTCCTAATAAAAAACATTTTAAGTATTGTAATCTGTTGTTCCTGTAATTTGTAAAACAGTTCTATCAGAATCATTAGGCTGGAAGAGACCTCCAGGATCATCACAGTTTGTATGAGGTTTAAAGAAAAAGTTGGTGAGCCTGAAGGGAAATGGAAGGGCAAATTGACGAGTTTTATGAGAGCTTTGTGTCTTCAATCTTTTAGGTAGTCTTTGAAGCATAGGTATTTCACAATATGACTTTTCAGGTGTAAGTTATATGGAAATGATTTGATGGGATTTCTGTTAGAGGACACATGACACACATAAATGCAGGCAGACATTATCACAATCCACTATGCCAGTGAGAATTCAGGCAGCAAAGGGAGAGGGGGAGGAAAGAAGAAACAGCAAACAATACAGGAGCATTACACAAATATCTGCAGAGCTGGGTATGCGACTTTGCAGGATCCCGAACAAAAAAATGAAGATATTATATAAGAAAAGATTCAAAGTCAATGGCAAAACTCCAAGTCGTGTGCTCAGAATTTTATTTAAGCTGCTGAGGGGGAGGGGCAGCCAGACAACTTCAGCTACTGCCACCTTCCAGCCTCCCAGCTACTACAAGCCAATTTACTACTGCTCCCCTGGCCTCCTCCTAGATTCCCTCACTTTCAAAAAAGAGCTGTGGTATCTTTCTACATCACATGTCACAGCTTAAAAAAAAAAAAAAAAAGTAGCTAAAGGTCTTTTTCCAAAGGAACACGGAATCCCCAGTTAACAGCACCAGAATAAATCCCTACTTCATTTCAGACAACTACTATTCTTAAAATGTCTTACAAGCATCGAATCCAATAAAGCTGTTTGCTTGCATGTCCAAAGAGACGGTACAGCAGCTGCTTACATTTACTACACATTCAGAATATCACCTCCAAAAGGATTCAAAACATTTTTTAAAATAAAACCTTTAATTATGTATGCACTGCTCATTATTTAAGAAATTCCAGAAAACCAGAAGAATCCACTTAGAAATCTTGAGTTGCTTACTGCTGATGTAATTACAGTTTCATGATCCAAACAAGAGCCTACATCTCTTCTAGTAAGAACTATGGTGCAAACTAATCACAGTGACATTTCTGCCTACTGCTGTCCTGTCTAACTAAAAACTAGAAGAGTATCACCAATTACAATAATCCTTTTCAATCTTCTGCTCATTCAGTTATGCCTCAAAGTGGCTTTAAATCCAGGGTCAGTGCTTCACTACAAAGGAAGGCAGGTTCTCTCTCATTTACTTCTGTCAGGATAAATCAAGATGTTTAACATTAAGTTTGCTCTTTCACAACAAACTAAAGAAAAAAAAGCTATTCATGTGAAATCCTGACAATTCTCAAAAATCTAACCAGTCATATGACATCATCACTGAATATCATCAGGAATTTATGTTATTCTTAATGCAATTTATGTAAACAACTAGTGTTTAACAAACAAGCAAACAAACAGCTGTGAAACATACTTTTCAAACTACTAAATACAAATTCCCTCATAAACTCTTCTTATTGAATTATTTGGTTTGGTAGACCGTCCTCACACTCTTCTCTTAAAATTCAGGTAGAAAAACCAGGGCTGAAAAAGACTATCAGGGGCACCCCTACCTTAATCTTCAGGAACTGTCCAGATTTATAAAAGGATTAAAATTGTGCTGAAAATAAAAAGATGAACTGAAGTTGGTCTTGACTTTGCAAGAGGTAATATTTTAAAGAATCTGATATAAATCATGTTACCTAATACAAAAAAATTTCTACTCTGAGGACAGTATTGCAACATATAGAAAATAAACAGCAACCTCCACTTCAGTGATCCACAACCCAGCTTACCCAAACATTTTAAAATTGCAAAGCATTTTAAATTGCAAAGCAAAAACTGCATGGAAAGAGAAAAGAGCATTTGTCAAAGCCTGATTTCATTTCAAGCTGTCAAAACAGCTACTGTTGGTAATCTTGGATGACTAACGTGAGAAACTAGATAACCCAGTGCCCCACCCTCTTTCCACAATCTGTAACTTGTATTATCATAACAGCATAGCATTTCTCCCTCTATATTACCAAACTAGATCTCTCAGCAGTAAAAGGCAGGAACCTACTGAAAATATTTTAACATCCAATCATCTAAATAGAATCCTAACTCCAGCCAAGGTAAGGAGAAAATACTTCCTTTTTTCTGCAGTTGGAACAGGTGATCTGCAGATAAGAGCTTAGGTGCAATGCCTGCCTATGTCCAGTGTGAAGCTGGAAGTGGAAAAGCAAACTGCCTCGGTTCAGTCATAAAGGTCAAAAGCAGCAAAAAAACGGGGATGGTTTTGCCTGTTTGACCACTGCTTTGCTTAATTCCTCATTTGGCTCTCCTCATTTGCAAGAGTATTTCACAATGCACTTGAGTAATGGCATGTCAGTAAATGCCTACAAAAAGAGACGATATTATCTTTCTTTCAGCAAAATGAAATATAAACCTTTAAGAATACTCTGATATGCACAGTAAGAAATACCAGCTACAAAGAACTGAGGTTTTGTTTAGTTCTAAGCTTCACATTATATCCTTGGCATATATGAATGAAACAATCTTTAACTGATCCAATAGGACTGGTGAAACAGTCTGGCATCCTTACAAGCATTCCTTCCTGTTACATCTGAGTGCTGCATGACCTGCTAAGGTAACCCACTGGGCACGCAAAACCAAGACAATACATTCAGAGACCTCGCTGAATCTAGCTTTATATGAATGCTACATAAATTATAAATCAACTGTTGTGGACCCTAAGTGATGTTTAAGTATCTATAATGCATTAGAGCTCTTGATGATTTAAACATGTTTGCATTAATAATAAAAGGTATTTCAAAGATCAAATTTGAAAATTGAACTATTTCAGAGCTACCATTGAAGGAGCGAATGGAGGGCAAATAATGCATTCCCACTGACAAAAAGCACAGTTTTGTAAAAATACAAGAAATAGAGCAATAAGGCATCAAGCCTAGGCATTTCTATACCCAGCAGGCTGTGAAGCACTATGTTTCTGAATCCAACTCTGAAACGTTTCAGTCTAAGATAGCTAGGTACAGAATCTAGGGAAAAAACAGCTGAACAGACAATATTAATGCACTATGGTCCCTTTTAAAATAAACCCATCAAACTAAGTAACAACTGAGACTGAATTATTGGCTTTTTCCCGTTTTCAAACATCCTGCGTTATCCAGCTGCCTTCCTTTATAGCAACGTAAATATTATGCAGAGTTACCTTCCAACTAAACAAACTTTCTTTAGATATTAGTAACACACATGTAAAATAAAGTCTAAAGCAGTAGCATGAGCTAATCCAAACACCGAATTATGTCAGCTAGTAAGCAAGCTTCAAATCTGCTCGTGTCTAATCGGTGCAGAACTGACCAGAAGATAGTTTACTATTCACGTGAAGGGAAAAAAAAAATAGACAAACACAGAAATAGCAGGCTGCAGAGACAGATTACATGCTTTCCTTCCCTGCAGGATAGCTGATATAAGAAAGCCATCTAGTGTTAACTTCCAGAAGTGAAAACTGCGCACAAAAGAGCTCGGGAAAATTTACATGTGCAATTCCCTTTAACTTTGCATATCTTTTGCATCATAAAAAAAAAATAAATCTTGTTTCCTCTAGAAAAGCCAGGCTGAAAGCAAGTTTTCAAACTACCGATGTACTAAAATAATGCAGCACCGAGTACTAAGGTAGTTTACTGACCTACTTCGTGAACCTTAACAGCCATATCTGAAATTTGTCAGCTTCGGAGTTGCCTTTGTCAAGGCTCCGCAAGGCTACTTCCCCGTTCGCAGGGCTCTCCCGGCGCAGCCGAGCGCTGCCGCCCCGCACAGAAGGGCTGCGAAGCCCCCGGCACGAAATCCCAGGCAAAGTTGAGCCGAACCGGCTGCCATTTAACGAATCGAACGGCAAGTTTGGAGAACGGACCCCGGAACAGCTACGGGAGCATTACAAGATAACAAAGAGTGCAAAAGGATGCAGCCTGCCCCTCGCACCCAGTAACCAAAAAAACCAGGGGGATTAAAATCTTTTAAGGAAACTGCACGGGCTGAAGAGGCTTCTCCTCTGCCACCCCAAGCGCTTGGCGCTCCCCGCTTCACCGTCCCCGCTCTCAACAGCGGCTCTCCCCAGAGATGTCCGATCCGGGCAAACTTACTCCGTAATTGCCATTATTGTTGGAGTGAGACTCGCAGAGCGGATCGGGGTGCTCGGGCTGCCGCAGCCGGCGGCAGAGCCGCCCCGCAGGTGACTTGGCCACCCGGCGGACACCCCCGCCGCCCCCGGGCCATTCTCTACGGGGCGGATCGCATCGCTATTTATAAAGGCGACGTGCGGGAGCGAGTCTCCCCGGCCCCCACACGGTGCCCGCCGGGGCGGGGTAGCTACGGCCGGGGCGAGGTCGGGGTGCCGCTTGGGAAGCGGGGCCCGCGGCTCCCCGGCGCTTCCCCACCCGCCCCGGCCCTCCGTTCTCCCGCGGATCCCGGAGAAGCCGAGCCTCCCTCCCCAAGGCACCTGAGGAAAGCGGAGACGGTTCTGCCCTCACAGCACCCCCTTCCCTGAAGTGCTCCCGAGCCCTTCCCGGGAGGGAAGGCACTCGCACGCCCGGGGGCACGGAGGCGGCGGGCGCCGCTCCTTACCTGGTGCTGCCGCGGCCGCCGCTGCTGCCCGCGCTCCGGCTGCTCCGGCCGCGGGACCCCCATGCCCCCCGCACACGGGCTCCGCTCCGCTCCCCTCCCGCGGCACACGGCACCCGCGGGGCGCCGGAGCCCTGCACGGAACCGGGGGCCGTCCGCTGGGGTGCTGCGGGGTCCTGTGTGCTGGCGTGAGCGCCGCTACTCCTCCTCTGGCTCCCCCGCCACCCCTTCCCGGCTCTCGGGTCTGGAGTGCGGCTCCGCCGCCGGACGGGAGGGCGGGGCGGCGGCGGGAGGGCGGGGGCAGCAGCGACACTCACACCGCGCTCGCCGGCCCCGCACGCCCGCGGCCCCGCCCCGCCCGCCGGCCCCGCCTCCAGCGCCCCCGCCGGCGCGGCCCCGGGGGACCAACTCCGCATTGGCCACCGGCGCTGTCGCGCATCCCAAACCCCGCGCCCCGCCCCGCGGCCTGGCACCGCCTTCCCCGCCGCCTCTCGCCCGCCGCGGCGGGGGCGCGGGAGGGGATCCCCGGGGCGCCCCGGGGACGGGCGGACAGCTCGGGGTCGGAAGCGAGCAACAGGTGGGGTGAGGGAAACAGAGAGGCAGAGCAGAAGCGCCCTCCCCGGCAGCGAGCCTGTGAGCGCCCGGTCCTTCAGCCGACCCCGGCCCCCCGGCTGCTGCCGTGCCCAGCCGAGCGCGGCAGAGCGGCCCGGCACAGGCACCTGCCCCTGCCCCTGCCCCGCACGGGCACTCCGCTTTCAAGACCCTGGACAACGCCGCCCGGCCCGGCCGCTCTCAGCCCCCGCCCTTGCCCTTCTGCCGCCCTCGGGCTCCTGAGACCCCCGGCTCCTTCCCGCGGGACTTCCCGGAGTGGCGAGCAGCGGGGTGACCGGGACTCTGTGTCATCCTACAGGCTCTGCATTGCCTCAGCGAAAGTCCGTCTGAGAGGCTCTGGGTTTGCGGCAGGAATGCTGTGTCCGCATACCTATGGAACAGAAACACACGGCAGTGGAGTTCTCGGGATTGCCGTGTGTGCTCTGTCTCCTGTGTACCACTCTTAAGTTTCACGTGGGTCAGGAGCACGGAGCTTCCCCTCTGTCTTGTGTAGCCCTGAACAGGTTAGTTTGCCTGCCAAATAAGCCGTGGCTAGATATCCACATTTCCTCCACCTCCCCCACACGTTCTGGTAAGCAAACCAAAGGCTGTTTTCAGAATTTGAATTTCCCTATTTCTACTCTGTGGGCTAGTTCTGCAAAGAGCCATATCTGTAATCATAGGACCCGCTTCTACACAGAGGTTGCAAAATAGAAGATGTTATCAGGACTGATGTGGCTGCTCCCATCTGCTACCCCAAATGACGAGGCCTGCAGTACCATTGGAATAAAGTCTACTCCTACAGAACCCTACAGAAACAATCCAGGATTCTTTTATGTTTTTCCAGTCCTCTCTTGCTTTCTTCCCCCTCCGCCCATACCCACCTCTCAGGGGTAAGTAACTTTCTGGTTGTACCAGTTCACTCAGCTCTGGCGAGCAGGCGGAATGTTGACATTTACAAGTATTCCACTGCCTAGTAAACTTCTCCTCATTGACTACCTTTTGCTGGAAACAGCACAAGTGGAAAGGAACTGTCACATGTATGCTAAAGATCCAAAGGCCAAATTTTGGGTTATTGCATTAACTGTTCCTTTAATGCACATTTTACAACAAGAAATACAGTCCACAATCATAAATCCAAGCATAGGTTCATGCGGGCTTATTAGAACAAACTTTGAGGTGTCAAGATTAAAAGCACTGGCAAGCATTACATTCGTCAGTTAGGGTTTGGATGCCTGCTTGAGTGTTATTGTTTTGGTTAAAATGTTATTTTAGAATGTTATCATTTCTACCCAAAATCACTAGTGCAGTTAGGCAGCCCACTGTCTCTGTACTGACATGACCACAGAAATAACATTATTATTGTCCTAACAAAAAGCCTCAGAAAAATGCACCACAAGTGAAAGGAACAGTGCATTTTTCACTTTGTCCTGTTATAGGCAGTGTCCTTCCTGGAAGGTTCATTCCTTTAAAACGGAATGAAAATGACAAAATGACAGAAAAATATAAATGGAAATAGAGGGAATCAGGAGAGGTGTGAGTGTGCACAGAGTATGGCAAGCAGTGCTTGTCCCTGATTTCCGTGCTGACCAAGTCCTCAGTGCTAGAGGGCTGCTCGTTCCGATGAGTCCCTCTCTCCCCGAGGACAGACTCTGCAGCAACTGCTGAATTTTCTCTCCTTGTTGCCATTCCTCTCGCACGCCGCATCTCTCGCGCCGAAGGGGAGCTGGAGGAGCGGAGCACGAAGGGGAGCTGGAGGAGCGGAGCACCAAGGGGAGCTGGATGAGCAGAGCACGATGGGGAGCTGGATGAGCAGAGCACGATGGGGAGCTGGATGACCAGAGCACGAAGGGGAGCTGGAGGAGCGGAGCACCAAGGGGAGCTAGAGGAGCAGAGCACGATGGGGAGCTGGATGAGCGGAGCACCAAGGGGAGCCGGGCGAGCAGCGCGGTCGCTGCCCATCCCCGTGGGGCCGGTGCGAGGCTCCGGGAGCGCCGCCCGCCGCCGCCAGGTGTCCTCTGGCAGCCGCTCCGGGCCGCGCTCCGGCTCCGCTTGGCTGAACTGGCCCGCCTGGTGCCTGACCCACCTCGGCTGCGGCTGCTTTTCTCCCGCCTGCGCTCTCAGGGCAGCTAAATGGTTCTTTTATAACCTTGGCTACGTTTCATGTGCAAACCTAGGAAGGCGGTAGCGCACTGTACTAATAGCTGCAATATTTTGTATGCTAAGAACAATATTTGCATATACTTACTGTTTTCTTTTAAAGGCTCGTTTTATAAAACGCTTTGGATGCAAATCAGCTTCCTCCAAGAGTATTTCGATGTTTCACCTACTATCCTAAAGAACACCATGCTTAAAAAAAACCAGCCCTGACATCTTATCTGTAACTCACGGCATTTCCTTATCCTCTGAAAAAATGCTACTCAGTCCCTACCGACTGCAGTGTTGAGATTAACTCCTTCCTGCACATTGGGTGCGTTCACTTCTCTGCATACTGTCCTGTCTAAAGGGGCTTAATCTGGATGTGAGAAATGCTTAGGCGTTCTGCTGTGTGGTGCCTCTGAGGCTGATGTCCACCATTAAAGAACAGACAAACTGTGGTAATGCCTGTGAATTTAAAAAAAAAAAAAAAAAAGTATTTCTCAGCTGACAGAATGTACTTCGTGATGGAACTGTGATAACTGACTTACTTAACAGGTCTAAACATTTACAGCCAACACACTAAATGGTGTTTAGGTTGCATTCCCAAAAATAATCATTACCTGTGTCTTGACAAGATCCAGCAGACTGATACAGATTAGGGTTTTGCTATTAGGACAGTCTGGAATCTTGCTGTGATGGCTGCTTGCCTTTTTTTTTTTTTTTTCTTCTCTCTCTTACTCCTTTTCCTTCTCACTCTCTCACTCCTCCAGTATCATTCCTTTTTGGCTTCCAGGCTACCATCTGTGTACCCTCAGGGAGTCAACAAGAGAAGAACAAGGGCCAGAAACCAGAACACAGGTGAAGAGAGGTAAACAGAAGCTTCTTGCAACAATAAAGGAATGTTCAAGCCTCAAGAGCACAAGAGCAAATGGGGCAAGAGGAATCTCTTGCCCAGACTGAAGACTGATAAACATACAATTGAAATGGATGGAAAAAAAGAGGACACCTACTTTCCATTCAGGTTCTAATTCTTGCAGGATGCATATAATCTGTTCGAATTGCCTAGTGAAGGACACTGACTTGCCACAGATTTGGGATAAATCACAGCAGGACGGTTCAGCCTTTGACAATATGGACCCAGAAGGTATTATAACAGCTCAGCTACACAAATAAATGCAAGCAGAAATCAGACAGGAGACATCCCATAGGCTGCAGGTTGGGCAGCTCTGATTAAGATGGGTGCCAACTTTTTCCTGCAGTATCTTTTCTTCGCTTCTCCTGTTCATATTTAACTTCAAAGTACCCAGCTCAGCCACATGTGAAGCTAGTCTTCAGACACTGTTAACACACAAAGAACTGTTCCAACATCACCTACTAACTGTTTGTTTCCAGTGACACAAATTTTTGATTCAGTATTCAGTCTTAGGGAAGTGGGTCCAGCTGGGATTCTTGGAAGTGGTGTGGGAGGTGGAAAAGACATCCGGTAGCCACATGATGAGGCTCGTTTTGCTGACACAAGGCACTCAGGAACAGGCAAGCCAAAGAAAGTTTAGGTTTGTTTCCTCAGCCTTGGGCACAAGCCTAGAATCCAGATGAAGTAAGCGCGTGCTGAGCACAAGATTTCACTGATGCATAAAGATGTCATCTCCCTCACAAATCTTTTTGCTGAGGTTGCTCTGTATTTCCTGATGCAGTTAATGAGGTAAGGTGCTCTACTTGGGAATTCTGGCTAGGTCTCTGGAGCAACTTCAACTCCCTCTGGTCAACCAGAGGAAAGCTGTGAGCAGTAGCAGCGAGGCAGCCCCTGGCTTCACAGGCTCCCAGTGAATCACCATGCCATCTGCAGGCTGGTCCGAAGGTCAGCACTGCAGGCAGATTCCCAGACTCCACGTTTCCATAGATCAGCAGCCCTGGAGCCTTGTATAGCCTGGTGAACACAAGAGCTCCCGTTCCAGTAACCACTATGATTTGGCAGTTTCTTGTACCTCAGAGCAGGCTGAGTGGATTTTGTTCTTCTAACCCCAAAGCTGCCCTTTCATTTGGACATTATGTGGGTGAAACCATGTATTCACACTCTATAAAGTACTTATTTTACATGTTGCTGTTAAAGTGCAAGCAGAGTTTACCACAATACTAATATTTCATCCCAGTGGCTTCCCTAAGATACGAGCAATTCAGTGAAACAAAACATTCTCTGTATCCTCTGAAAATAGTTTTGAAAGCCCAGATGGCAGAAAATACCATTGGTTTTAATTAGCAATATCCTTCACAGAATCCCCTATTAACCAAAAGAGCATACTATATTTCATCTCACTTCCCCTAGTTTACTTACTACTGCCTCTCTTCTCTGTGGTTTACCAGCAGGAAACCACTGGAGGGGATATATCCAGATAAGATTAAACAACATAATATTATCATCTTTACTATAACCAGTCTGACAGCTTTTTTGCTAGATGCTGAAATGAGAGTCACAGCCATTTTGGCTTCCATTCACTGTAGAAACCATTCTTGTAAGTCCACAATACTTCACTAATTCCTGAACTGTTTCACTTGTGGCAGGCCATTTTATTTTATTTTATTTTATTTTATTTTATTTTATTTTATTTTATTTTATTTTATTTTATTTTATTTTATTTTTCACTGAAATGCCCTTTACACAGTAAGTTGAATGTAATAGGAAGCGAAAGCAGGGCATCCTGGAAGTGGATGTATCTCCAAGGGTAAGACTGTTCTAGAGCAAGGCAGCTGTGGTACTGCTCTGGTGAGGAGCTATTGCAAAGTCACCAAGTGGCCTCTTTCTAGTGGCAGTGGGACAAGTGTGTGCCTGGCTCCATACATTTCTACCTCAGCTTTTCCCTGAGGGTCTTTTAATGGACACAAAACATCAAGAGTACAGACAAGGAAAAAAAAAAAAAGAAAAAAAAAAAAGGAAAGAAAAAAAAAGAGGCAGACAAAGGCAGAAAAAAAGATGTTTTTTTTTCTTGCACCATGCTGATCTCACTGTACCTTGGATATTCCCAGTCCAAATTCTTTATGCCTTGTCATGCTGGGTAATGTAAAAACTCCCTGCAGCAGCATGATTAGAGTTGCATAAAGCCTGTGGCATTTGCAGCCATTGTATAGATCTCTTTTCACTGAGACTAGAGCAATATTAACAAATAGCTAACATGGATGGTCAGTTTCTACTTGCAAAATTTCCCACAGTTTTTTATGGGATCAGTACTGTTCTGCAGTTCTGGCAGAATGCTGCTGTGGTCTTTATCAGAAACCTTCAGTGTCTTGAAAAGACATCTCTAATCCCTTAGCTGTTTCACAGATACTGAGACTGCATTAATTCCCAAGGAATTTCTCCTGCCAGGTAACAGAAAGTTCACCCAGTAAGGGAATCTCCTCACCGTAAATAGGTTGCAACATCCAACTGCTGAGGAGGGAGAGGAAAGAACTGGAGTAAATTGGCATGACGAGGCATGTGAATGAAGTCAGCCAGGGAGAAAAGACAGTCTAGGCATCAAAAGAGACAGGCTGCTTCAGCACATCTCCAGGGCAACTTCTGCTGGCAGCTTTCTTAACGTCTGCATCTTAGGTCAGGCAAACTGATAATATGCACTAAAATTCCATTATAATTGTCACTGAGTTTGGTTCTTAACACAACCACTCCTTTTTCTGGTGGTGTGGTGTTTTTTTTTGTTTTTTTTTGTTTTTTTTTTTTGTTGCTATTAATTTGACAAACATGTCTCCTGGGACTGACATTTTCCAGATTTGGTATTAGCACATGACAAGTTTTGAAAGATGAAAGAAAATCAGCAGAGCAATTAAAGCATGTAACGATTATTTTCCACATGGCCTGACCAAAACTTTTGCTCTTGACATAACTCCAAAAAATCTGAAATTAGAAACTAAACAAAATTATTTAAAAAAAATACTTCTTAATACAAAAATGTTCAGAGCTAATTTTTTAAGAAGTTTGAAGGTTTTGGCATTTCTTAGTTGGCAGTTTTACTATGTTTGTTAAATTTTTATTTTAAGATGCCATAATGAGATATAATTGGGTGGGTTATTTCTCAAGCAGAATAAAAGACTGTAAATATTTAGACTAGATAGTTTTTTTCAATAACTGAGGTAGGGTGAAGTAGAGAAGTCACTATGAAATCACTGTTGATCTCACTACACCAAACTAATTTATTTGGGAAAGACTTAAGACAGTGCTGGGAAGTATGGAAAATCCATTGATAGGTAAGGAAATTGATCTTTGTTAAGGACATTCTACTGGAAGAAAATTAGCTAATACTTTTTCAATGTTCCACAAAGTCCTAGACTTTAAATCTCCAAAGGCCCATTTTTGATAATCTACTCTGACCTCCAGTATACGACATGTCATAGAACTTCTATGAATTAATTTTTGTTTCAATTATGTGTCATCTAGAAAAATTTCCAGTCGTTCTATACATATTCTCACTAAAGGAAAATTCACTGAAGTCCTTGGTACATTGTTTCAATTACTTTCACTGTTAAAAATGTGTGCCTTATTCCTAGTTTGAACCCTCTACCTTTCAGTTAATGTATCTTGTTATACTTTTGTCCACTGTACTGAAAAGTTCATTCACGCTGTGTGCTCAGTGCTGGTACTTACTGACAGTAACTTTGTTACTCCTCAGTCCATTCTTTTATAAAGGAAATAGATACAGCAATGAGAGTTTTCTGCTATGATCTGTTTTTCATTTCCCATAATAAGTTTCGTGGTTTTTCGCTGAATTGTTTTCCCTCTGAGCTTGTTCTAAATTCCTGAAATGTAGGAGAATGTAGATGCCATACTGTCAAGAACCCCAGGGAGACACCTTCTGCAAGCAAGGATCTTTGTTAAGTTGCTATTGAACCATTTTTTGTTACTTTCAAATTGTGCCATTAGAATCTAAGCTCCTATTCTATCTCACATCTCTCAATTCCCATTTTAAAGTATTCCATTTGAAACAGCAGAATGACAGGAAACAATGACAAGTTATTTTGTGGGCCTATTATATAGCATTGTTCTGCTGACCACCATTTGGAGTAGAAATACAGAATATTTTAATTCACAGGAGGAATCACAACTCTCAGAGAAATCATTTGTTTTAGTTCACCAAATTATTTCTAGTGTAACCAAAATGCAAATTCACTTACTTTTCATGGTTCTCACATGGCCCAAAGCTGTATTTAACTCTTTATCTTTGGTGTTACATGGTAGGTGATGAAGCCTTTCTTGGATCACATACACATGGAACACATTTCACTGGTTAATCTGGCCCACATGAGAGAAGCTAAGGTGACTATTCTTGAACCTGGGCCTCCTAATAACCTCAGAACCTCTACTTTTGTTCAGTGCTACGACATCTACTGATAGCACTGTTTTCTACAATTTTCTAGCAGAAAACACTTTCTGCCCCTAAAATTCACAAAGGATGCAAATGGAGGATCACAAGAGAATCCATGTGTGCTTTCAATTTGGTGCCAGACACTGCAAGTATCTAATGTACCTACTAGTGGTCTTTGGAGAAGGCACCTGCTTCTGCTCACTGAAAACACCTGGAAAGAATGATAACTTGGATTTAATTGCTCAAATGCTTGAAGAACTGGGACACACCCTGTACCCACATAGTGTGTCTCCTGGTATTTTTTAATTGCTGTATCTTGTCTTTCATCTACCCCACAAGCTGTGGGCATTTTTCACAAATTACCTCTTCTTTGTCATCCACAGCTCCATTTTCTCGTTTTGCAGCCTGCTAAATTGGTAACAGTACAGCAGGAAAGAAAGAGTTTCTGACTCATCTATCATGAGTCATCTAACAGTTTGGTGAGGTTTGTTTTTCTGCTATGACTCTGCACCTGGCACTTGGAGTAGTACAACATTACCTTTATGTTTCTTCTGACACCGCATTAAAACTTGTGAATTCATTGAGCACTCTGCTCAGAAATGAACAGGCCACAGAAGAAACATTGCTAATACCTTCCAGCTTCTCTGTGTTTAAGTTGTAAGTGATTCAGACCTGATTTTCTTCTGCACCAATGAGTTATTTGCAATACTCTGGCAGCAAGGCTTGGTACCCCAGGAGAGCCAGGGCAATGTCAGCTTTGCTCAGATGTGTGTCTGTTCTGGGCAGACTCTCTTTGCAGGGGCAACAACAAGCTTGAGCAGTAAAATTTTGGGGTAGTCAGCCCAAGAGGGAACATTACACCAGAGGCTTTATTGCTCAGTCTGCTGTGTCAGTCTGAGCAGCTCTGCTACCCACAGCTGCTCAGGTGGCCACTGTGTGCAAATGATCCAGCCACTAGGAGACACACACCCTCTGCCAGGCCTGGAAAAGAGGTTCTCTGGGCTGGTTGATCCACTAGTGGGGTACCACAGGGGAATTAGGACAGACACACAAGGCCTTATATTGTCAGTTGAGTCATGATATTGTCAGTTGTAGCTACTTGATCGTTAACTACTTGGGTAATTGAGAAATTTAAGAATAAGCCAACTAGTTTGGGTTTTTTTCTTTTTCCCCTTGGTTTTATCATTTGTTACGGTCGCTTTTTCCATTTTTTGCTAGAAGCTTATTTAATGTAGATTACTGGATTTGACAGCCTGCTGTTGTGGACATTGGAGAACTGGGACAGACAAACAATGACATAACCTCACTCTTTTGGCATGATTGAAAGCCCATTGACGTTGTAGAAATCTTTTTGTTTTCCTCAGTGCATTTTCTACTGGAGCCTTACACCAAGAGTCCGATAGACAGAAAAGGAAAGAGAGGTAAGGTACACAGCTTTCAAATATCAGACATGATAGGTGTTTTTCCTCTCTTCTCCTCTTTGCTGAAAAAATGTCACAGTGGTTCAGAGCTTGGGTACATTTACAAATCACCATGGATTTGGTGTAAACCTGGGGAGGCTGCCCGAGTGCCAGCACAGGAGCTGTGCCAGCCAGCCAGTGCAGGGCAGTACCCAAAATCAGCCCTGCTGAAGGGTAGCTCTGTGCAGTCTGGTAGAGTAACAATCACAGGGCTGTGGTGCTTGCAGGGCACAGAGACCCATGCAGGGCTGTACTTAGTCACATGCATTTCTCAGTGTTACCTTGGTCAAAAGTGTGTTTTTGCATGGCACCTCAGAACAAAGCAAACATCTCCATCCCCTTTTTTTCATGTTTTTTCTGCTTTGACTTCATTTTACAAGTCTGATGCCAACGAAATGAAAAGGTCATTCATTCAGTAAATAGATCTGTGAAATGGTAGCATTCACCATGGGGTTTTGCCTGTTTGACTAGCTGGTTGATAATGTAATTACTTTCACCAAAATAGCCAAAAATGAGTGGGCATGTGGATTGAGATTCCAGTTTTTCACAGATTTGGTAAATGGTGATACTCAGGTAAACTCGTAATTACTAATGGTTGCTTTGAAAGGTTGGTATTTTGGTAGATACTATCTCCTAAATTTTGTTGAGCAAGAATGACTGTATTAGGAGACTTCCTCTGGCCTACTTTCCTTTTCACACACAATAAATGGATATTCTGGCTAATCAGAATATCTCCCTGAGTACAGCGAGCTGTACTGCCTCTCACCTGTCAAAACAATGTCACTCCGTGGTGACTTACAGAAAAGCTGTAAATTGGCTTTTGTTTTTGCACTGTGCATTTCACTTTTCCCCAAACAGGAACTCCCACCTCATTTTGCATCTGCTCTTACTGTGGATGGAACCAAGCCCAGATACTGCAGGTGATCACCCGCTCTCTGCGAAAGATTGCTCTAACTTGAGAAGGGGTGGGAAAACAGTTCTGAAGAACCACTGTACCACTGAGTAAAGGAACAAAGACAACTCAAAAAAAAAACAAAAAAAAAAAAAAACAAAAAAAAACACACACAAAAAAAAAAAAAAAAAAAAACCACCAAAAAAAACCCAAAAAACACCCAAAAAGGAAAGGAAAATGCATTTAGTCTGGTTATTTATTTTGGCAGCCAAAAGCTAATTTTAATTATGCCTAATGCCTCATGAAGTGCTGTCTTACAGCCAGTTGAAACAGGCCACTGTTGAAATAATGAAGACATAGTAACATGAGATAATGCTTCTGTTCATACTCCTAAATCTGTCCTGAGCAGATCCAACTTTCCTCATGCAAACTGAGGCTCCCTCTGTTTAAGTGCTAAATGAAGCAAACCAGGTTTAGCTCTACCATCTCTGGTACCTCCATGAGCACAGTTCCTTTCACTGGCTGCAGTGTGGCAGCTAAGGTGCCAACCTGCCTTGCACTGGTGAAGGAAAGACAGAAGAGTAGAGGAAAGACAAAAGCACCTTTATGGGAATTAAGCCTTCTTGCAGAATGGCTTAGCAAACCTCAGCATGGGAGATGTTAATTCTGCAACCTGCTCCTGGCTGTGTGGACTAGTCAGAGTCTTGTGTTTTCAGACAGTAGCATACAAAACATGCTTGCCTTCCTCAGTGTTCCTGAAGTGATTACTTAGCTGGCAATGTTTCTCTTAAAATACCAAAGCTAGTCCACCCCAGACCTGCTCCCTGTGAAATTAGCAGCAAAGCTCCTATCACCTCTGGTGGGAACAGGATCAAGCACAAGACAGAGGTAATGTTTTGAATCTTCAATGATCCCAAAATGCAACTTTTTATTTACATATTATGGTCTCCTTTTAAATGGCTACACACATATCTTGCCTGAAGTTGAAGCACAAGAGATCCATGACCCACAGCTGACAGCCAGGAGCCTCACACCTGCTTAGAGTGCTCAACTGTTGGATTACAATGCACTAGCAAAGGAGAAGAGTTCTCTTGATGAAACTATTTAATTAGGAAACCAGAAACACTTCTAGAAAAGTAAAGAGTACTATAAAAGGAAATTGGAAAAGCTTTGTCCTGTGTAAAAATAGGAACTTCAGTTCCACCCCACTCATAAATAGTACTACCAGCATTATTATTTATTATAATACTATTTGAATGTTTTTGTGGATTTACTTTCACAATTATTCTATGAGGAGTTCAAACATATTCTCCCTATTTTACAGATGGAAATATAACAGAAGATAAGGACATATTCAAGGTGAGAGTAAATCCCTGACACAGCTGAGAACTGAACACAGGTTCTCCAGTGCCTCACCCTGCCTCCACCCTCTCTAAGGCTGCAGCGCTGGGATTCAGCAGGGGGTGTGCAGAGGGCAGGGCTGGGCCCAGAAAGCTGCAGAACCATGGTGCTCTACCCAGTGAAGTTTCCAGTTTCCTATGGGTCTAGACCAGCTCTGTGATGGTTTTTTTTTTGTGGTTTTTTTTTCTGTTTGTTTGTTTTGTTTTTTGTGGTTTTGTTTGTTTGTTTGTTTGTGTTTGTTTGTTTGTTTTTTGGGGTTTTTTTGTTTTTGTTTTTGTTTTTTTTTTAAGTTATGTTGTTTTCAGTACCTAAAACAGTTTCTTGGCAATTCCTATTTCTGTCATAGCGCATCTGTATGAGCAACCTCCCACAACTCTCTGCCAGCCTCACATCTGTAGGCTCTGGACTCTGGAAGATCAGCCAGCACTGAGAACCTCAAGGTGACATAAAACCAACGTGTTGCTTTTCTAATAGTACCCAAATTTTACACCTGACTGACAGCAGGTTTCACTACTATAAGATCCCATATAGAATGATTTGGAAAGGCAAGGAGCAGTGACAGAGTTGTTCTAGAGGACAGAATGTGCTGTTGAAACAACAGACAAGACTATCAGAAAATCAAAGGGGAATAGAGAAATGAGAATGGGGAGAGAACAGAATTAAGTGTACTGAGTGAGCCTGAAACAAGTTTACGTAAGGCTTGATGGTGACACACCTCTTCATACTTAATGTTATGTTAGTATATGTAGGGTGAATTATTACTGACTTGAGGGCACCAAAATCACATCCATCAGGCTCTAGAAGTAAGAAAGCTACTGTCTGGAAACATCACCTAAAATTAACAGTCAGTTAAAGTGCTTTAGCATAGGCAAACAGGTCAATCTGCTTTGAATTTGTTAAGCAGCGATGCTTTGAAATGGCTGTGGCTGATGCTTTTAAGAGTGATTCACAGATATGCTTTAGAAGCTGTGCTTGAATTGAGAAAGAAAAGGGAACTGCATATTAAATGTATTCCAAAAGAGAGAGCACACCCAAATTTAGCTTCAAGTTTTCTTTTTCAGTCATTTGGCAGCAATGGGAAGCCATGGTGGGTACAATCATCTCATGTAGCTTAAGCTGCCCAAAAAAGGAAAAGAAAAGTTAAGAAAAAGCTATGCACTGTATTTTATCTCTAAAACATTTATAGGCAAAGCTCTAATATCTAGCCATCTGCTATGTTGCATCTGATGGTTCCTCCAGGTAAATAAAATATTTGTTCAATGAACTCAAAAAAAGTTGACTCAAACCCTTTAGCAACTCTGATTATGCACCTCTGAATTTCCGGAGATGAACATTGGCTCTTTTGCCAGGAGGCTGCAAGGAGTGCAGAATAATGTGTACATACTACATTTTGTTAAATAAGCCTCACAACCTGCACTGTGGAAAGAGGAAGATGTATAAAAAAATTTGTGGATGCAAGCTTATCAAAACTTGTTATTTCAGCAGCTCTCAGCATGAAGGAATGTACTTTACTGCAAAAGAGATTTATACCAGGACTACTAATTTATCCTCTTTTTTTTGGTACCTTATGCAGGTTCATATACTGCAGTTTACCCAGAACATTTTTTTTAAATATTGATAGCAATGAATAAGCATAGATGTATTTGCGTGTGTGTTGTCAATTGTTTGATTTGAAAATTTCAAGAGCAGAGACCTACTAATTAATGCAGAAACCATCTCCAAACTAGTGAAATTGGAGTTCAAAAGGACAACTCAGATGAGAGAACATTAAAATACTTTTGCTGGAGTGCCTGTCAGAGCAGGGGAATGAGCACCAGGATTCCTTGTCTGCATTGTGGTTAAGGCATCATCTATCCACTCTCCCAGACTGCACAAGGAGGACGATGCCAACCCACCACGCAGCACTGGCAGCCCTCTGCTCCTCAAACAAAGCCACAAAAGCCATGTTGAAGCCAATGGCTGGTATCAGGGGCAAATCAAGCAACCCCAGTCTGCCAGACAAGATAACAACACAGGGGGAAGTGTGTTGGAGCTTTGGGCACAAATGGGACGGGGCCACTTGGAGACTTTTCCTCGAGCTTTCATTGTGACATCAGTCTCATAACAGGGTTTTAGACAATTGAAGGATGGCAACAGCTCACGTCTGCCAGCAGCAGCTGAAGACTTCTTTTTTACAGGGCATTTTAAAAGTTTTCTAGCCAACAGCATATTACTAAAGCTTACAGACAATTGTTCTAGCAAGTCACTGAAAGCACACGTACACCTGCTTTGAATAATGCTTGCTTGTTTGCTTTCTATTAACAATAAACAATATTCCATTATTAAACATAAAACTTTCTACTATCTTGTTAAGCATATTTTTCTGTAGCCTTAAGATCTATCCTAGCCAAACCTAAGACTCAATACTATTGTTTCATGTCCTTGCTTGCTGTATTATTTTAACTTTTCCTACTTTCAAACTTCGCAATTGCAGCTAATTCTGAATTCTCCTGCTCTTTCTGTTTCTGGGGCCTGCTTCCACAGCTTTCTGAAATCCTCCTTACCTTTAATGTTTCCCACAGGGAAGATGTGGAAAGCATTGCTAAAATGGTTGGGAATGCTCAAAGTGAAGAAACTGGGTAATTATTGACATAAGGCTTAATTGTCCTGTCATGCCGGTATTATGACAGCATAACTCCGCTGACTATGAAAGAGTTGTTTCTGATTCAGACTGAACTAAGCTGAGTGGGAATCATGATGAGAACCATGAGAAAGTCTGAGCTTGATGCTGAGCTTGGTACATCTCTGTATCTGAGTCATGAACTGGCATGTGAATCTGGACTTGAGGATCCTTGATTCTTCCTCACCCACTCTTCTGACTAGACAAACCAAGCCTGTACTCAAACTGCTCCCTGCAGCAGGACCAGCTGAACCTTCCTGAGAATATTTGTCATAGAAGTACATTTTATTTATTTTCTGTAGTGCAGAACCAAGGCCAAGGCCAGTCAGTTTCTTCATCTGTCTCCTTGCTCTCAGTGCCTCCCTTGTACCAACACCAGTGTTGGGCAAGCATGTGCAAGTGGCCCAGCAGATCGTATTTTCAGGTGAGGCACTTTTCAGTTCCATCTGTTCTCCCATCTGACTCATCATAAATCATATCAATGTTCATGTCACCACAAAAGAGGCAGCAGCAGGCACAGGTGGTTAGTGAGGGTTACGAGATGGAACACAACCCCATGGCAGCACAAATGGCAGCGTGGTTTATTTTGGATTAAAACAACCATTTAAAGCAATGCTTAGTGAAATGCAAACTTTTTGTGGGTGTTTTTGTTTTTTTGGGGTTTTTTTCTTAATTAGCTTTTGAGAGAATGTTTGTGGGTATAGTTTTATTAGCGTCCTAAAGACATTGAGAAATTCTGGCCTTTGGAAGTTCCATGGCAAGGGCATTTCTTCCTCTCCCCTCCAGGAAAGCTGCTTGTATTCAGCAGCAATAATACATACAAATCCATAGAGCTAGTCAGCCAGAAAGTGCCAAATTTTATACCTATTGCAAAAATCTGAACTAATTCCTGTATTTTATAAAGGAGTTTCCTGCAGGAATTTAATATGAACTATTCTAGTCCTCTGTTTAACACCACACATTAAATAACACCCATAACAAATGCAGTTTCAACTGAAAATTAGTGTGCACTGAATGTGTCACATTTAAAGACAACTAAGATTTTAATTTCAGCTTTAAAAAGGCTGAAATCCTATGGTTTGTTTATCTTGGTATTGCAGGCACATCCTGAGGCAAATAACTCAACCGAAGGATTTCCAAGAGCCAGCTCTTATCTAGACAATATGAAATGGAAGTGCTAATAGCACCAATGTACAGGTGTCAGTGTCACTGCAATAATTGCACTACAAGTCAGAGACTGACACTTTCATAAAAGATAGTGTCAAAACAGTAGAAATCGGGGCTGTGAAATTTTCTTCACTCACGAGAAAGGTTCCAAAACAGGTACTCAAATGTTCAGCTGGAATTTGCAACTACATTTAAGATGACAATTAAAACTGACCTCCTTTCACTGAAAAAGCAATGCATGGAATTGTCATGTCATCATCAACAGGACAGAAATAGAGAGAGTAAGTGCAGTAGGCTTACCTGTTCCAGGTGAGAGGTGCTCATGGGCCGTGAGACACCAGTTCCAAGGGAGGTTAGCTCTTTCTCACTATGGGACAAAGATGTTTCCAATGTTTCAGGCGGAGTTACTTGGAGACCAACTTTTTTTTTAATAAAAAAGGTAAAATAAATATATCGGTGGTTGCAAAAGAGAAACAATCACTTATCTATGTAAAGTGCAATCTTATCAAAATGGTATCTGTAACTTTAAACAGACGGTCTTTGATTATTTCCTTTTTTGTTTATTTGTTTTCCTTTTTAACCTGTGTTGCTCTTATTTCCTAGGATCAAAATTGACCAGAAGGCTTAGGACTTAGGTCTGCCTTTAGTAAGTCTTTCACAAAGAACTTATAGTTTATTTTGTGTAACAGCAAAGAAATTAACTACTCTCTACCTAGAATAAGTAGGTAGAAATTAGGATCTTAGCCCAATTTGAAGTCAAAAGTAAGTATGCGTGATCATCCAATCTTCTCAAGGCAAAATGGACAGGATGGGCTAAGATAGATGATTTGTCTGATCATTTCCCTTGACCTTTGATGCAAACATTGATTTCTTTATGAAAGTCCTTTGGGTTCAGCTCTTTGGCCTCTGCAAACCGGAATTCATAAACAATGAATTTTCTTCAATATAGAGAAATAAATCATGGGGCAGATGGGATTATCATACATGAGCAAGAGATAAAAAAGTGGACATGCTCTAACTCTGCAAACACAGCTGATGAGACTAGAGGGATTATATTTACATTCCCTGCTTAATTCTGCTCTCCAGGGTGGCAAGCTATGATAGAATTACAAGAGTTCATGGGCATGGAGTACAAGCCAAGGGAGCACTTTGTAAGGCCAAATTTTGTGTCTGTGCTCTGATAACTGTGCTGTTCACACTGAGTTGCCAAGAGATGTCATGATGAGGCAAGCAGATTTTTAGCAGATGAAGAAGCAACCTGTGAGAATAAGGAAAAAGAGGGTGGGAAAAAGAGGGAAATAAGGGGGGAAGGTGGGAGAGAAAGGTTGAACAGGGGCCCATTTGTTTCTCAGCACAGTAGAGCATAATGAACTCAGGGAGTCCCTGGCATTGCCTCAACACCCACATGGTCACAGCCCCTGCCTGCCTTTGCTTCTCCCTGCAGCTTCCAGGTGACTGAGGGCCTCTTTCTTAATGGCTTTTTATTCCACCCTTGGTTCCTTGAGTTATGAAGGCTGAAGACGTACAACAGTTACAGACCCAAGTCCTTACTTAGTGTAAAAGCACTGACTTGTGGCATGCCAGCATGAAGAAATTCTTGCCTTCAGAGGACTTCTGAAAAGTTCTTTGCAGCTAGGTGTCCACTTACAAAGTCTGTTTATGCTACAAAAACTTCAGCACATTTTCAAAGCCCCTAAGTCACTGATGCAAGTCATTAGTGTGCCACTATGTACATCACCTCCCAGAAACACTATCAAAAGTATAAACCAAATATCTGAGGGGACTTGCTTTCCTCATTAGTCAGGCAGATGATTTTTTTCCATGTATGTCTCTGGCTGGATCTTCAGAAAAATGCAGACAAACCCTCACCCCATCACTGTTCTTTCTGGTTGAAGAGCGCCTGTGGAAAAATAGCTCTCTCTCATTTAAGAGTCTAAAAGACTTTGAGCACTTTCAAAAATCAAGGGAATCCTGTTGTAGGCTAATTCAGTAAGATTGGAACTAATGAGACATCCATTTTAATTCAAATTTCACCTGTGCAATTAAAGGAATCAATGCACAGAACTTTGATTAGTGCAGAAATGGGGGATCAGCAGCAGCGTGGTGTGTTTTGCAGGTAGCAAAGGCCATTCTGGCCTCTGCAGTGGGAAACAGATTGATGCTTTGTGTGGAGGTGACACCTTCAAAAGCAGCAAATGGAGAACTGCAAGTGTAACTCCTCACTCCCCTGACCTGGCTCTGTTACTGCACTGGTGAAACAGGATTTATTTCTGGATGTATTTCTAAAATAAGAAGTTGCTCTTACATTTGAATATATATTAGAAAAGAAAGCTGTGAATGGAAAAAAACTCCCTAATGTGCCCCCACACTGCAAATGGCCACTAGATTAGCTTCCGAAGATGCAATTAAATTTCAGTTCAATCTGTTTTATACTCAGAAATTCAATCCTGAGGTTTATTTGAATTTAACATTTTTTCCCAGCTCTGAATATCGCACGATGTAATTCTGCAGATTAAAAAAAAAAACTGCTGCAAACACTAGGTTCAGTTTCAAAATAAGAAAAAAAACCAGAACTGGCAGGGATTTTCATACTGCAAGTAGATATTCCATTATTCAGTGTATTTATATGTGGGATTGTCTATGGATTTTACATATCTCAGCACTTCCTAAGGATTAATCAATTTTTCTGTACTAAACCAAGCAACGTAGCCTGGTTGCCTTGGGCCTGTGTCTTCAGTTTATTCCTTACAGCAGTTTCTGCCTTCCTTCTCATTTGTTGTTTTGTGCACCTCAGCCAAGGCTAATTTCAGCAGGTTCTAATTGCTACAAACAAGTTAACCCTCTGACAACACTCCTGTGAGACAGGGCAGAGCTCTTGTAAACAGTCACGGAGACACTGACAACCTCAAGATCAGAGGGACCATCTATGGCCAAGGCACAAGTTACTTGCGAGTAACTTCTGAGACTCCAAGAGTTTCTCTTGGATCTTGGTCCAGTGTTTTATCCAGAATGTTGCTACCCCAGAAAATAATCAGCACAGCAGCAAAGTGTGGAGAGAGAACAGCTTAAGTCAGCCTCCCTGGTGCTGACTGTACCAGCACCTCTCAGCCCAAGGAGAATGGTATGGATGACCATACGGGCTTACAGATTCTTTTATCCAGTGTCAGAGCCCCAGAGCAATAAAACTCAGTGTATTTTTACTGCTGCATGCCTACACGAAGCTCTGTCCTAATAAACTGGTATTGTCAATCCAATACAAAGCAGGTAAGTGGCCAAGTTGCAGAAACTGCTGCCACAATTGGTGCTCCCTGTTACTGTCAAATGATCACTTCAGAGGACAGGGGTGTGTAAGAGAATTGGAAAGTGGAGACCAAAACCAAAGTGCCAGGATGGAGCATAGAAGCCTGCACCTATGTGGCCAGTGTCATAGCTTTCTGAGCATAAATAAAAGATCACTATCCTAGACTAGGAAGCACAAGGATGAAGTTCACCTCAGCAGACGGAAAACTGAAGAAATAAAATTTAAAAAAAAAAAAAAAAAAAAAAAAAAAAAATCAAACCAAAGACAGCAAGTCAAAGCCAGTGGAGCTGGCTGAGGGAGCTTCCCAAGAGAACTGCATGCAATGATAGTTGGGCACTAACAATGCAAAAAAAAGCATTAACTTCTTAAAAATCATTAGTAAACAAATATTCTTTGACTCACAGAGTGCTGTTGTCAAGATTTCTGTAAAGAAAATACCCTATTGATTTGCACACAGCTAAACAGTCCCCATTTTGTCTTCCACTAAGTAGACTATCCCAAATGTGAGCACAAATCTCGAGCCCTCCAGCTTCAACCTCTTTTCCTTCTGAGATGCATGCTTTGATTTCTCATGCCCACACTATTTTATGGTCTCTTCCTTTCCTTCCTTCTAAGCTTTGGATTTTTTCAAATCATGTAGAAGAGGCATCATCTATAGCAGAAAAATCTTTAGCTGTCTCATTCATTCCAAACCATTCCAAATGGTTAGTAATAGCTAACTCAGGATGAGACTCATTGACCTCAAAGAAGTTATGACTTATACCAGTTAAAATGCAGTCCTGTTTGTAGACTATCAAATAGTTTCCAAATCAATGTGTGATTTAACATTTCTTACCCTCAGTTCAAATATTTGATCTACTCTGTCATGGCCTGAAGGATTGCAGCAGTTGAATATTTATTGTGATTTTCACAGGGCAATGCCCAGGGGCCTCAACCAGAATCAGAATCCTACTCTTTTTACTGTTTTTAAAGGTACAAGAAAAGGAAATGGGTCAGGAAAAGCTTATAATCAAATGAGTAGGCAACACCATTGGGCTTGTTCAAACAAGGGAACTGGGAAACTTACCAACAGTTCATGCTAAGTTTGAAACACTTTTCCAGTTGGTAAAATGGAATGGAGTATGAAAACCTGCCAGCTCTTTCAAAGAATCATATGCACTTACCCAAAAAGCATAACTTTACATTCCAACTCATTGAGTGGAAAACTCATGTGTAAAAAAGATAAATTAGGATCTTTGTTCTCCCTAGAACTGTCCATTAAGTTTCTTATGAAAAATGCTATAGCTGTAGCTCCAGATAGGACGTCTTATTGGTGTGAAATGTGAGAAACTTTTAAAAGGCAAGAATTCGGATGAGAAACAAACACAGAGGTTAAGAAACTTGGCCTATTGTCTGTCAGCTCCCCTCGGCATGGTCAAAGTACCCACTGATATACAGGCCAGTACACACTGAGCCTCTTTTTAAAGATGTAAGTTAGAAGGTGCAGACAGTATCAAGAAAATCTTGCACAAAATGGTATTTCTTTTTCAGGTACTTTTCCCTGAATTCTAGGAGCATCAGATACCTCGGTAGTGTATCCTCATGACACACTAAAGCAAGTAGCTGATTTTCCTATACTTAATTTTGCACATATATGCAACTTGATTTATATACAGGAGAAACAAGACCATTAAGAATAAAAATAATCGAGCACAAAGGGCAACAAGGAGGAATGATGTAAACTCACCTAATAGAGTGATTTTCCTGTCCTTACAATCCTTACCACTTGCATGAGATTTATGAACTTGAGTATAGACTAAAACTAAGGGTGCAAAGAGACAGGCTACTGAAAAGAAGAGGAAAAAGACTTAGATGTTTATTTTAGTCTTTGCAACCAAAGGGCACAGGATCAATGATCTTATGTGTTATTTTTCATTTTCAAAGGGATGTGCATTATTGCATCCTCATTATCACCTTCAGGGTAAACAGTAGTGCAATGTGGTTACAACAAAGGCTTTGCACAATTCGTTTCAACAGTTTCTTCACAACAGTAGATAAAAATACCTTCTACATACTGCTTGCAACAATCTGAAATGACTCTACCTATGATGCAATATTTTATATATATGAGTGTTTGATAGGTTTGGGGTCTGAGTGCTTTGTTCCACAGCCTGCTTAAAGGTGAGTAAGTCATGTCTAAATCGATGAGACAGAGGTTCATCAGGTAATTTCAATATATGCCTAGCTTTAAGTTATATACCTGATTTAAACTGAGGCCTCTTGGAAGCATGTTTCCTGTCACCCACTGTCCAGAGGAAATTCAGCAGAAGGACTAGAGAAAATTTTAGGGAAGTACTTCATAGAAGATGAACATTGCTACCTTATTCAGTTGCAGGGATAGAGAAGGGTCTTGGGACAAGAGATGCAGGTGTAACATTCACCTCCTTTAACTGTAGATGATTGCAGTGTACACATGTACACCTCAACTATCCTCCAAGGTCTCTCTCAGTTAATGGACAAGCAGGCTTTTGTGAGTGCAGCTGTGATCAATCTCATCCTAAAACAGATGGTAGGACACAGAAAATAATTATGACCCTTAGCCCCTTCTTTCACTCAACTTGTAAAGAGTTTATCCCAAAGGCAGCCACCTACACTGCAGCTGTCTAACATTGGGTGAGATTAGATCCTCTTTTTCTCCCAGGAGAAAACTTTTACACAAAGGGCTGGAATCATATTTGTATTTTCCTTTAAATAGTTTCAGATCCTACTTTTACCTCTAGTCATCCATCCTACTTAGGATCCTGCTTCCTGATCCCATGTCATTAAAGATCCCAAAATGTGAGCATGACACTGGCAATGTGTACTTGCCCATGCTTTCTTTTATGACAGTGACACTAAAAACTGCAGCAGCTGAAAGCAGATGTGTCCTCAAGGTTCAGTCAGAAATTCTGCAGCTGCAAGAAAACTTGATAAAACATTTAGAAATAAAATGTCTGCCAAATCCAATGAAGTGCAGTATCACTTGTCTGGACCTATACTCTTCAGTAGCAAAAATACAACCCTGTCAATAAGTAAATAAACAAATAAATGGCCAATTGATTCCTATGTGTAAATTCTTCCTGCTTAAGTCCAAAGCATTTATAGAAGTGTCTATTGTATTTTGAGTACATTGTATCCTGGGCATTCAATTTGCTCAATTTGGTCAAACAGCACACTTTCCTTCTGAGATATGAGTCACATCCTAGGTGAAGTAACACTTAATCTAGAGCTGAAAGGAAACTAAAACCCAGCCTTTGCGGGGTTCAGTGCTGCTTTTAAAGTATACCATTATCAACCTGGAAGCTAAAACTCTGGCTGAAACTCAAAGACTTCTTAACTGTAAGCTGGGCATCTGTGCCCAGAGATGTCAATAGGATTGTGCACAGTGCCTGATGCGAACTGGGGGTATGAATCTTGTCAGATTAATTCTTAGATACTCAACCCCACAAGGTTCTGGGCATTCTAGCCCTAGTCTAAAATCAAGAGAACTATTCATTTAATCTACTATTTTCACTGAAGTATAAAGAACCAATAAGTAAAAAAAAATCTGTTATTCAAGGTATAGTATGATATGCTGTATATTCAAACAGTAGCTTATAGCCCATTCTTTATGTGGTAAATTTTCCTCCTTCAGAATTAAAACTGAGCTGTATGAAACTCAGGTGAATACATGAGATGAGTTGCTAGCAAAATGAATCATGTACAACAGTGGAGTTTTTTCCCAGAAGAAAGTATTAAGCAAGGGAATTGCATAAAGAAGAGTGTATATTTCAAAAAACACGCCCTGGTACTCTTTCTGTATCGACTGAAATTTTTTTCATTTTATTCAGTACTCTGATAAATGCTTTACCATAACTGAACCAACTTTGTTGAAGTGAAGGCTTTTTTACAGACAACTTATTTTTCTCTTGCTTTGGTGGGAGTATTAACTTGCATCCTGCCAATTTTAACATAACTCAGCAGCTTCATCATGTGCAAAATACATGATAATACACAGGTGCACAACTTTATGGATGGTGATTGTGTTTAAAAAAAAAAAAGAGGTCAAATGCGGTCATGGGAATTTCCTTTAAAACTATATAAGGCATCAGCCATATGCAGTCTTCTGTGACAATTTTATGCTATATCAGAATTTTTCTCATGTCTAAAAAGCCTAGAGAGAGCAGGAAACATCATGTTCTTTTAGTGCTGAGTGTGATGTTACTAGCAATTTGGTGAATTTAGGCTGATTTGTCAGTTGTATCTAATTTCAACAGCTATTCCCTCATTCTAAATCTTGAGCTGGCACTGCCTACAAACTGCAAGTATCCTCAGCTCCCCTTTGCATTCTTAGAGCTATCAAGAGTGGGATTCACCAGACCTTAAGGCATCTGTCAACATACATTTACAACTGAGCTAAGCTAAGCTAGGATCGCTCCATAAGCTTTAGAGAGAAATCGATAGTTTTAGGGAATGAGTCATCCAAGCAGTTTTGGATACATAAAAGGAAAACACTTCTTTGACCTTAAAGAGAAGTTAAGGTTACTAACTCAGACATGCCTACTCAGAGTAGCTCTTTCCTAGCATAATTTATGAACTACCTCTATTGATTTCTCATAGCCCAGCACAAGTTGAGATTGATTCCCTAGAAGATGGAATTTACTTTCCTACAGACACATGTAAAGTGACGTAGATTTAAAGATGGTGAGCATCCAATCTATATGACCAATGGCAAACAACACTATATCCAGTCAAAGTAACTAAAAAAAAGAATGTCAGAAAAGGCTTTCATTTTACTGCCTACTACTACTCTCTCTCCTACTCTCAGGATCCCGCAACATGACTTTCAGGCCCTACTTCTTTACCTTCTGAAAAAGCTGAAATTTCCATAAGCTTCACATGTGCTTTTGCCAAATAACCCTTAGCCTCAGCAAGAAATGGAAGTCAGAAAATGGCACCAATTGCCATTGCAGAAATTAGAAATATTCAGGTGACACCAGAAATCAAAATGAGCACAGGAAAGAGTTTCTGCCTCCACTGCCAAAGAGCAAGGCAGAACTATCTCCCTGTGTGCACAGCTAACCTTCACTGAACAGCTATGTTCCTAAAGAAAAGTGAGATTTCAAACTAGATGTCCTGGGCTTTTGTCAGTAGCTATTTGACTTTTTCATTTCTCCTTGACAAGGAGAATGTCAGAAATTGTATGCATAAAAGCATTCTGGAAGAAACACCCAAAGGCAACAATAGGTTTACTGCGTTGGTTGTGGAACTAAAGAAACAAACATCAATTCTTTATATAAATGTCCAATGATGCAACCATCCTGCTGGGTCACATACCACTCAAAATCACTGCCAAAGGCAATCAGGCCAAATACACGATAAATGTATTTCACAGAAAGAAAAAGAAGATGTAAGTCATGAAAATAGTTAATAAAACAAACAACCCAACTGCTGTGTGATGGAGACAGACCTCAGAAGACACTCGCTTCTGAAGCCAAGGGGAGACCTGATAGGTAATAAGAAATAATCAAAAACGAGGCAATAAAACAGTTTCTGCACATTTCAATAGGGGAACCCATGGATACATCCAGAAGACTGACCCCAAAGTACTAGTTGCTGTGCAAAAAATACTCAATTTCTTCTACCCAAAGATATGGATGCATTTCCCATTTGCATTTCAATTAATTTCCCTGGGTATTCACATACAAAACATGAGACACAGCAAGTATTTTTACAGATTTTGTTTCCTAAGGTCATTCTCTAAAAGCAATCTTTCTTTTCCTCCACATTTATCGTCATTTGCCTGCAGGGAATCTGAGACCGAAGCATGTACATCTCTATATACTGTAACCACGGCTGGCCCTTTTGCTCTCGTGAGTGAGCAATAAGAAAAAGAAAAGAAAGAAATAAAAATAACCTGAAAAACCTCTAACTTATCAAACCAGCAAGGACTTTCAGAGTGGGACAAACATACTTCTTGTTTGCACAAATGCATACACGGAGTGCTGCCAGTGCTTTGTGGCTTTTTTCCAAACTTACATCACCATTAAATGAGAGTGAATTCTGGTCCTCAAAAAAAAAGTTGAACGAAAGTGAAGCAAGCCTGAGGCTCATGCAATGTGCTGAATTGGTAGAGTACTGCACTTTAGAAGCAATGTACCAAAGTGTACCAATAATAATCAGCCATCAGCAGGGAATATCCATCAACTTCAAGCTTTTAAGGCCTTGAACTGTATGACTCAGTGATGCACCACAGCTCCATTTAGTACAGTGAAATTGCACTGACTTGTGCCATCTTGCAGGTCTGGCCTTTTCTTTTTCATTGCTGATTCTTAAAACAAGGTATTGAAATCAGCCAAATTCCTAAGGGCAAGCAGGTTTCATATTTATCACTAGTTTCTGAACATGGTTTTAACTGGTTTTTTCAAACCTTTTTGCAGTTTGGTTGGCAAGAATCAGTGTGCCTTACTCCTCAGAACAGGCTTGTTCTATACATTGTGGTAATTGTCATTGCACACTTGTACAAGGCTCTGGATATAGAGATATGGTCCTTTATCACACCCCAGAGGAGGCAAACATGCAGGTACTGGCACCCAGTCTTCAAACCACTGTCTGCCAAAGCCTTTGGGCACAGATCAATCACTGCTACCCACAGCTCAGGCTTCACAGCACACTGAACTGCACTGACTTCACTACAGTGATGCCTTGGGAAGACTGACCTGGAACAGAGGCTGGACAGAGCTAAAAGAATAAAGTAGGTATTTCTTAAAAGACCTTGAAGGATACATCTTGGGCAGTACAAGAGCCTGGCCAGGGCTACACCCAAGGTGGACCCAAAACGGTTACAAAATGGACAGCCGGTCACGAGGTCTCACACTTTTATAAGGTTTGGTCCATTTGCATACTGGGGTTAATTGTCCAATTACAGCTTCAGATTATGAAGTTCCATCCTTGTTTTCTCTTTTCAGTCCACCATTGTTTATGCTTTTGGGCCTGAAAAGTTGTAACAGTTGTCCTTGGTTTCCATCTGGAAAAGGATTTGCTTTGTCTACCTGCTCTGTGAAGAGAGCTTACTAACACTTAATATGAGGCTCAGAACTACACCTCTAGGCAGCACAGAATCTGAAAAACATAAAAGCTAAAATTTAAGGGATCAACAGGACAAAGTGCACTGTCCCATACACCACAGTGACTACAGACAGTACAATGAAAAATGTAGGCATCCTTCAGACAAGCATATTTGCTCTCCCAGTTTAGCTCAATCCACAGTCTTCCCAAGTACAAAAAGTACCTAAAGATGACCAACAGCCAAAGCTCTGGTCATTGAAAGTCAGGAGGAAGTAAAGCTCTAAAGATGTTCCTCACTATATATTAAAGCATGCATTACTGCTACAGGATTGCTTAAGAAACAAATCTCCAAACCATCCTGAATTCTTCTTCAGTGAAGCTTTTGAATGAGGCACAGAAATAGTTTTGAGTTGTGCCTATCCTTGAGAGAATGGGATAACAGATGATGAGTCTGCAGGTATCTCCTTAGGGGGATATCTGGGGGTGAGAATACCAAGCTGCTGCTAGGGCATCCAATTACCAGGACTGGCAGCTTCAGGACAAACACTTAACCAGATGTAAAAGTATGACTTTCAAGATTAATTTTCTTAGCATGACTCTCAGCTTGCCATTTCACCCATGGAGTGGCTCTGTATAAATGCAGCTTTGGAAGCACCTACCTTGGAATTATATTCACTAGGATAATGGGTTAGAGTGGTCATTCAGAGTCCACTGGAGACACACAGGTGCTGCTTTGACATCATGATAAGTGAAAATCTCGGGCAAGCTAAGGCAGAGTAGTGACAATCATACCAATGTGGATTCAAAAGCAGCCTTGGGATTCCATTTTCTGAGTCAGGTGTGACTGGAGGCATTGCACTGGTGATGTGTTTCTTATCTGAGGAAGAGCTGCAGTCCAGTGATTCATACTGAGAGTACCTGCACTACTATTTGTCTAGCAGGGAATGCTGATAGTTTGTGGGGGAAAATGGCCTTATTGCAAAGGAGTAAAGTAATGGTACAACAGTAATAATAATTTACTCTGCAAAGTGCCTCTTATTGTGAAGAATCACTCAACAGATTATATATGTGTAGAGATGGGGATCAATCAGTCCCCTCTGCAGGGGACGTGGCAACCATTCTGCATCAGCAATGCTGCACAGAAGCGTTTTAGAGGATAAGTGAAGAACAGCTTCTCTAAATATGCACACAGAAAGAGGATGTTGTGCAGAAAAAACACCAAGACACATTTATCAATATCTGTATCTTCGAACAGGAAGCTCTCTTATCTTCTTTCCTAATTCCAGGGCAATGACAGAACAAGGCTTTGTGTGAGCTTTAAAAAACACACAGGACATGAGAAAAACCTGAGGCACAAAGGAAAACAATAACTATGTGCCCGTTAGAGAGATGAGAACCCAGCAGCTTACGCACACTGTTATGTTCAGTCTCATCCCCATGGAACTGCACCCACAGAGCCAACCAAAAAGCCTTGCCTTGACAAAACATGAAGTTTACTCCCTGCTTAGAGGACCCCGTCAGATCAGACCACTAAACAAAGGGGGAACCCCATGTGTGAAAATGTGCCTTCCACCTCTGCAAGCACCTCCCTCTCACACTTCCCCCCAGTGCTCAGCAGCGCTGGGTCTTACACAGCCATAAAGGGGCATATCTTCACTCACTGAGATAGAACAGCTCCTCTCGACTCAGTGATTTTGTCCCAAGTTAGGCCAGCTGAGGATATCCTGTCTCAGCTCTCAGCTCTCACCCATCACCAAGAAGGAGCCCAAGCAGGCAAGGGTCTCCTCACCCCAAGCAGCCATGGTGCAGCCTCTGCCCCACCCAGCAGTGCCATCTCTTTAGCTGGAACCATTCCACTGGGGACTACGGTCCTCCTGCACCTTCTGATGAAGTGCTGAGGCTCCTATATCCCTGAAAAGACTTACTTGAGCCTCAGGACTGCTGTGAAAGAGGGTGAGCCCACCTTCCTCTCCACCTTGACAAACACCCCACACCCTCCTCCTCTCTGCTATTAGTGATCATCTGGCTGCAGGGCAACCAAGGAAACAGACAGATACAGCATAAACTAAACTAAACTGAACTAAACTAAAATAAAATAAAATGTTGTCACCTCTTTCGGTTCCCCAAGCCAGCTCAGGGTGCAGTGATACTTATGCTGACACAGCACAGCCTGGGTCACCACACCCTTTGCTTTGCAGCAGATGAGCAAATCCACCAATTGTTGGTTCAGTTCTTAGTCACACCTGAGGAACCTGTGAGGATACTGTAAGTGGGTGCACACCACCACCAGATAGTGGTAAGAATGCCTCAAGAGGGAGTCATATTTTCATGGCCAACTGCTATTATCCTTCTGCTTTTCACAATAATCAGACAGAAATACAAAGCAAGGTTCAAATAACTGTGCTTATTAACTCTGTATAAGGTGTTACACGAACTCTTTGCCTGCTGCTGACTCTCAAACCACAAAAGGGCCAGGAAACAAATCCCATACAATTTAAAAGTTGGTCTATTCCATTACAAGTAGGCTTTAATATAAGAATTGCTGCAATTAATGTGTATAAGCAACCTGAAACAAAGGAAAAAAAGCCAGTTGGTCTCTCAAGACAATGCCAGCCAAGCAAACAATAGACATTCAGTGTGGGAATTCAAAGACAACCAACAGTGACCTAATTGTTCCCCTATCAAAGTCTATGGGGGTTTTGCTATTGATTTCCAATATAGCTACCGTTTGCATAGGCTGGAATTTAACAGTGGGGAAAAGACCTTTCCTTCACCTTCAGTTTTTACAGATTGCCTCTTCCTCTTCATAACTGTGGAGTGGTTTTTTTCATGTCAGCTCAAGAACTTTTTAATATAGGAAAGTCATAAATATTCAATCATATCATATTTTCTCTTGGTTCAGTTTGGAAGCTGGAAATGAGGCAGGAAAACCAGTATCATAGACTCAGAAAAAAAGAATTCCCCCACAACAAGTAAGGGTAAAGCCAACACACCTTAGAAGGACAAGGTGAACAAACGAATGACACGTGGGTATCATATCTTGCCACCCCTCTGTTTGCACAGTACAGCTACCCACCCACCCAGGAGATATTTTTCAGATGCTACTTAGAACGTCAACAAATGCATGTTTATGTAAAAATGTTAATTGTGCCCATGTAAAGGAAACCAAGATGATGTTAATGAGCCTCTCTGCTCTTGCTTTGACTTTGTTTCCATTTGTTTTCATTGAGTTGCCTCACTGTGAGTTGCAGGGTGGCTGAGGCTTAAAAGCACACATGATGGATCTCTCAGACTGAACTACCCAGCAGCCTTTGTAGCGAAGGTCACGTCTTAAACCATTCCCTTGCTCGTAATCATGTCAGAGTCAATAAGCATTCATATCTGAATACCAAATGTAACAGTGTTGGTGGTTTAGATTAAGGAGGGAGGAACAGAGGTCAGGCAAAGAGACTGCTCTATTGGTTTTCTCTGTCACAGTACCTTTGATCAATAAAACTAGCATCTCTCATCACTTGTCTCACCATGGGAAAATATCCTACCTATCTCAGCAGAATAGCTTGCCTAAAGTCTCTTATAATAAAAAATTAAATATGATTACTCTCTTGGTATTTTTACAGAACCTTGAAATGGGATATCTTCAGGTCTTTCTTCAAGGTGAGACCTGATCTTTTCAGCCATGAATTTGCAAAGCTAACAAAACAACTCAGACATGTTCATGAGGCTGTTTCCAATGTCACCAGGACAGATCATAAATTTCATCACTTCTGCCAAAACCAGGAGATAAGCTCTAGGCTAAATTGCAAAGTCAGCGTAGTCAGCTCAAGGCTGAGCCCAAATGCTTCTGACACTCCCGCACATATGTTGAAGTACACGTAGTCAGCCTCTGGCTTTCAGAATTGGCATTTAAGTAGCTAAAATCTGTGCTCCTCTGGGTCTCAAATAAATTTTACTGAGTGGAAAATAGAGTATGTAAATTATTAGTCCCAAGATTTGGGTAATTAGAGGTTTAGCCGATTTATATCAGCAATTGCAAAAACAAACAGAATGCTTCAGCATGCCTCCTGCACTTTTCTGGACCAACTGGTACTTAACAACAGTAAAATTCAAGGTTCACTGCTGACAAGCCAGTCCTCTGGACTGACAGCCAGAGCTTGTGAACTGCCTTCTGTGATTTTTCTGCCAATGCTGTGCACAGGTT
>JADMLD010001084.1:0-41865 GCA_017589585.1 Phylloscopus whistleri
AAAATTTTTATACTTTAGTAAGTATTTATGCAAAAGATTTAACCAGTTAGCTGTTGTCTTCTCTGGCCGTTGGCAGCAGCAGCTTATTTTGCGTGGTTATTGATGGCAGAAAAGTCTGTTTCCAGAAAGCCCTTTTATTTGGTGTTTTCCTCAGGGTGGTGGGTGCAATGGAAAGGCTTTTTCTGACTTCTTTCGTGTACCAACTGCCTGACAATGGTACATGCAGCAGTACTCACCTTTCAAGTACTTGTCTCTAGAGTCCCCTGCTTTAGCTGTTGCACTCCGTGGTTCCAGATTTCAGTCTCCACGGGTTTCCCCTTGTCCTTAACGGATGCAACAGTTAATTTAATACATGACGCTGTTACCCTCCACCATTTTTACCGTTTCCTCTGCCAGTCCTTCAGGACTCAGCTTTTTGTCTGCCAGGAGCAGAAGTTCCCCAAGAATCCTCCGTGGTCTCCTCACCTACAGCAAGAGATCTTGAAGCAAATATTCAGTGGTTTCATTTGCAGTTTACTTTGCAATTTAGTCTGACATTTTCAGGAGAGAAACCTACTTTTTCTGAAAGACAGCTCTCAAATGTAGCTGCGAACCTTTCTGTCCTCTTTTCCTCTGCAGGGCTTTTGTTTCTTCTGCAGCACATGGGAAAGGCCTTTTCCAAATCTCCCCAGGTAACTCAGCAGACAAATTTGGAGGACCCTGGAGTGTTGTGTGATGAGACCAAAAGCTCGTAGGATTTGTTGAACTCATCTCATTTCTAGTCAAAGAGCAGTGGTGTCGCGTTGGCAGCTGCGGGTCCTGTTACCACAGCCAGCAAAACCCGCTAAGAGTGATGAATCAAAACAAGCATCAAAATACCTGCTAAAAGCAAGTTTCTCTTTCTGCGTCTCAGTTCTCGATGGGATGGGACCAGAGCTTGCAGCCTCATGGGCACCTCTTTGAAGCCTCCATCCATGCTGTCCTGAAATCTCTCATGTGCCAGGCTTCACGACGAGGCTTGATGGCTGCTTGTTCGGGCTGGGGGTTTTTTGGCCATTGGTTTTGATCATGCGATCATTTGGGTAAATTTGTTTCTGTTAATCTTGCTAAATTATCTTGAGAGCGTAATTGTTCCTTTGAATCATCAGAAGAAGGAACCTTTGCCTGTGACAAAGCTGAAAAGAAACCCCAGGTCTGAAATCCATGAGGAGTGCAGTAAGGATGTACATCTTTCACAGGGTGTTGCATTACAGTTCAGCACCGTTCTCTCTCATGGACTTAACTGCTCTAATTTGTTTTTCTGTACTTGAGTCAAGGGATGTTCAGCCTGTGATTTATGTGGCAGCTCTTCTCACTCTTGCGGGATGTTTCTGGGATGACTCTGGTAGTCCTTGTGTTGCTTTGACAGGTCTTTTCCAGCTCTTTACCTGTGGGTGCCACAGGAGTGGTTTTCCATCTGTTGTGGCTCTAAGAGATGTATGGTAGGAAGGGCAGGTGATCTGTGAGCCACCATAGAACACTCAGGCAGTTCTGGCAAGGGACTCTGAAGCTGTGGTCCTGTCCATGCAGCAGTGTCCGGACAAGACTGTTCTCTCCTCCTGAAAGAGACCTGGCCTCTGGCTGGCAGAAATCTGCTTACTTTCAGCACTGCCTCCAGAGGTGTGCTGCCCAGGCTCAGGATTTGAAGGTACAGATACAGTACAAAAAATAAGAGACCAGAAAGATAAAAACCTCAGGTGCAGATTAGGTTTGCTTCTGAACACATTTTTAATCTAGCATCACTTAAGTAGCATGGCTTGCAAATGATTCCTGACTTAAATTGGAAGGTCCTCCTAATGGTGTTATAGTAAAGCTATACAGTGAGAAATTACTTTAAACTCTTTTTTATTGATTGAAGTTCAAGTAATTTCAGGTATTACACCTGCCCCTAGGCCAATTCTTGTGGTTTTAGAACTATGTTTCTCCTCCCTGGAAAAGGCGTTTCTTTCCTTTGTTGTGGTGCAAAGTGCCCATGAAAACAGGGAAAAATGGAGCGTGCACAGGAAAGCAGCGCCTCACCTGCTGCCATCAGCCTGCAGAAACCAGTCCAGGCCAAATGCTGGCCCTCTGAGCACCAGTGATATTAAGGGTTCTTTGCAACAAGAGCTTTAAAAATATCCATCGGGAGACTTTTTTTCCCCTTCTGTGTGTTTCTTTGTTTGGGTTTTATTTTGCTGCACCCCTATAACACAATGCAAGCAGTAGCATCTGGTAGTTTTTTAGGAATTTGAAAAACATTAAGCTATGATTTGGGCAGATGGGCCCAAATCTGCAAGCCTCTGAGGTAAATGGGCACGATCTGTAGGTTCGCCTCTCATGACCACACGCAGAATTTGAATTTTCTGGCTTCTGTCACTGTGTGTCTCACAGTGGTACCGTGCACATGAGTGACCTGTGTTCGCAGTTCCCTGCTGGTCCCTGTTTCTAGAACACATTGTTTCAGTGTGAGGAGCTCTGGTGTCAAAGGACAGACTGTGCACACTTTGCTGTTCACCAACCAGCCTGCTGCCACCAGCCGAAGGGCAATGAATTGTAGCTGTGAGGAGAGTGAGGTTGGCTCTTCTCCTGCCCAGATTTGTGTCATCCAGATTTGTGGATGTATCCCTTAGCTTGCTTGGCTTGTGCTAGCTTCGAGCAACATGTTGTGTTTAGCTTTCGCACCTGCTGTGTGTGCCGTCTTCCTGCTTAAATATATAGAAAGAGATCAAGTGGCCACTGTGCAGCACATTTATGCAGTGCAAAGTGCAGATTTATGGGTTTCGTATCATGAAACCCTCATGTAAGTTACGTTCTGAGTATGCAGAGTTGCTGTTTCTACCTAAGTTCCTTATTTGAGTGGCTGATAGCTTTAATCTGTGGTGAACTTGCTGTTTTTATCCAAGTTGCTAGCTGCTGTGATTTTACCTTTGCTGAAACAATTAGTAAAACCTTGGTGGCACCAGGTCTAGGCTCTTTCAAAAGGGAGAACCGCATCCTGTCTTTTCCTTTTGCACAGAACACAATTGGGATACTAGGATGCAGCTGCCAAATAAGGAAGGTGGAAGAAAAGGAGAAATTTGGTTTCCAAATCTGTTTCTGTTGAGGAACTTGTTTTCCTTTCCAGCTCCGAGTGAACTTTTCTACTGGGGCTGGAAATGGTCAAATCAACATTTTAAACGGGATCGTCACATATCTTAATGGGCCTGGCACAAGGGCACCTCTTTGTTCTCCTCTTTAAATGATTGGGGTAATGGTGTTAGTTCTTAAGTCCTTCATTATGCACCTTTTTTCACCCGTGGGATAGATTTGGGGGTCCATAAAAATGTCAGGACATCCTCTGTAAAGGTAAACACCCCATGTTAGCAGACTCCTTCTAGCTCATTGATGCCTGAAATCTCCCTTGTAACAGGAATCTATGTGTTCTGGCATGTCGGTCTTGACGGACCTGCTGCACTTCCTTAAAAATACTTTTTTAGTGCCGGTCACAGCCATCCGTGCAGCTGTGCATCCGGGAGGTGAGGGAGCATGGCCAAGCCTCTTACATCCAACAGGTACAGGTACTTCAGCTGTAGTGCCAGGAGCTGGGTTTGAGCTGTTAGTGAAGAGTCTGGCATCTCTGGTACCCCAAAGAGGGAGTGCCAGTACATGTGGTAGGATAAGGCAGGCATTTCTGCTTTTGGTCTGAAAAGATTGTCCCCTAATTCTGGCCCTGTCCGGAGAGCCCTGCCGTCATTTGTGCACAAGGCCGGGAAGCAGGGCTGTCCCAGCGCAAGCCTTGCCGTGCTGCTGCGGGGCCGCGGGTTTGGTTTGGTTTGGTTTGGGCCAGGGGTGAGTGCAGAGAGGAGCACAGACGTGCCTGCGGGCTGGGAGGCCGATGAACTGCACGGACCTTCGGAAGGATGCTCGACGTGAGTGCACACAGTGCCGTGTCCTGCTGGTCGAGTGTCTTGCTGCCGCTTCAGCGCTCGGTGCTGTAGAAGCCAGCAGTGCTAGCGCTGCAGTGGTGCTGTGTCTTAGCTATTGAAATTCTCCAGAGCTCTGTCATGCAGAGCTTGGTCTGAAAAACTCCTCATCAGGCCGGCAGTAACATCTGGTGGAGGGGGGAGCAGGGGTTGCTGTTAAAATCTGGCCTCACAGTGTCTGAAAGGCAGCAGTGTGTAGCTTGGTTCCTCATACTTTTCTTTCCCTTTTTCTTCTTAGAACTTATTCTCTGCAATGGTTTCCAGCAGAAAAATGAGCCTATGAGCCAAAAGACAAAGTCTCATTTCAATGAAATGAAATTTTCCTGAGCAAAAGATGCATTTGTAGTTACTTGAAAACTGCATCTTCCTTGGCACATCTGCCATTCTTAAGGGTAATTCCTAGCCCGGGGAGCACTTACTTCAGTGCAGTGCTCACACCTGGGAGTCAGGTCTCAGTGTTGCACAGGGGGTGTGCTGGGCCCAGTACTCCCAAATTTTCATGGAACCCCAGGTCACGCAGTTGGGTTTCTTAAGGTGGAATCTGGTGAATCCACAGATGTCTGTGCTGGCCACTAGTAATTGTTTTTGAGATGATTTTGCAGATGAAAGAGCTGAGAACTCACAGCTGCTGAAGCTTGGAGGTGGTTGTGTAGGATAATAGCACTGTCTACTGCAAGTGCTTCATCTTGCTGTAGAGTTACAGGCCAGAAGTGGCTGCTGGAATTAGCTTTTAACCAAAATTATAGACTCCTTCTGTGTCTGCCCCATGCTGTCCGGATTTTTTTATGAACAAAAGTAGCTTCTTTTGTCTTCCAATGCAATATGCCAGTTTAGAACAGGCAGAATTTCTCAAGTGGCATTTGTAATAAAAAATTAAGGTCAAAACTTGTCATTCAACATACAGCAATGATTTATATATTACTTTCTTAAACAGGTGCTCAAGAGACACCATGAATTATGGCTCCTAAGACTGATCCACTCAGTGCTCTGCCAAATTACGTATTAACCTTATTAACATTAGTGGTTACAAACTAAGCAGAGGTCAGATCCTCGTGTATGCCTAGTACAAGTGTAATCAAGAGCTGGTTTGGGCTTGAGGAATAAAAAGTGGGAAGGAATTCCAAGTAAATCTAGTTCCCTAGGTATTTGTAATAGTGGTATGAGTTATAGGCACTTGGGAATGTGTGTGTGTACCTGCGTGCTCTGCTGTCAGATTAGGCTGAAGATGTAAACGAAGGTGTCTTCTGTAGATGATTTGGCTTTCCACTGTTTTGGCCCTGTTCCACTTGAGAAAACACGTTGTTTTTTTCCATAATTCCGTGAAGCAGTGCATCTGCTAAGTTGGGGAGAAGGGTTCTCTTTTTCTAGTGGGACTGGTTCCTGCTTTTGTAATATACTGATTGGAATATTATGACACAAAAATGTCCAGAAGGAGGAGGAAGCTGCTTGGATTGTTGGGGCAGGGATGGGGCAGCACAGGGAGAGTACAGGCTTTTGCCACACTTATCTGAATGGCACTGGCCGTTGGGATATTGCAGGCTGGAGGCACTGAATGTCACACAGAACATGAAATTGTCAAAGCTTGTGAAAGATGAGTACTGAAAATAATGTTTTCACTTGCCTGGGCAAGGGTCTTGGTACGTTGTGTGGAGGATGGGAACGGTGTAGCTGGTCATCCCTAGTCCATGGCCATCTCTGTGCTTGTCATTGCTTGGGCTAACCCTTTGGAGAGGCTTTTGACATGCCCTGGTGTCCAAAATGCATTTAATTTGTTTTCCTGATCTGTCAGACTGTTTCCAGCCCTTTGGGTGGATGGGGGCTGCAGACCAGTACCTTAGCTACTCTGTATTTGAGTTTTCCCTACCAGCCTGGTTTTACGGCTTAACATTTGGATCTATATTTCTCTTGCTCTGAAGGACGGACATAACTGCAGCCCACTGAGAATTTTAAAAGAAAAATTAATTCCTCTTGAGTCCTCTTACACCTTCCGGGGGTTAGAGCCCCCCATGTGTTTCCCAGACTGGTGCTGGCAGCCTGTCCCTGGCTTTGGGCACAGTACTTGCAGTCAGCTCCACTTCCCAGATTTCACAGCTGTGGAAAGTGTGCTCTCCCCCGCAGCGCTCCTGCTTGGCACAGGCACATCCCAGGCATAAGAAGGGTTGTCCTTGGCTTGCTTATCCCTGCACAGACACAAGGGGATGTGCCAGCCCGCAACCCCTTAAATCTGATTTTTGGATTGGCTTTCTTTGGGCTACCGAGGATGCTCTAGTACCATCTGCCTGCCTTCAGCTGTGTTAGTAAGTACCTTCTAACTCTGGCATGGAAATTGTTGCAGTGTCCTAGATGCAATGACTAAATGTACCCAGTGTAACTGATTATTCTAGAAGGAAACTTCAGGCATGGTTAGTGTCTGACTTAGCCAAAAGGCTGTCACAGAGCAGCCTGTGTCCCCTCTGGATGACATTTTTAGGTGCCCATATTCTTACCTGAGTTTTTCTTTTTCTAGGGACCCCCGATGGCCAGGAGATGTACGTTTTTAACTTCACATCACTCACAGAGTCTGAAAATACCTTGTCAGCTTCGTTGTATTATTATATTGGTGATCTGCTGCATGTGTAGTGGAACTGTTCCCAGTCCAGTGGCTGTTCTCAGCACAGGCACAGGAAACCTGAAATTCAGATACGTCTTTCAGTTTGGACCTTTCCTTCAGAAGGGAACCCAACCCGGAGTTTGGGGCATTTCCTCATAAATGTCTCCTCTGCTTACCAGGATGTCCTTTCCTGGCAGTGGAAGGATATCACTCGGCTCCTGCATGAAGCAAAGGAAAACAATGAGCTGCTGATCAGTATTAAAATGGATCTGACCGGCCATCATCCCGGGGAAAGAGCATCTTCCTCCTATGACCCCTACATCCTGATTTACGCCAATGATTCTGCGATCTCAGAACCAGAGAGCGTTGTCTCCACTTTGCAAGGACACCGCCAGCCTCTGGTGAGGGTCCCTCCCAAGGCAGATAGCCGCACGAGGAGCAGCGTCAATAACCTCCGGAGAAAACGCTCTGCCAACGTCGTGCTGCCTGTTGCAGAACAACGAGCTTCCGGGAGCCAAGCACCGCTACCCCGAGGACGAGAGGTGGGAGGGCAGGAAACCCTACAAGACCTTCCAGCCGCAGCTAGCGGACAGGGCCAAGAGTAAGAAAAAGCAAAGGAAGAATCATCTCCAGAAGACCCAGACTCTCCAGTTTGATGAGCAAACACTGAAGAAGGCCAGGAGGAAGCAGTGGAACGAGCCAAGGCATTGCGCTCGGCGCTACCTCAAGGTGGATTTTGCAGACATCGGCTGGAGCGAGTGGATTATTTCCCCTAAGTCCTTCGACGCCTATTACTGCTCAGGAGAATGCCAGTTCCCAATTCCAAAGGGACGGTCTCTACTGATTCCTTTCCACTGGCTGTTGCCATAAACTGGGCATTTTGTTTCCCACGTCAGTAAAAGGCAGCCAGTGCCAGCATGTGTTTGGATCTAGGACCTGCCTGGTACCTTCAGCCCATGCAGCAATGGGCAGTGCTAAGAACATGTAGCAAAGAGATAAGCTTGCAAACGTAATTAAAAAAACTTGACTTGCTATTAGTTTTTCATCCGGAACCCAAATTGCCATAAAACATAGTGCTTATGATGTGTGAACTTGTTATTAGCCTGTTTAACAAACAAAATACAACCCAAATCTGGAAAACTGTTCCATAGGCAGCACTTGTTGTGCCCAAAAGGAGCCCAGAGCTCCACCACAGGCAGTCGGCATAACACTCCAGGCAAGCCATGTACTATGGGAGGCAAGGCTGCCCCAAGGGCAGAGAGCTGCGGGCAGTGGCAGGCGTGGTTGGGGTGCCCATCAGAAACAGAGTCCAGTAAATTGCTTCTGATTCACTGGACCAGGGGGATCCAAAAGCAATGGGTCCAGGCCCACTGACTTTCAAAATATCCTCTGGCCGGTATGAGCTAGTTGCATGTGAGTAGCAGGTGAGGCTGATGTGCTCCTAGCCCTGTGATCTAGGTAGATGAACTCTGCTCCAAATGTCCAGTGTCATTCTTAGCAATATGTAGCCCCTGGAGGCTGCTGAAACTTGAGAGCAGGACATGGGATTTGAGCCTGGCCTAAAGTGAAGGGTTTGCTCAAGTAATACCTGCAGGAAGCATCAGTCAAAGCAGGGCTCTTGGACTCACTGCAGCGTTTCATTCTAGAGTCTTTATTCCTGTCACAGTGAAGCCAGAGCAGCTGGCTCCAAAATGTATGTGGCATTTCAGTGGCTTAAGGAGCCAAGGGAGTTGCCCTTTGAAAGTGATGGGTGGAAGAACTGTACCAAGAGGGTACAAAGGGACAAAGCAAGCTGTGGAAGGCGGGGTCCTCTCCTCGGAGGAGGGGACGACTTGCCTTCCTCCAGCTGCAGAGGCAGGCTCTGAAGCTGAGCATCACGGGATCTGCTACTACTACAACCGTGTTTGCAGAAGGATACCCTGACCTCAGGCAATAAGAGATTGGTCTGTGCCTGTGGGTACTTAATGTTCCCTTGCTGAGGGTGAGCGCCTGAGAACAGATGTGCCCCACCCCTCACCTCCAGATCTGCCTGTTTTTTTCCCATGCCCTGGTTCTAGGTAGCTGGTTTGACTGCTGTCAAACCCACATGTGTTGGGAGTGTGACCTGGTGTGGAGCTTGTGGGCCAGGGAGACGCTCTCCTGGTCAGGAATGAGAGCTCGTAGCTGCCATTGTGCGCTCTGCTTGTAACGCAGCTGCAGTGGCATTCCACAGGGCAGCCAGGCTCCTGAGGGCCATGCAGCTTGGCAGGTGTGACCCTACTGCAGCTGGGCTCGCTCACAGGGTTGGCACTTTGGAGGCAGCTTGGCATTTTTGATCTCCTGCCTGGTCCTGGACGGAGCATTGGCAGCCCGCAGGCAGCGGCCTGACTCGCCCCCTGTGCAGGGCACTGTGGCAGTTTCGTACTCCCAAGGGGATTTGGGATTCCTGAGAAGCACGGGACTTTGGCTGTTGCCGTGGTCACAGGTAAATTACCGCTGGCTGAAGCTGCAAATCCTCCGGGGTGCACCTGAAGGACCAGTGCAGTGTCCTCAGCATGTGCTGGTGTCGGTGAGGAGGATGTTCTCTGTTGTGTGCTACCCAGTCAAACACAGAGGCTTCAGGACAGCGTGTGTCCAGGCTGTTCCACCGAAAGCCAAGGCCGTGCATGAGATCCGTTCGGCGCTGCTTAGCCTGGAGTTGGGTTGGTGCAGTTTAGCCTTTTGGGGCTATGGATTCCATATCTGAAGGAGAAGGTTTATGAGGAAATGTTACATGGCATATTTAGTTGTAGTACTACTGGCTACAGGAAATAGGATCTCAGTAGGTGTTCTACCTTCTGGATGTGGTCAGCAGGCTCAGGACAGCTGTTGGGCTCCCAGTTATTTTGGGGAGAATGCTGCCCAGCAGCTGAGTAAGGAAACGTGGCTGGGCGCTACCACAGCCTTTCACTTCCCTTTCAAGTCAGAAATGACACAGAAATCTGAGTTGTCCAATGATCTAAAACATGTTTTTAAATCCCTGGCTGTCACTGCTGAGGATTATAGGTACTTTTGAATTCAAAACAAACCAGCAGAAATGTCTTTGATCAGCTTAGATGGAGACTTACAACTTCATGTACTAATGTGCTGTGCAAATGATACGAAGAGCTGGAATTCACAGTTATTCCTGTGCTTTTTCCAGGTCCATATCTAACCCTTAAGACTGAATTTTTTTCCCCAGAAACAAATCATCTGTCATTGCAGCAAAACTGCAAATTGAACATTTGGTCAAAATGACCTTGTTCTATGTATTTCCCAGCAACATGTGATGGGGTACACACTCAACTGTTTTGATTCCCAGATTGTGTAAGAACAACTCTAAAAACCAAGCCAAAAGTCCTTGGCTAAAAGCTGTGTCTTATGCATTTTTCATGCTCACCTGTCTCTTGTACAGGGAAGCATTTTAGGGTTCAGAGTAAAACTTTGTGGTTTTCATTTCTGTGTTGGTTTTTTGTTTCTATGAGCACCTTAATGGTTTCTGGTTTTGTGACCAAGCAATTACCTAACCAGGCAGATCTGCTTTCAGATCTGCCAGAGCAAACCCAAGTGTGTCCCTTTTCATAAATATAGGAAACTTTGAAGTTTTAGCTTTTTAGGAAACCTTTGAAGTTTCTTCTCTGGAGGAAAATGTCACTTCAGTATGAGGTACAGCTGTCTTGGAGGCTCAGTTCCTCAGCAGTGCCACTGGCTACAGATGTTTCAGCTGAGGGGTCTCAACAGGGCCCTTCAACAAAGCAATTTCATTGTAGAGTAGGTAAATCCATGGCAGCGTGGGTGCAGTAACTGCCGTGTCTTTCTCTTTCAGGCCATGAAGCCATCCAACCACGCCACCATCCAGAGCATCGTGAGAGCTGTTGGAGTTGTCCCCGGCGTTCCCGAGCCTTGCTGTGTGCCTGACAAAATGTCTTCTCTTAGTATCTTATTCTTTGATGAAAACAAAAACGTGGTGCTGAAGGTGTACCCCAACATGACGGTGGAGTCCTGTGCGTGCAAGTAATGCCTTGGGAGGCCTCTTGGCAGTGCCAGGGTGATTTGGGAGTAGCCTGGGTGCCGAGTGCTGCCGCTCCCTTGCTCTTTGGGGAGGGGGGTGGGCAGGGGTCTCATCATAGCTGCTTTGTGTTTGCACTGCCAATGCATTTCCATTGGACAAGAAAAAGGAAATGTAAAGAAATGCAATCAGTGAGAATGGGAACAGAATAGATTCCAAATAGCTGTTCCAAGGAAAGTGAATACAAACTTAATTTTTCTGTGGTTTTGACCGAAACACAAGGCTGGGAATGGGACCTGACTGTACCTGTTGGAAGCAAGAGGTGAAAGAAGAGTCTGCAGGTTTTTGAGACTGCCCAAAGGGACATAGTGATCTATTTTTGTACAAGATTTTGGAAGCAGCACAAGCTGGTAATTCCTGTCTCTGTTCTAATGGCGACTAATGGCGGGGGAACGCTAGAAACGCAATAGTCTTCATTTTAAAACTAAGTTTCTTGCATTAGGTTTTAGAGTAGTACAGCAAGGTGGCCAAACAAAGCTGATATCCTAAAAGCTGTAAATGACCCTACCTGACCACGCATCTCCTTGGTCCAAGGTTCCCCACCTTGTGTGCTCTGTAATTCAGCTCTTTGGAGCTCGGCAGCCCCGGGCAGCAGAGCTCCAAACAGGACTACCGAGTGCATCACTGACTTTGTGTTATGGAAACTCAGCAGGCCAGGGATATGACAATATCACACTCAGTGCAGTGCCCGAAGGACTTGTTCTCCACGGTGTTCTAGAACATACTTGCAAATAATCTGTGGGTTACAGTGGCTGCAAGGACACTGTAACCAGGTTGTGGAGTGGCCTCTTCCCCAGGTACCAAGCAACAGGACCAGAGGTCATAGCCTCAAGCTGCACCAGGGGAGGTTCAGGCTGCACATCAGGAAGAATTTTTTCATGGAAAGGATGGTCAGGCAGTGGTAAGGGCTGCCCTGGGAGGTGGTGGAGTCACCCTCAGTGGAGCTGTTCAGGAAAAGACTGGATGGTGTGCTCGGTGCTCTGGTTTAGCTGGCAAAGTGCTGATCTGTTCTTCCGTGCTCTGGGGGCCCTGAACTCATCGGCAGCAGCGTCGCTCCCGGGGCAGGGCTGGTCCCAAAGATAGGCACCCTCTTCCCAGGAGAGGCTTATGAGTTTGCACCATGGGTTGTTTAGTGGCTCCTTTTTCCTTGTGAAACCAGCATTTTTAAATGATTTCTGGCAAAAGGTTTATCTGTGTACAGACTGTCAATTTAAAAAAATGAAAATCAACCCCAAAGAAAGTTATTTTGTATATGGAAAGAAACTCTTACAGATGCATCTAATTTATTTTATGTCCGTGGCCCTCCTAATGTATCCTTCTTTATCTCAGCACTCTTTAAACCATGCAGTTTTCTCTGTCAGGGCAAAGATGAACTGCCAGGACTGTAGGGGAGCTCCAGAGGACAGGTGCACCCACAGTGTGAAGGGCACGTCGTACTGCTGATAGATACGCTTCCCTGATCTGCATTGTTTTCCTTCAGTAATACAGACTCTCTGCTCAGACCTCTGGAGAAATGTAAAATAAAATCACTTTAAAATAAAAATCCTCGTTCTCATGTGTGGCATTCAGACGTTTGCAGGAACATGAATGATTTTGTTTGTTTGTTTGTGTTAGATAATATGGTTGAGAGGTAATTTGTGGGAGAATGATAGAGGATATCGTATTATAATATCATTTTAGGACACTTTAGGAATTTATGGTACAAATACCCTCTAAGGTCAGAAGGTTGAAAGCACTAACACCAACACAGCACCTCTTTAATTTTTAGCAGCAAAACTTGATCTTAAAACTTTGTTTTTCTGCTCCAACTAACTTAATAAAGGAGTTGATCAGCTTTTGCTGCCCTTCACTGATATTCAAGCTTATTAAAATTGGCTCTACGGTTCTAAAATAAATACAGATTTTAGACCTCCCTCATTCTCCCCATACTAGAATGGGGTGTTCCTGGTGTCATCCTGCTCCTCCTCAGCCTGTTCCATGGATTTGTAAGTAAAGTTCCTGACTTTTGCCATGTTGAATTTTATTATTCCGGCAATTGTGGTGGCTCTTCTGTTCCATTGAAATTTCCCAGAAAATATGCCAATATTATTTTAATAAAAATTACATCATTACCCCTTGGAAAACCAGGGTCATTTAATTGTAATTAATTGTGCTTCTGCTGTGTTAGGTTAATGAATTCATATAGTTTAAAATGTCGTTGTAAAATATAAACAAACAGGAGCTTAAAAAAAAAAGGGGAAATATAGATAATAAAAATAGAAATATAAAATGAAAAAATAATATCAATAATATGAATACAATATATCATATTACGTGTTGCGTATATTATATGAGATATAATACACATAGATAGGAATATAAAAGATAAATTGTAACAATAAATATCAATATAAAAATAAAAAATGTTGAAAAATGTGGAAATATAGCCTAAAAGAAAGGCTTTTTGGATTTGGATTTCATTGGTGACAGGGTTCTTGTAGTTGTGGTTGGGAGACTTTTGTGGCGTTTAATTTAGAGAATTTTTGGGAGGGGATTTTTGGGCACCTCTTTTGCCTCTGCTCTCTGCCTGCCCCCGACCCAGCGCTGAGCTCCGGGGCAGTGCTGGCACCTTGTGGACAGAGAGCGGTACTGCAGCGCTCTCCCGTGCCCATCCCCGATGAGCGCGCTAGGGCCGGGCTGTGAACTCGTGGACACTGCTGCCATCTCGTGGTCAGTGATGAGTACTGCAGCGCTCTCCCGTGGCCGTCCCCAATGAACGTGACAAGCCCTGGCTGAGAGCGGGCGCAGCGCTGCCACCTTGTGGACAGAGAGCGGTACTGCAGCGCTCCCCCGAGCCCACCCCGACGCGCGTGGCAGCCCCGGACTGTGAGCTTGGGAGCACTGCTACGGCCCGACATTCCAAGCATGGCGGCAAAAAGGGCGGGAAAAAAGCAAGGACCGTGGTGGCATCTAGCCAGATGCCTGCGCAAAAACCCGACCGTAGTGCCGTCTGAGAGTGATTTTCTGGGGTGTTTCCAGGTGTTTGGACATGGTCTGTGGGCTCGGCTATGCCGCGGCCGTGTTCAAGCCGTCGATTTAGTCAGGCGTCTTTGTTAGCAGCCAAGGGGGCCTTAGCGGTGCCACAAAAAAAGATGGCGGCTCGGCCGGAAGTGGCTTCAGCCGCAACAAAGATGGCGGCGAGTGAGGGCGGAAGTCACGTGATGCCCCTCCCAGTATGGCGGCAAAAAAGGGCGGGAAAAGCTAAAGGCCCCGAAGGCGTCTAGCTGATTGCCTGTGCGCAACCCCTGACCGCAGCGCCGCCCAGATGAAATTTTTTGTGGTGTTTCCGGGTGTGTGGACATGGTCTGTGGGCTCAGCTATGCGGCGGCCGTGTTCAAACCGTCGATTTAGTCAGGCGTCTTTGTTAGCAGCCAAGGGGGCCTTAGCGGTGCCACAAAAAAAGATGGCGGCTCGGCCGGAAGTGGCTTCAGCAGCAACAAAGATGGCGGCGAGTGAGGGCGGAAGTCACGTGACGCCCCTCCCAGTATGGCGGCAAAAAGGGCGGGAAAAGCTAAAGAGCCCGAAGGCGTCTAGCTGATTGCCTGTGTGCAACCCCGACCGCAGCGCCGCCCAGATAAAATTTTTTGTGGTGTTTCCGGGTGTGTGGACATGTTCTGTGGGCTCGGCTATGCCGCGGCCGTGTTCAAGCCGTCGATTTAGTCAGGCGTCTTTGTTAGCAGCCAAGGGGGCCTTAGCGGTGCCACAGAAAAAGATGGCGGCTCGGCCGGAAGTGGATTCAGCCGCAACAAAGATGGCGGCGAGTGAGGGCGGAAGTCACGTGATGCCCTTCCCAGTATGGCAGCTCGGCACCACGTGCTTGACCTTCCCAAGATGGCGGCAAAAAGGGCGGGAAAAATGCAAGGCCCCCTAGTGCGTCCACGCGGCTGCCTGCGCTCTACCCTGACTACGGCGCCGCCTGGGAGCAATTTTCCGCGGCGTTTCCAGGTGCGCAGACACGGTCTGTAACTCCAGCCGTGCTGCGGGCGGGCAGGAGCCGGATCTGCGCCCACAGGCAGCGGCGGGGCCGCCTCTCGCTTCCGAGCTCCCTCCAGCACCGCCCCCCCTGGGCGTGGTCCGCGTGCCGCCGCCATTGCGGTCACCGCGTGCTGCCGGCCGCGTGCTGCCGCCGCCGTGGGAGCCGCCGCCGCCGCTCACCACCCCCGCTGCCCTCCGGCAGGCGGGGGGAGTCAGAACGGTGAGCAGGGAGAGGAGGCCGAGGGGTTGCGGGGGAGGCAGGGGGCGGCGGGGGGACGCGGACGCCCCGGTTTTCTGGGCAGGGCTTCCCGGGGACAGTTTCAGCTGCCCGCAGCTCTGACCGGGTTCTGCCTGGCTTGGAGCGGGGCTTGGAGCGGGGCTTGGAGCGGGGCTTGGAGCGGGGCTTGGAGCGGGGCTTGGAGCGGCGCTTGGAGCGGCGCTTGGAGCGGGGCGGGGGGGCGCGGAGCGGGGGGGTGCTGAGCTCCGGGGCAGTGCTGGCACCTTGTGGACAAAAGGCGGTACTGCAGCACTCCCCAGCCCACCCCGATAATGGACAAATGTTCACACCCACATCCTTCTGAAAAATGGTTCCTCCAAGTCTTTTAGTATCGTCCCAAGCCCCTCTTCATCCTTAGGATCACTGCCCTGGCTCCCAGGTACTTAGCAAGAAAAAGGAGCAAGTGGGAACTTGGTGGCTTCCCTGGGATCTCTCCTGGGTCCCCCCGGCCCCTCCCGAGCCCCGGCTCCACCCTGAGCCCGGCCCCGTTCTCCCCGACTCCGCCCTGAGCCCGACCCCGTTCTCCCCGGCCCCGCCTCCGCCCTGAGATCGGCCCCGTTCTCCCCGGGCCCGCTCTGCTGGCGTTTCTATGGTAACTTTCCGGGCTCCTCTCTCCCGTGTCTCTGTGGTAACTCCCGGGCCGCTCTCTCCCGTGTCTCTATGGTAACTCCCGGGCCGCTCTGGCCGCATCTCTTTGGTCTCGCCGGAGGCGCTCTGGCCCTGAGTCCTCCCACCTCGCTGCTCTCGGGGTTCCCGCCGCTTCCGGGTGGGCTCGGGGGGGTTTTTGGGGTCTCAATTGGTTTTGATTTTGTCTGTAGTGATGGGATTAGTGTATATGGTGTACTAGTGTTGTCTGAGGATTTAAATTTTTGTGGTTTTGATGTGTTAGGTTAATGAATTGATATAGTTCGAAACGCTTTTTTTTTTTCTTTTTATTTGGTTAGAGGCAGGTCTTTTTAAGTTTGGGGGTTCTGGGTATATGTTTTGGAGTTTTTTTAAAGGGATTGGACATGGGGTTATTTTTATTATATTTGGTCGTTTGACTATGAGTAATAAGAGTTGTCTTTTTTGGGGTGGAGTTTTTCTTGAGTTTTCTTTTTTAAAATGTATATATTTGCATGGTTGGGGTAGTGGTGTTTCTGGTGCAACGCTAAGCATCCATTAGTGTTTGTGTGTTTTAGGCAGGTGTGACACTGAGACCCCTCACAGAGCGGACAGCAGATCAGCTCAGATCCTGCTTTGATGTTTGGTTTTTTATGGCACCAGACTAAGAGACAGCAGCCCGGTGACAGCAGGAAATTCCCAGGGGCCGAGCCGGCCTTCCTTTGCAGCCGATGTTAATTCTCATCCCTGGACATGGGAGAGGTGAGTCGAGGCTGGGAGCTGCAGAGGAGGTGTAAGCGAGGTGCCCGGTCAGGAGGGGGCGCCGCTGAGCTGTTGGTGCAGGAGGAGCGCGGGGGCAGGAGAGGCGAGGCCGTGCCCAGGCAGGCAGAGCGGTGTTTCAGCGTGCAGCTCCAGCCTGCAGCTCGGCCAGATTGCCTTTCTGCTGAGAGAGCCAGCTGGCCTGGCAGCACCGTCTGCTGACTCCTGCAGGGGGATCGCTGCAAGGGCAGGAGTAGCCTGGATGGCAAGGCTCTGTTGCTCACATTTGGAATTGTGGAATCTTTTAGGTGGGAAAAGACCCGTAAGGTGGTGAAGTCCCAGCTGTTAACCCAACAATGCCAAGTGCACAACTCAGGCAATGATAGAGTGTCATCTATTCGGTAGGTTTATAAATACGTGTGTATGTGTATACATAGATAGATCTTCAGCAACTCTATGAGAAGGTTATTCTGTGGGCTGTTCAACAGCTGCTTCCTGCCTCAGCTAAAGTTTATCAAAAATCACAGAAGAGCTTGTTGGGTTAAAAAAAAATTTGTACTTTAAGGGAATGAAAGTTTAACCTGGGCTGAAATCATCTTAACTGCAGAAGGCAATTGAAAATGCTAAATGGTTGTTTACATAAAAATAAAATTACACATGCCCAACATGAGAACTGCAGGAATAAAGGGCACTGATTACAGAAACAGTGCTGTCATTTGCCTTATGCACTGGAAAGCACACAAGAGAATACTTTTACAGTACATGTAAAAGAGGATTTCCTGCCTTTTCCAATAAATCGTTGCTTTCAGCTGGAGTGTGTTCCTGGTGTCATCCTGCTCCTTCTCCTCCATGGATTTGTAAATAATCCCCGTGTAAACAGCTCCCCGTGGCAGCTCCTGTCAGCCCTGTCCTGCTGCCACTTCACACCCACTGTGCATGACAGGCAGCTGGACAGGGGGACCATGGAGACAGAGAGCCAGGAAAAGATTCCTTGGGAGTTAGGGATCACCCAGTGCCACCCCTGCCATGGCAGGGACACCTCCCACTGCCCCAGGCTGCTCCCAGCCCCAGTGTCCAGCCTGGCCTTGGGCACTGCCAGGGATCCAGGGGCAGCCACAGCCAGGGCTGCCCACCCTCCCAATTCCTGCCCAGTATCCCATCTAACCCCACTCTCTTTCCTTGTGCAGCCACTCCCTGCACCCTGCTACTCCAATTCCTTGTAAACACTCTCTCCCCATTTTTCCTGCAGGTCCTGGAAGGCTGCAAATGTGAAGCCCTGCTTATCTTTATGAGGAATTCATGATTGACTGCACATCCTGGCAGTGTTCTGGGATAATGAGAATTAATATTCATCAGCAGCCTTAAACGGGAATTTGTAACAACAACCAAAAAAAAGAAGAAGAAAGCTTGTTTGAGATCTGTAATGATAATGTTCTTTCACAGCTGCCTTTGTGAGGGGGGAATCATTTGGCAGCACTGGAGCTGCTGTTGGCTCTCCAGTTTGTGGTGAAATGATGAAGTGAACGGTGCCTCCCAGGGACTCTGGAGCTGTTGCTGGGAGCTGGAGGCACACCCTGGAGAGAGCCTGGAGTGGCTGTGCTGCAGGATGGGAGATGGGAGATCCACTGCACTGCCTGCATCCTGCCTGCATCCCAGGAAAACAGCACCAAGCAAAAAGGAAATGAGGTGATTTTTCTGTAAGCTTTAGGAAAATGAATTCATGCTAAACTGGCCTTATCTTTTATTGTCCCCCCCTTTGTATAATGTTGGATCCTGTGTGATAATTTATCCACAGAAACACTTTTTCCTCCAAGCCCCCTACTCCTAATGGGAAATTTCTGCAGAGAGAAAATCCTTCAATGTGAAAAGGCCAGAGGCTGGTACAGCTAAACAGAGGAAGATTAAGATCAAATACAAACCCATGGTGTAACAAGATAAGAGGCAGCGCAGCTCCAGAAGGAAATACTTAGATAAGGATTATTTGGGACACTGCAGTGGGGGGAGAGAAGGGGATGGAAGTGAAGGGCTGTGCTTTTTCCCCCCGTGTTCCCCATCCCCTCCAGCACAGCCCTGTGTTTGCTGTCCCTGCAGCTGCACAGAAATCTGTCCCTGGGCAAGGAGGACAAAGTGCAGGAGCCACCAAACCTGGCTGCTTTGCCACCAGGACAATCCCTGTCCTGCTTTCCTACAGAGGCTGAGCTGTGGGCTAACTACACCTGGGTCACAAAGGGATTTATATCCATATTCTATGGGAAATACAAATGTACAAATCCTTTTATTCTGTGAGTGTGGACATGCAAAAAACAGGTGAGAGCTGCCATGGGTGTGAGCATGCTTCCCAGCCATTGCCCATTTCATCTTTCACTTCATGAGAGAAGCCAACACTATTGATTTGGCCTGAGACCTTTGACCAAAAGGGATTTTTATTTGTTAAATCTGCCGAGGAAAGTGATTTTAGGGGTGGCAGCTTCTCACCTGAGCACAGGGGCTCTCCATCCCTTCTCTCCCTGCCTGGATCCTCCCTGCTGAGCCCCCAGCCCAGGCTCTAGGCAAGCAGGTAAATCTGAAGGTTTTCCCACCAGTGAAACCTTGCTGCAGCCCTTGAGGCCCCGGGGCTGTAGCAGGAGCCTTGCCCAGTGGTTTTTACCTTTAATGACCTGTCATGTCACACCTGAATGTCAGGAATGCTCAGCACAAAGGCCTGGGGGCCTGTTAGAAAGGAAAATGAAAGGTAAGATGGTGGTGTAACCTCCAGCAGAAGGACCACAAGTGATGGGCTTTGTCCAGAGATGTGAGGCTTCTCATCAAATCAGCTTAGGCAGTGTTTGTATCCATCTGGGCTTCCAGGTCTCTCCTAGGCTCGTGTTTTTAGGACATTTTGGGTCCAAACACGCAGGATAAAAGTGCCTGCAGCTCTCACCTGCTCTGGAGAGGAGGAAGGGGAGGAGGGCAGAGCTGGGAGAACCAAGCAGGAAAAGCCACAGGCTGTACAGAACAGTTGGGAACTGACTTCAGGGGCATTAATGCCTGAACGTGGAGGGAAAGGGGGGAAAAGAAAAAAAAGGGGCAAAGGAAAGGTTAAATGATGCCTGCACATGTTTGTTTTCTTCCACAGGGAGCTGTGACCAGCGGCTCACAGGATTTCTGATGTTTCCCCACCATGAGGTGACGTGTTTGACTAGAGAAGAACAAAGAATGAGATTCTCCCCTCGCCCCTTTGCCCTGCTTTAATTACAAACATGCAGGTGCAGCTCAGAACATTCAATGAGATCTCCCCACACCTCCTCCCAAAAAGGGTTTGGAGCAAGATAAGGACTCAAATTTAATCCTTCCAAGAGTGCACAGACAGGGAATCCTTGATGCAGACACAGCCTCGCCACGAGTTCCTACAGCAGCTTAATGGGTTTGTAAATTAATCAATAACGTGGTTGGATTATATTTGCTCAGCTAATGATGTTCCATGTCCTGTAAATTAGCCCTTCAGCAGCCTCTGAGGGAGCAGCCCTGCTGTTTGCACCCCGTTTGTGCTTGTTTATTTGTTCTGCTGGGGCTGGGAGCTCTCCCTTGGCTCTTTGAGCCGTGCCATGGAAATTCAGATTTCTGTCTTTGTCAGACCCATCCCAGCAGGGAATGCTGTGCATTCCTGGGCTCTCCTCAGAGCCCTCCTGGGGCTGCAGGATTTAACCCCCCTCTTCCCCCAGGAAAACCTGGGGGCATTTTTGGTGGTGGGAATGCACCTTGAGTGGGCTCTTAGCCTCGGGGTTTGGAAGGTTGGATGAGGGGATGCCCAGGGGCTCCTTCTGACTGGAATTATCCTGTGATGGCAGGAATCTGGATATCCCAGCAGCTTCCCCGAGGTCCTGCACCCAGCAGTGACTGCAGCAAAGCCAGGAGGACAAAGCAGGGCAGGAAGGAGCAGAACGGGAGCTCCCCTGCCTCCCCTTCCCCAGGTGTTTGTGGCAGCAGGCAGCTCAGAGCTGGGGTGAGGCAGCGGCTCTGCAGGACAAAGGGAAGGTGGGAAGGTCTGCAGAATGCTTCTTGCTCTGCCTCCCCTCCCAACCACGGGTTTACTCACAGAAACAGCTTGGGGAGCACAAAACATTCAGGAAATGGGACTTTTACAAACCCTGCTCTCTCTCTGATATGCCAGGCACATTTAGCACTCCTGCATTGGCTTTCTGCCTTTGAAGAGAGATAAAGCAGAGGCAGGAAAGTTCAGATGAACAGCAGCAGGCTGGTGTTTCAATATCTAGGTAGTTATAGCCCAAATTGTTCTTTTACCCTGTAACAAATTAGGTTTTCTCTTAACATATGGAGTTCAATTTTGCCACAAAGGAATCCTAGCTTCTGCCTGGGTTTTTATTTCCCGTGCTGGGGCACACTCAGAGATTAGGCTGAATATTTCATGCATACATTCATAGCCACGAGACTTTGTAAAAAGGACCTACCATTCCCTGTCTGTTTGGGGGTTTTATCTTTGATTTTTACCCATGATTTCTGTTGTTTTGGTTTCTACAGATGTCTTCACATGGCATTTTCCAGGGAAAGAAAGGAAAGGAGAAAGGAAAGGAAAGGAATTACATCACACAAGAACTCTTCAATGCACAGCAGTTCACCTTCTTGCCATAAATCTAAAGGGTTTTAATTTTGTTTTTTAAATAGGAGTGGTGTTTTCGTAAGGTATTTGTCCAGGTACAGCTCTCACAGGTCTTGGGGCACTGCTGCTTCCCACTGCACTTCCACCACAGGCAGGTTGCTGAGTGCTGCAGGGAAAACCCCTTTGTTCCCTGGCTCCAATCCCACCCTGAGGAGCTGGATGTGCACTCCTGTGAGCAGGTGGGTATCTCTGGGCTCCTGCCCCTTCCCACAGCTCGGTGTGCAGCAGCAGGAATGTCTGGAGGGGTGTGTGTGTGTATTTACAGGTATTGGCAGATCTGGGTCTCCTTTCCCCCTTTACATGGTGTTTGGCAGCTTTGCTTGTCCTGGTGAGACTGGTCCCTCCCTCAGCATGAACACAGCCAAGGACAGGCCCTGGGGGCTTTTATCATGATTTTTAAAGAAATAATCCCTCCAGTGCAGAGCATTTGCCTCAGAAGACACATTGATCCCCGAAGGGGCTCTGGCTGCTTCCAGCTCCCCCAGAGGGATTCAGGGTCTGGCACAAAAGGGTGAAGAGAACCTGCCCTGGCCCCTGGCTGCTCTGCTGTGGCTGGGGCTCAGCCACCCCAGGGGGCTCTGGGCAATGCTATTTTGGTACTGCCTTGGGTGATTTTGGTATTCCTTGGGTTATTTTGGTAGCACCTTGGCTTATTTTGATATTCCTTTGGTGATTTTGGTAGTACCTTGGGTTATTTTGATATTCCTTGCATTATTTTGATATTCTTTGGGTGATTTTGATATTCCTTGTGTTATTTTGGTACTACATTTGGTTATTTTGATATTCCTTGGGTTATTTTGGTAGTACCTTGGATTATTTTGATATTCTTTGGTTTATTTTGATATTCCTTGGGTTATTTTGATATTCCTTGGGTTATTTTGATATTCCTTGGGTGATTTTGGTAGTACCTTGGGTTATTTTGATATTCCTTGGGTGATTTTGGTAGTACCTTGGGTTATTTTGATATTCCTTGCATTCTTTTGATATTCTTTAGTTTATTTTGAAAGCACCTTGGGTTATTTTGATATTCCTTGGATGATTTTGATATTCCTTGGGTTATTTTGGTAGTACCTTGGGTTATTTTGATATTCCTTGGCTTATTTTGGTAGTACCTTGGGTGATTTTGATATTCCTTGGGTGATTTTGGTAGCCCTTTGGAAGATCTTTTGGGTTGTGTGGCTCTGCTTTTGCTTTGGGGTGCATTTTGTATGATAAACAGTAACAAAGAGCTGGAAATTACACCATGGTCTGAAATTCTGGGCTGTTGCAATGAAGAGTGGAGTTAAGCAGCTGAGGGTTTGTTTTTTGTTTTTTTTCTGCCTGGGAAAGAAGGGATAACAGTGACTAAAGACAAGATAATAATGGTTTAAAAGAAAAGCATTCACTGAGGGATTGATTTACTGTAGGCTTAATGGAGGGTTGCACGGAGAGTTTATCCAGCAGAGGAAGGTAAGCTGGAATACAAGGAAAAATATCCCTCATTTCAGAGGATAAACACAGCTCTCTGTCTACATCCTAATTATCCTCCTTCCAGGGAAAGTGAGTATTTCCTTTGTAGGTCAAACTCATTCACAAGCTTCTTTTAGAGGCAGCAAACCCCTGGCTCACAGCATTTCTCTTCCAGCACTGCACAGAGCACAGACACTGGGCTGGCTGCTTGCCACAGGACTCTGCAGTGTGTGTACATATATTTAAATTTAAATTTAATTCTTTTTTGTACAATCAGTTCCCATTAGAAGAGGCTAAATTGTGTTACTGCCATTAAGGTTGTGTCACCATGATAAAGGTAAAGAAACCAAGCCTAGTAAAACATAAGTAATTCCAGACAAACTGATGTAATGAATGACCCAAACCAATCAACAGCTGCAATATTTTAATAGAGTTTTTGCAACCAACTAATGAGGTGTAACTCCAGTCCCACAGAAATCAATGGAATTTTGCCTTTGACTGAACTGGGAACATAATTCCACTTGTGGTGTTAAATGGAGAACAACATTCTCGTTCTGGAGTTTGACTGACTGTGTTATAAATGAAATGAATGATTTAGGAAATTTGTGTTAAGTGTTATAATTAATAATTATAAATATGTAGAAGCTATTGAGCAATAACTGTGAGTTGCAGAAACCACAGAAGTAAAGAAGTTAGAGAGAGCCTGGCCTTGGTGCAGGAGAATGTAACTTTGTATCATAGGACATGAAGAAAGAGAGAAAATGAGAGATTTGGTGAAACTTGTGACCACAGTGAAAAGTCCCCAAGGACCTGGGAAGAGGAAAAGGAGAGACTTCATCCACTGGGAAAAGACCCCAGACTGCTGGAGTTAAAGACCCAACTGTGACCAAATACGGGAAAACATGGACTGGGGAGGGACCAAGGGGTGTGTAACCAAAAAGTGATAAAAGTGGGAAACTGTGGGGAAAACTCCCAAAGCTGTGGGTGGAGCACGAGCTGAGCCTTGTGCTCTCCAGCTTTCCCAGGCTGCTCGCTTCAGCTTCCTGCTTTAATAAAGTTTATCTAATTGGCAGTCAATTATTGGGTCCTTATCTTTATCAACCACTTTGAATACCTCATTGGGGGTTTATGCTGTGGAAGCCTTTTCTCCCTGCTCAGGGCTGAGAGAAATTCCCTGGGGAATGAGCAGCACTGCTTCCAGAGGTGACAGCAGAGGTGACAGCAAGGGCTCTGGCCCGTGCCCCTGGCTCTGCACTCGGGGCACTTGCAGGAATTCCATGGGAGTGGAGCCTGTCCAGGTGCCCTCTGGGCCCTGCAGGGGAGAGAAGTGCTCCCTGGGCTCAGGTGGGTGAAGTTCCCTCTGGAAGAGCTGATAGCCCTGAACTGCTGCCTTGCTCTTCTCGGTGGGTAAATCCCCCACAATTGTTCCTGGGAGTGGTTCCTGCAGTAAAATCCCCTGAGCTGGCTGTTCTGCCCTGTCCTCAGAAATCCAACCAGCCCTTAATCATCATTTCCATCAGAAAGGGTTTTCAGGAAGCTTCAGCTCAGCCTCCTCACTGCAGCCTCTGCTATCTGGGCTGTGGGCTCAGCCAGGGGCAGCACATCCCCCAAATGGGGATTTAAAGCAGATTGCTTGGCTGCACTTCCTCCTTTGCTGTTGGATTCCTGAGGGGAGCAGGATGAGAGCCCAGAGAAGTCCTTGGCTCCAGCAGCAGCAGGAATCAGTGTCTGGAAATGGGAATGGGATAGTTCTCCTCCCAGCACAGCCTTTTGCTGTTTCACAGTGGGCTCTGCCTCCTCTGCCTCCACTTTACATCCTTGTTCCTCTTTGCCATCCCTCCAGTGCCTCTGGTGCTTCCCACTGCTGTGCCAGGTGCTTTAATCAGGTCCAGATGGATTAGATCTTACCAACTTTTATTTCCTAGAAAATGCCACCAAACAAAACCTGAATTTTTTTTTTTTTTTTTTTTTTTTTTTTTTTTTTTGCTACAACCACGCTGCATTTTATTTTCCTTTCCATTCCCTTCCTGAGGAATTGCTAAGCCAGCCATGCTGGCACCCCCAAGGTGGCCAGTGTAATTAAGGAAGAATAACGAGATCAGGCTCAGAGGAGCTGCTCTCCCTGGCTGCTCCAGGCACTCTCCCCTCCTTGGCAGTGGCCTTGTGCAGAGATGCAGCTCCTCTCATCCTGATGATCCTCCAGTTCCACCTTCTGCCTGCAACCTGAGCCCTGCTCCTCCAGGTGTCCTGAGACCTCCTTCCTCTCCATTTTACCCGTGCTTTTCAGTCACTCTGCACACATCAGACTCTTCCCCATCTTTTTTCCTCCCCCTCCCCTAACTTCCAGCCCCCTAACTCCCAGCACATGGCTGGGATAAATATTTATCAGACTTTCCTCCTTCTCCTGGAGTGCTGCCCTCCTTCATTCCAGACATTTCAGTGTGGTTCAGAGCTGGAATGAGAGCAGCTGCTGCTGGGCCATGGACAGAGAAATTCCCATTTTGCCTGGCGAGGAACAGCTCTGGCTTGTCCCTGAGGAGGAGCTGTGTGTCCTCAGCAGTGTGGGGCCACACCTCTGTGCCCTGGCAGGCTGTGGCTTGTCCCTGTGCAGGGACACAGGTGCAAAATGACAGGGAGGCATCCTGGGAGCTGCTCATGATGCTGGGGAGGGGTTCTGAGAGCCAGGGACAAGAATTCCTCCTGCAGAACCCTCCTGCTTTGGTCTCTGGGCTGGGGTTTGGGGTGGCACTGACCCTGCCCCGTGCCCAGCTGGGGTTTGGGGTGGCCCTGGGGGCACAGGGCTGAGGCAGCAGTGCTGGAGCTCACTTTGCTGAGGTTTATTTTGGAGGTGGAAATTAATCGTGGGCTTGGGAGAGGACAAAACACGAGGGGGGCCGGGCTGGAGAGGGCAGTGTCCAACTCATGACTAGGAAAGAAGAAAAAAACCTCTTTCCTTCGTGGTTAGAGTTCCCAGCACTGCTTGGCCACTGGAGAGCTCCTCCTTCTCTCAGGTTGTCCTGCTCCCCGTGTGCAGGCAGGGAGGTGACAAATCCCTTGCAAAAGCCTGGAGTGCTTTAGTGGGTTAAATACCCGCAGGAGTGTTTGATGTTTGATTGCTGGAGGGTTTCACTGCTCTGCAAGCAGGCTCCTCAGTGCCCAGGAGCCAGGCTCCAGCAGGCACGGAGAGCCTGGCAGTTCTGCCAGGCTGGGGTTTCGGGTGTGCTGCAGGAGCTGACAGAAAAGAAATGATGCCAGCATCAGTCAGGGGCTGCCCCAGAGCTGGAGCTGGGGGTCAGTGCCCCAGGTGAGCAGGGGAAACCCCTCTCTAAGCAGGGAGGCGTTCCTCTCACCCTAAAAGGTGCCACCCTTTCCTCTTTCAACATTCGAACCCTAACAGAGGCACAGGCAGCAATAGCAAAGGCAGCACAAATAAAAAAGCCTCTGTGGGCTTCAGGCCATTTTCTCCTGATTCAGGATCCCCTTTTGCCTCAGCAGCAGGCTGGAGAAGCAGCAGCCAATGAAAATACCACAGGAAGCACTCGGGTGGAGCTGCTGTCACTGAGCAGCCCTCTCAGGAGCTGAACACAGAGTGGTGAACCCAGCAGGTAGTGGCTGGGGAGTGAGAGCCCCGGCAGGGAGGAGCTGATGCCACTCCAGCTGTGTTTCCAAAACAAACGGTCCCAGGCAGCCCGAGCTGCTCTCTGTGCACTTCCAGGGGGTTTGGTGGCAGGGCAGGGTCCAGCTACAGCCCCATGCAGGGGTGCAGGGATGTAGGGGTGCAGAGATGCAGGGATGCAGGGGTGCAGGGATGCAGGGGTGCAGGGATGCAGGGGTGCAGGGATACAGGGGTGCAGGGGTGCAGGGGTACAGGGATGCAGGGATACAGGGATGCAGGGGTGCAGGGATGCAGGGATACAGGGATGCAGGGGTGCAGGGGTGCAGGGATGCAGGGATACAGGGGTGCAGGGGTGCAGGGATACAGGAATGCAGGGGGGCAGGGGGGCAGGGATGCAGGGGTACAAGGATGCAGGTGTTCAGGGGTGCAGGGATACGAGAATGCAGAGGGCATGGGGGGGCAGGGGGCAGGGGTGCAGGGGTACAAGGATGCAGGTGCAGGGTTGCAGGGGTGCAGGGATGCAGGGGTGCAGGGGTGCAGGGGTGCAGGGGTGGATACAGGGATGCAGGGTGCAGGGGTGCAGGGTGCAGGGATGCAGGGGTGCAGGGGTGCAGGGGTGCAGGGGTGCAGGGATGCAGGGATGCAGGGGTGCAGGGATGCAGGGATGCAGGGGTGCAGGGGTGCAGGGATGCAGGGATCCCCAGCCCGCTGGGATCCCCTGCCAGCCTCTGCCCGGTGAGGGGAGCTGCAGTCCCTGGGAGTGCAGCGAGCACTGATCTGAAGTGTGCCTGTGATGAATCTCCACACCTGCCTGCCCCAGGAGTGCTCCCCAGCCCCCAGCTCAGCCGGTTATTCTGCAGCACAGCCAAGCTCCCGCTGCTGCTGCACTGGGGACACGGTGGCTGGACATCTGGGCAGGGTCAGGGACTCTGGCAGGCTCTGGAGGTGCACGTGGAGGGAAAAGCACCCTGACATGAAAGGGGAGAGAGGTTGTCCAAGCAGGAACGGACCCTGCTTTAGGGGTTCAGTGGAGGTGTTGTTGATGCCTGTGAGTCACTGCACACCGAGGCTCACTGACAGGGGCTGGGGACGCTCTGCCTCTCCCTTTTCTCCCTTTTCAAGGGGCAGCAGCAGCACTTCAGAGCCAGAGAGAGGTGGTGGTGCCCCAGGGGGATATTCACATGAACATCCTGATTGGAAGGGAAGAGCCGATGTGAACGTGAGAGCGATCGGGGGAGATGAGGTGTAAAGGCTCCTCAGCCACCCGTTCTCCTCCGGGAAGGCAAATGTTGGGCTGGAGCTGTTTGCTCTGTCCTCTCCAGGCAGGGAAGCGTTCAGGGAGCACGGCAGGGGGATGGTGCACGGGGAGGAGGCTCCAAACTCTGCCCAGGGGGAAGCAGGGATTTCCTTTTGTTCCCTCACAGCTGACCCCAGGTCTGTGGGCTCTGCTGTGCCCACCCTGGGAGCCTTGGTGTGCTTTCTGCTCTGAGAGAGGTTCAGGGAGGGAGGAGCAGGAGGGGGGTTTGGGAAAGGGGGGTTTGGGAGTGCCTCAGCCAGCCAAGCCTCTCTTTCTGAGCACCTTGAAATGGAGCTGCAGTTCTCTGGGGGGCACAGGGCTGTAAGAGCCCCCAAACCCAAACAGGATTTACCTGCAAAAGGTGTTTTTTTTTCCCCACAGGTCAGCAAAGTTAGGGACTCGCTGGCATCTGGGAGGTTCAGGGGGTTTTCCAGGTCCAACATATTCAGTGTTTTGGGGGTTTATCCCAGCCTGTCTCCTGTAAACTTTGGAAAGCTGTGAAGCTCCTTTGAGCTTCTGAAGTTTGCCTTCAGATTCCGTGTGGTGGTTCCCCTCTGCTGCACAAAGGGGTTTTCTGTTAAAAAAAATGACACTTCAATGCTGGTTCTAGGAGGGATTTTCCATCATCAGTTGATGTCTGGTTCTGGAGGTAAAATCAGGACTCCAAAGCAAACCAGTCTGGGGAATTTGGAGGTGAGGGAAGCACAGCAAGGTGGATGGGGACTGTGCCCAGTTCAGTGGCTCAGGTCTGTGTGCAGGGCTCCTCTGGGGCTGCAGGGTCCTGCCAGGGAAGGGAGAAGGGAATCTCCTCTACACCCATCTCTGGCTCCTGAGCTGACCTTCTCCTCTGTGGCACAGAGCAAAGGGGCTCAGGATTCTGCAGGATTCCTCTTTTCTGCCTGAGGAAGAGTGGTGTAAAACTCCTCTCCCTGGAAGTACAGGCCTGAGGATGGATTTATTCCTGTGTTTCACACCTCAGCTGAAGACGTTTGTTCCTTCCCAGATTCCTGGCTGCAGACTGGAAGCTGAATTGCCCAGGTCCCTTGGGCAATTGTAACATTATAGGGAATAATCTGCATTATCTGTCCCTTCCTTCCTTCCTTCCAAAGAGTAACGGGGCTGTGGGTGGTTTGGGTGGACAATTCCCTTTCCCTGGGTTTAGCTCTGGCTTTGATCCTGCTGTGTAGGCACCTACAGCTGTAATTAAATTAACACCATCAAAGGCAATATCTGATATTTCCTAACACACAGAGTCCAGAAGGAAAATAACCCAGATTGTGTCTTTCTTCAACAGCACTTCTAGAGCCCTTTATTGTCTTGGGTGGGCCAATTGTTTTTAACTTTTGTTTTTCAGCTGGCTCAAAGAGCTGGAGTAAGCAGCAGCACATGAACTTCAGCCCCAGCCCTGAGCTGTCACCAGCCAGCACTGTCTCAGGGCAGGAGAAGAAAGCAGCCCAAGCCCAAGTGCAGCAATTCCCGGGCTGCCCCAGGCAGATCAGCCTCTGGAATGTGTGTTTGCCCGGGCTTGCAGGGATCTGTGCAGGCTGGGCTGCAGGTCTGGGGCAGGGACTCTGTGCCCTGCACAGCCTGCACATCCTTCCCACATCACAGCACTGCCCCGGCTCCCAGGGTCACCTGGCCAGGGTTATTGGTGTGGAGCACCATGACAACACTGCTGGTAGAGGATTGCCTCCTAACTGTGCCTTTGCCCCTGGATCCCGAGGCAGGAGAGTGGAGCTCAGCCACCTCTTTGCTTCCTTGCCTTTGTGAATTTTGGAGCTGGCAGAGCGAAGCTTTGATGTTGCTTGGAACACTTGACTTTCCTGTACCTGTCTCATGTCATGAATAGGCTTTTGTGTTTGATCAAAATGAGAAATCTGCATTAAAGGCTACACCGAGTACCTGTTGGCTCAGTTTAAAGGAAAATGATAATCAGATGTTTTCCCAGGGCTGCAGCACTCAGAGAATGAGCCCCACTCAAGCCTCAAGTTTGGCTTTTGTTGTAAGAACAGCTCTCACCACCCGTTCTAAACAAGATTTCAGCAGATGGAAGTTCAGCCTTCCTGGATTTCAACAGAGCTGCAATCCTGCAGTTAGGGCACTGTGAGCCCTGCAATCAGGCACCTTTAATTGAATCCCTGCCACTCGCTCAATGGCAGCAGCCCTTCAGACAGCCCGTGAGGAGCCGTGGAACCAGCCCCGCCACACCTCTGCCAGGCTGCCATTGGCTGCAAACCCGTCGGGCTCAACGAACTGCCCTCAGAGGGCATCCCAAAGCAAATAAATAGCAGGGCCCTGGAGCAGGCAGCGATGGATTTGCACCCCTTGGGAGCCCAGCCTGGAGCCAGCCTCTCCCCGGACACCCAGCACGAGGAGACTGCCGGGGAAGGTGTTCCTGAGAGGACTGGTGTGGGTAGGTGACTCTGGGAGCCCTGGGCAGCAGCTGGATCTGGAACAGCTCTGGAACAGTTCTGGGAGCAGCCCTGGGAGCAGCATGGCTGGCTGCCTGCTCCAGACCGCCGGCCTGGTCCTGGGCGGCACGGGCATGGTGGGCACCCTGGCGGCCACCGCCATGCCCCAGTGGAGGGTCTCTGCCTACGTGGACGGCAACATCGTGGTGTTGGAGAGCATCTGGGAGGGGCTGTGGATGGACTGCGTCAGCCAGCTGGGCCTCAGGCTGCAGTGCAAGCTCTACGACTCGCTGCTGGCGCTGCCGCCGCCGCTGGAGGCCTCGCGGGCCCTGATGTGCCTGGCGGCCGGCCTCTCCGTGCTCTCCTTCCTGGCAGCCGTGGTGGGGCTCAAGTACGGCCAGCGGGGCCCCCTGGGCGCCCTGCTGCTGGCTGCAGGAGCCATCCACTGCCACTGCTGGTGCGGGGCTGCAGCTCCTGCCAGCCCCAGGCACCCCTGGATGGCACAGGCAGGGCTGGCCCCCGCTGTCCATGCCTACGTGTAGGAGCTGCCTGCAGCCATGGGGCCAGCCCAGGACTGCTCTGGGCTGTACAGGACCTCAAGGATCATCTCATCCCACCCCTGGCATGGGCAGGGACACCTCCCACCTTCCCAGGCTGCTCCAAGCCCTGTCCAGCCTGGCTTTGGACACTGCCAGGGATCTCCTACTTGACACGTGCTGATGGACTGTGTAATTCACCTCCAGGTGTGCAATGGAGGAGCAATGCTGTTGCTTTGCTGGTCACTGTGGACTGGATATGTGCTCTCTGACAGCCTGGCAGGAGCTGCTCTCACACAGGTGTGTGGTGAGAGCAGCCACTGTTGGTTTGGGAGTGAGGAATGGCACTCCCGAGGCTCTCAGGGAGGACGAGCAGCCTGTGCTGGGCTGGAGGGCAGGAGCTGCTGTGCCCAGACCCCCGATGTGTAGAGGGAGCAGGGCATTTCCCTCTGGGGTGCAGTGAGGGGTGCTCTGGGAGAAGGGTGCAGTTGGCAGCACGGCTCAGTGAGCAGAGAAGCTCCCAGTCCTGGCACGGAGATGTTTGTTCTGCCCCAGCAGAGACCTCGGGGATTATCCATGGACTTCTCTGTGCTCGTGGAGCTCATGTGTCCTCCTCACCTCCTCTGCAGGGCATGGAATGTGGCTCGTGGAACAGACTTTTAATCACTTCCCCGCAATTTGCCGTGAGAGCCCTGCTCCCCTGCCCCTGCCAGCCCTCACCCTCAGTGCCCCCACCCCTCTGCAGAATCCGGGACAGCCCGGCAGTGTCTGTGCCCAGATGATGTACATACAGTGTGATCACTCACAGGGGCTGCACAGGCACTCCCAGCTGTGTCAGAGCACAGAGCCCTGCCCAGGGCTCCCGGCACACCCCGAGGCTGTCCCGGCACACCCCCAGGCTGTCCCGGCACACCCCCAGGCTGTCCCAGCCCCCGAGGCTGTCCCGGCACACCCCGAGGCTGTCCCGGCACACCCCGAGGCTGTCCCGGCACACCCCCAGGCTGTCCCAGCCCCCGAGGCTGTCCCAGCCCCCAGGCTGCCCCAGGTGCTCTGTGGTTGCCGGGCTGATTGGGGAACGCAGCCTGGCCCTGCCTGCCCGTCCCGCCGGACCCAGCGGCGTTCGCAGCCTGGAATCGCTGCTGCAGTTCGCAGCTGGAAGCCCTGGAGCTGCACCGCCGGAGCCCAGGTCAGTGCCCAGGGAAGCGCAGCTCGGAGGGGATTGCGGTTCTGTACCCGGCAGGGTGGATGGCAGCATTGAAGGGATGGTTTGGTGGCACGGGGCTCAGCCTGGCCCTGATGAGAAAAGGCTGTGATGAGTGTTTGGGCTGAGCAGAGCCATGTCTCTGTGTACTCATTTGACTGCTCAATTGGAGAGAGAACACGGAAAGCTGCATTTAATTAAAGAAGCCTTTTATTAACTTGGCTTCAGAGGAACTTAGATGAGGCAGGGCCGTGCTGCACAGAAATTCATGAGGTGCATTAACTCGGCAGCATTTGCATTGAAGGCAACCGGCTCAGATCTTGCAGGGGGAATTTTGCAGGCACCACAAAACAGGTTTCATGTCTCCAGCTCACCACTCGAGCAGTCAAATCAGCGCTGACTAATTCGGGATGGAAATTGCAGCAAACAGTTGTCAATAGGTTTTGTAGCACTAAATCGTGTGTGTTTTCCTGTTGTCTGGTGAAGTCTGGCACGGCAGCTGTCACCGACAGCCGATTTCAGTGGAGTCATTCTGGTGACTTTGGTAACAATTCCCACTACCCCGAGGAACTCCACCTCCCATTTTATTGCCATCTTGTCCTGTAATGCACGTTTTGTTTAATATGGAAATATTTGGTGAGCCAGCCAGAATGGCACATTTTGGAGTAATTGAGACGCGATATTTGTGATTAACAACGCGGAGGATGGAAGACGTTTGCAATGCAAATTCGAGGCGTATTTATGTGTAGGTAATGGATTTAAATGGTGATGTATTCAGTGTAATGCAGCTCTATGCAGATGTAAGTGCTTAAGGAGTAATTAAGTACAGTTTTCTGTAACATTAATTAGAGGATCCCAAACGCTTCCACTATCACTGGGCTCATCTAGGACTCGTCGGAACTGGGTGTGCCATTTGCACCGTAACTTTATTTTGAAAGAGTAGACAGATAAAGCTGTTTTATTGGAGCATTTAACACCAGTTTCGAAGGAACCCTGAGCTTTTCATGTCTGCCATTAGCGCCTGCCCGGTTTCTCTCTTTGAGCAGCGGATGGAAAGAGGCGCTCAGACCGAGCCCCCGAGCTCAGCCCAGGCTGTGCTGTGTGCGGGCTCGGAGTGCAGCCCTGACCCGAGGGCAGAGCCAGCCTGGGCGGCACAAATGGCAATTCCTGCCGCGGGGATGGAGCATCGCCGGCTCACGGGAAGGGGCGCGGGGGGCTGCGGCATGAGCGGCTCTGAGCTGGGTGCAGGAGCAGGTGCCTCAGGTGGGGCTGATCGGGGTGGGGAGCTCACGGGGGGAGCAGCTCACGGGGGGAGGAGCTCACGGGGCGAGCAGCTCACGGGGGGAGCAGCTCACGGGGCGAGGAGCTCACAGGGGGAGCAGCTCACAGGGGAGCCGAGCTGCGGGAGACGCAGCGCCGGGACTCTCTGACCAGAGCTGCCATGCCCAGCCCGTGGGGACAGCCCACTCAGAGGTGAGTAAGTGTTTTATCTCTGCATGCAGGGGAGGGGTTTGGCACTGGGCGGGTGCGTTTGGTGCCCGCTGAGGGACGCGGAGTTTTCCCCTCTGTCTTTACCCAGTTCAGGGGCTCTGAGCTGCCTCGGGAGCTGCAGTCGGGGAGCAGGAGGCTGTCAGACTTTAACCAAAGAGCCCTGCAGTGGAACTGAAACCGAACTGCTGCTGTTGGTGTTTTCTGAGGGGAACAGGAAGGGTTCGGCTTGAGGGGACTGGTGGAGGAGCCGGGACACATCCCCACACCCGAGGCTGTATCCGGGGAACCTCTGGCTCCTGCTGGGTTGTATCCAGCCAGCCCCCGTGTGCAGGAACCCTGCGTGTCCACGGGGACCCTCGGAGCTTCTCTGGGTGGCTGAACTGCCCTTCCACGGGACTGGCGAGGAGAGGAGGCTCGGGAACAACAGCGCAGCAAAGACTTTTAGGGAAGGGGCCTCCCGAGGGCCCTGGCAGAGGGACTCGGTCACCGGCGGAGGCAGCAGGGTGGGAATCATCAATCTCTGCTGGCTGCTCTTTTCTCTGGCAAGGAAAGGCCGGGCTGGTTTGCTGCGGGCGGGCCGGGGGTGGCCGAGAGGCGGTGTCGGGTTCCTGTGCGCTGCAGCTCTGCTCTCCTGCTCTCCCGGAGGGCAGGGGGAGGCTGCCCCGGTGCTCGGTGCTCACAGCCCCAGCCTCCCCGGGCTGCCCGGTTAAATGTCGTGGTTAAATCCCCGCTGTAATGTCCTGTTGTTAACTGTGTGCTGCAATGTTTGGTGACCGCGGGACAGAGAGACTTTGGAAACAAACGCGTCTGGCCGAGCTGTTGCTGTGTACTTGAAATAAACGTGTGGACGTGTCAGGAACATCCTGTGTCAGAGGTTTATGTCCTAACAGGAGCTCTCTCAGCTACTACACTGGTAGTGCACTGGAACTGGTGAAGACACCAGCACACAGCTTTCCTCTCAACCCCTCCTCCTCTTCTCTCTGAGCTTCTTTCCAAACGTGGAACCTTGACCAGCCCCTCCCGGCTCCTCTCACTGACTGCAGGGACTGGATCAGGCACGGGCAGGGTGTGTAAGCCCAGGAAGCACTGCAGCTCCTCGGCTCCTGCTGGCCCAGGCCCCCAGCCTCTCCTCCCAGGGGAGGAGTCCCAATAGAGCCCTGGGCCCGAGTGGGACGGGTGTCACACTGTCCTGGCTGTCCCCCCGTGTCCAGCTGTCCTGGCTGCAGCCCCTGCAGGCCTGCCTGGATGGTTTGGACACCAAAGTCCACAGGCAGCATCTGCACCAACTGGGCTGCCTGGTCAAGTAATCCCAAATGAACTCAAGGATCCCCAGAGCAACTTAAAAAGACAAAATGACCTCAAACAACCCCTGTGACCTAGAGTAACCTGATTTTGACCTTGAACGACCTTGAACTGACCCCTGTGACCCTGAATGACCTTGAACTGACCTCTAAAATGACCTAAAGTAACCCCTGGGAAAATCGAAAAATTCTTGAACGACCCAAAGTAACCTCTGTGACCCCAAATGACCCCTATGACCTAGAGTAACCTGATTTTGACCTTGAATGACCTTCAACTGACCCCTGTGACCCTGAATGACCTTGAACTGACCTCTAAAATGACCTAAAGTAACCCCTGGGAAAATCGAAAAATTCTCGAACGACCCAAAGTAACCTCTGTGACCCCAAATGACCCCTATGACCTAGAGTAACCTGATTTTGACCTTGAATGACCTTCAACTGACCCCTGTGACCCTGAATGACCTTGAACTGACCTCTAAAATGACCTAAAGTAACCCCTGGGAAAATCGAAAAATTCTCGAACGACTGAAAGTAACCTCTGTGACCTCAAATGACCCCTATGACCTAGAATAACCTGATTTTGACCTTGAATGACCTTCAACTGACCCCTGTGACCCTGAATGACCTTGAACTGACCTCTAAAATGACCTAAAGTAACCCCTGGGAAAATCGAAAAATTCTCGAACGACCCAAAGTAACCTCTGTGACCCCAAATGACCCCTATGACCTAGAGTAACCTGATTTTGACCCTGAATGACCTTGAACTGACCTCTAAAATGACCTAAAGTAACCCCTGGGAAAATCGAAAAATTCTCGAACGACTGAAAGTAACCTCTGTGACCTCAAATGACCCCTATGACCTAGAATAACCTGATTTTGACCTTGAACTGACCCCTATGACCTTGATTGTGACCTTCAATGTCCCCTATGAGCTGCAATAACCCCACTGAGGGTCTGAAATGACCTCCAGTAGCTGTCCTGGTGTGACAGCAATCCCTGCTGCCTGGCACAGCCCCCAGGGGTGGCCTGGCCTCATCCAGGCCACAGCAGCCCGTGGGCAGTGCCCACTCTGCACTGGGCTGGGGCACTGGCCCTGTGGGGCTGTTAAAGGGTGAAGGAGCCCTCTGGCCACCCCTTGGCTCCCCAGATCAGCTCCTGGGTGGGGAGCACAGAGACAAGCTGAGACAAGGCTTAGTTAGGTTTTTATTTTGTTTTATTAAGAACAAACAACCCAAAAGCACAAAAGCACTTTGCCCTTGTTGAGATGTCCTACCGCAAATCCACGTGCTGATGAAGAATTGCTGCTGGTGCACTGTCACTGGTACCTGCTGTTCCTCAGCTCTCAGCAGTGCCACAGCAGAGGGGTCAGCTGAGAGAGCAGGCAGGGTGCTCAGCTGTCTGGTGCCTTCTGTCTCTGCAGCAGCTCTCCCAAAAGGAGAATCACTCCTCTGTCATTCCTGCACACCCAGAGTTCTGTCCAGGAGAGGCCAGAGCAGCTCTGACTCCAGAGGAACTCCTGTGGCAGAGGTTCCTCTGTTCAGTTCACCCACGGGGCTGCTGAGGGGGAGCTGGGGTTTCCATCCCCTGTTCCTGAAGGAAAAGCCAGGGCTCACCTTGTGGGGTGTATCCTCTCTCCCTGCTGGGGGACACCTGCTCCTGATGGCAGATCTGCTCCTCCTGCTTCTGGTGAGATGTGGTAAATTCCTTCCTTGAGGAATTTCCTCCTTTCTCTGCTTCTGGTGGCTTCTTCAGTCAAGCTCTGGATGTGCTCAGCCAGCCCTGTCCCCAGGGATGAGATGGGTGTGGTTCTGTTGAAGGGGTGATCCTGCAGAAGGCTCTGCCCTTCCTCTGGAGGTCCCGTGGTGATCATGGAGCTCCTGTGCTCTGGGAATGCAGTAGGCAGGGTGCTGGGGGTGCTGCAAGGCTCAGCTGGTGTCCAGGCAGGACTGCTTGGTTCCTCCCCCTGGGAGGAGCATCTCCCCGTGGGTGATGTCCTTGATGGGTCATGCAGAGAGGTTTGGTGGCCATCAGCAGAGAGGCAGCCCCAGAGGGAGTTATCAGAGGTGAGTCCTGGAAGAGAGAAAGAACACTGCCTCAGCTGTGGGACCAGCTCATGGAGATGGGGACAGAATTCACACTTTGGGGTCATCTTTTACTGTAACCCCAGGGGGGTCCCTCAAGTAACCCCTGCCAGGGTCTACAATGACCTCAGCAAACCCCAAATTACCTCCAGTAACCCCTACCAGGGTCTGCAGTGACCTCAGGAAATCCCAAATTACTTCAAGTAACCCCTGCCAGGGTCTGCAGTGACCTCAGGAACCCCAAATCACCCCAAGTAACTCCTACCAGGGACTGCAATGACCTCAGGAACCCCAAATTACCCCAAGTAACCCCTGTGACCTCGAGCAGCCCCTGGGGTTCTGCACCTCAGCTCCCAGGGAGCAGCACCCACAGAACCCATCAGGACCAGGCTGGCAGGGGCAGGGATGTGAGGCAGACTCTCCCACAGCTTCCCTGCCAGCCTGCCCCCTCCATTCATCTCTCCTCCTCAGCAGCAGGATCTGAGCAAGGCAGAGAGCTCACCTGGCCCATGGTGGCCCTTCAGTCTTGCTGCACACAGCACAGAGCCTTAACCTGGGTTAAAAACCCCAAAACAATGAATATTTCTGCCCAGACACAGCACAGAGCAGGTCAGTGGGCACAGGTCACTGTCTCACCCTGCCTGGCCTCTGCCAGCCCTGCAGAGCCCCTGTGTCTGAAGGGATGGGCAGAGGCAGCTCAGGATACAGCACACACAGGGGCCATTCCCATCCTCACACACTCACCAGGGGTGGATGAATCAAAGGCACCTGCTCATCTCCCCACGGAGCAAAAGAACACCTGAACATTTGTTCCCCCTTTGGCAAAACATTCCAACCAGGCAGAGAAGTTCCTGGGACTGCCAGGAAACACTTTTGGGTCCAGAGAGGGCTCCAGTGTGGGGAGCCCTGGTAAAACAGATCCTGACACCCTGAACAATCTGGTCTATGTTCTTTTTTACACAGGGCACATTCACTCCTTCCCTGTGCTCCTGGGGCTCCCTGCACTTTCCCCATCAGGGCTGGTACAGACTGAGCCATTGTCCCTGCCTGTTCCTCACCTGTTCCTCACCCCTTCTGTCACATCCCTGACACACCTGAGGTGCCTTTCTAACCAATTCCTGCAGGGGAACACTCTGCCCCCTCCCCATCCCCTGCTCCCACTGCCCTGGGCCCTCAGCCCCACAGCCACCAAACTCTGCAAAGTCACTCACCCTCCTGGTGACACAGACAAAACCCCTTCATGTGTCAGGCCAGGTTTGGTGACAGACTGTCCCTTACATGTCACCTTACAGCCAGCCCCTGTCCCTTACATGTCACCCCAAAGCTTCTCCCTGTCCCTTACATGTCACCCCACAGCCATTCCCTGTCCCTTACATGTCACCCCAAAGCTGCTCCCTGTCCCTTACATGTCACCCCAAAGCTGCTCCCTGTCCCTTACATGTCACCCCACAGCCATTCCCTGTCCCTTACATGTCACCCCAAAGCTGCTCCCTGTCCCTTACATGTCACCCCACAGCCATTCCCTGTCCCCACCCCACAGCCGCTCCCTGTCCCTGTCCCCGTCCCCCCGCACCCCGGGCTCTCCGCCGCCCCCGCAGCTCCGCACAGCCCCGGTCCCTCCGCCCCGGCCCCGGGATGACCCGGGGGTGGCTGCAGTGCGGGAACAACCCCTCCCTGCTCTCCCTCTCCGGGAAGCCGGCAATACAAAACACTTGCACTGGCCGTGTGTCAGACTGCAGAGTTTGAGGAAAGGGCAGAGAAATTCCCAGTCTTTCCTGATCACACAGCCTCCTGCTCCTATTTACCTTAACTGGATTTCTCCACATTCTCCTTTCTCTCTGTCTCTCCTGGGGTTTTTTTCTGTTTCTCTCTCTCTCCCTCCCGGTTCCTTCCTTCCTTCCTTCCTTCCTTCCTTCCTTCCTTCCTTCCTTCCTTCCTTCCTTCCTTCCTTCCTTCCTTCCTTCCTTCCTTCCTTCCTTCCTTCCTTCCTTCCTTCCTTCCTTCCTTCCTTCCTTCCTTCCTTCCTTCCTTCCTTCCTTCCTTCCTTCCTTCCTTCCTTCCTTCCTTCCTTCCTTCCTTCCTTCCTTCCTTCCTTCCTTCCTTCCTTCCTTCCTTCCTTCCTTCCTTCCTTCCTTCCTTCCTTCCTTCCTTCCTTCCTTCCTTCCTTCCTTCCTTCCTTCCTTCCTTCCTTCCTTCCTTCCTTCCTTCCTTCCTTCCTTCCTTCCTTCCTTCCTTCCTTCCTTCCTTCCTTCCTTCCTTCCTTCCTTCCCTTCCTTCCTTCCTTCCTTCCTTCCTTCCTTCCTTCCTTCCTTCCTTCCTTCCTTCCTTCCTTCCTTCCTTCCTTCCTTCCTTCCTTCCTTCCTTCCTTCCTTCCTTCCTTCCTTCCTTCCTTCCTTCCTTCCTTCCTTCCTTCCTTCCTTCCTTCCTTCCTTCCTTCCTTCCTTCCTTCCTTCCTTCCTTCCTTCCTTCCTTCCTTCCTTCCTTCCTTCCTTCCTTCCTTCCTTCCTTCCTTCCTTCCTTCCTTCCTTCCTTCCTTCCTTCCTTCCTTCCTTCCTTCCTTCCTTCCTTCCTTCCTTCCCTCCTTCCCTCCTTCCCTCCTTCCCTCCTTCCCTCCTTCCCTCCTTCCCTCCTTCCTCCTTCCCTCCTTCCCTCCTTCCCTCCTTCCCTCCTTCCTCTCTTTCTCACTCTCTCTTTCTCTCCCTCTCTCCCGTTTTTTTTCTCTCTCTGCCTCCCTCTCTCCCTCTCCCGTTTTTTTCTCTCTTCTTCTCCCCCTCTCCCTCCCTCTCTCCCTCTCCCGTTTTTTTCTCTCTTTTTCTCTCTTTCCCCTCTCTCCCTCTCTCTCTCGGGCTTGCCCCTCCCTCCGTCCCACCCTCCCGGCCGCATCACCCCAGGTACCAGGAAGGTGCAGCCTTCCCCAACCTCCCACCCATATCCCCCCCTGAAGCTGCTGTTTTACCCCAAATGTGGGGAGCTCAGCCCTGTGCAGACACCCGTGTGTGTGTCAGGGGCCAGACTGGCTGGGCTCTGCAGCACAGACACCAAACCCATTGCAAAGACACCCACAGCTGCACCCATCCAGGAGTTTGTACAGACAGCACTTTCCTCTCTGACTCCTCAGCTGCCTTTGGGTTTATTTCTCTACCATGGTACCTTTCCTTTTCCATATTCAAGTGGAGGAATGTATTTCCCCATTGCCAGGCAAAGACAGCTTCAGTATTTTTATACTGCTCCTTTCTGATTCACTCTGGGGTTTTACATTCTGCTTGGGGGTTTGCTGGATAATAAACAAAGTGGGTCTGATTCCTTGGGAAATGAAACACACAAAAGTGATTGAGTGCTGCCTTCCCAGACTTGCTCATAAGCAGTTTCCTGAAGCAAGCTGGTATTTCAAACCCTGGTCCTGAAATGTATATTCATCTCTGAGATGAAAAGAAGAGATTCTAGAGCAAAGAATCCACCACAAAGATGCAGCCAGGGGAATATATTTATGGTAAAAACAATGGCTTAGCAAAACATTTCACTCTAGCAGAGAGAGGAATTAGAGAGGCTTTGAGACAAACAAACATAGGCACTCCTCAGTCCTGAGGTGTGAGGGGCATTTAGGCTAAATGAGTTTATGTTCCCAAATGTCACAGCTCTCCTGCCCAGCAGTGTGAGCCCCACACTCCCCAGTGGCTGCCAGCAGCCTCCAGAAAAGGCACCAGAGCTTTGCAGGGAGCCCTGCACCATCCTGGGCATCTGGGCAGGGCTGCCCCACCGAATCAGCAACTCCTCCCTCTGTCCCTGGCATGGAAATGCTCTCGGACTTATACACTCTGCTCTCCTCATTCCAATCTCAGCCTGAGCAAGACTAACTTGACATTTCCTGGCTACTTTTAAAAGCAAAGAGCAAGAGAAAAGCAGAAATGTACTGGGAAGGGAAGGACATTTTCAGATTCCTGTCAGTGCTCCTTGCATGGGGTTGCCACTTGCAGAAAATGTTCCAGCTGTCAGTGAGCACAAACAAAACCCATTCAAAAGCACAAATATTCAGTTTTTAGCAACCCCGAGGAGCAGAAGTGGCTGGGGAAAGGGACAGGAGGGTTTACAGGCCATGCACAGCCTGAGTTTGTTCCATCCCAGGGATCAGAAGGGACTGAAGCCAGTGTGTTCTCAGTAAACACAGTAAATACAACCAACTGCCTCAGCTGAAAAACCATCAAGGGGGGCAGAGAAAATGCTGCACTGAACTCAGCTGGCTGCTCCAGAACAAAGCAGAGCACAAATGGTTACCTGAGTTCTCAGCCCTCCACTCCCAGCCCTTTAAAAATGAAAGAGGGAGCTAATTTTACCATTAGGATTTTTATTCCTTTATCTCATCCCTGCCTGTCCCTCCAGAAAGGCTCCTCACTCGAATGTGTCACCATCTGAGCAGTGGAAATGCAACTTTGTTGTCAACTTTCACTTTTCTGTTGCAGGCACTCGAGGCAGCCATCCCCAGCTGGGTCTGTGCCAGTGCTGCTGCTCCTCAAAGCACCTCCCTGCACCCCAGAACAAACCCTGCTGCTGGGAGATTTGGGAGCTGTCACTTCAGTCAAACACTGGCTGTGTAACACATCACACAGTTCCCTTTTTATAAAAAAACCACACATTTCTCTTCATTTGAACAACAGCAAAAAATTAAGAGCTGAATTGACAAATGCAACACCTTTGTGCAAAAAAGACATTCCAAAGCAGAAAGCACCAACTCACCCTTTCCCTGCAGCAGCAGCCCGAGTAACTGAGCTAATCAATCTCTGTCCCCACTCCTGCTGTGGCCAGCCTGGGCTCAGCTGCCCCTGATTGCCAGGTGCCAGAGGTGATGAGTTCATCAGCACTGCAGCTCCTGTGTGCTGCAGCAGTGCCTGCCACAGCAATGCTCGTGCATTTGGGGTTTCCCTGTGGTGGCAGAGGGTGCTGGGGTAGGAAATCACCCCAGAGCCCGGCAGGCATTGCCACACCCAGCCAGGGCTCAGCAAGGACTGGCAGCACAAACTCCACCGGTGGGGGCAGAGGGTGCTGGGGACTGAGGGCTCCCTGCCAGGCCGGGCTTCCCAGGCTAAGCTGAGCCCTGGGCTCTCACTGGAGCACCCAAAGCCCCACAAAAGATCAGTCACGGGCTGGACTCAGTGATCCTCGAGGTCTTTTCCAGCCTAAGTGATCCTGGGATTCCAGGAGGTTCCAGAGCTCCTGGGGAGCAGAGGGACAGGCAGCTTTCCAGATGTCTGTCTCCAGCAGAGCCCCTGCAGAGCTCTGTGGCTCTGCCCCACCTGCCCCTGCAGCCCAGTGCCATTCCACAGGGGAGCCAAAGCATCCCCAGCAGCCTGGAGGGGGAAACAAAGCCCAGGGGTGCCAGAGCTGGCAGAGAAATGCTCTGGCTGAGGAGGGGAAGGTCAGAGGCTCCTGGAGCCCCTGGAAAGGCTCTTTTGGGACCAGCTCATCTTCTAAAGGTCAGAGAGACATCAGCCCCAGGCAGAGCTCCCCAGGGCAGCTGCCAGGAGATGTTTGGTTGTTTGTGTGGGGATGGACAGTGCCTCCC
>JADMLD010001297.1:0-41857 GCA_017589585.1 Phylloscopus whistleri
CCCAGGCTGGCTGTCACTCGCTGCTCTGGCCACCTGTCCCTGCTGTGACAGCTCTTTGACCACAGGGGAAGGAAGTGGGGTCAGGTTCATCCTCCACGTGTTGGGGGCCCTTGGTGGGGCAGGGTGGGGAGAGGATGGGGACAGGATGAGGACCTTTTGGGACATGGGGTTGATGGTGGGACACGGTGAAGACCTGGTGCTGCCAGAATTTGGAGTCTGAGGTGGTGTAGGGAGCCAATGATGGGTGTCCTGGGGAAAGAGGGGTCCCAGGGATGTGTTGCTTTGGGAATGGGAGTCCCAGGGTTGGGTGGACCCAGACTTGGGGAGGAGGGTCCCAGAACAATGTGGCCTCCAGGGGTTTCTGATCAAGGGATGGGGGTGCCAGATAAAGGGGCTCCTGTGAGAATGGGGTTTGGGGGGAAATCAAGGTCCCAGGGGAATGGAGGTCCCCAGGGACTGGAAATACTGGGATGGGTTTCCTTGGGAATGGAGGTCCTGGGGAATGTGAGTGCTGGGATGGGGGTCCCAAGGAAGGAAACATCAGGAATGGGGATGCCATGGTTGGATTCCCAGGGGAATTGGGGTGCCAGGGATGGGCAGTGGCTGGGTGGGCCTGTGCGTCACAGCTCCTTCAAGGGGTGAGCCTCAGATTTTGGTGTGAGCCAGGGCCCAGTGCTGCCCCCACAAGGTGCTCATGGCCTTGGGGTCACCCCAGGTGGATTCTGAGGGGTTCTGGGTCTGTGACCCCCCCAAGACCTCCAGGGTCTCTTGCCTCCCTTCATTTCCATTTCCTTCCTTTTCCTCCTCAATTTTGTGTCCCCCATTTCTTGTCTGGGTGATCCTGGGGAGCAGCTGACCAGCAAACGGGTTGGGGGGACCCCTGGGAGGGGGAAAAGGGGGTGCAGGGGCTGCAGGGAATGGTGGGGAGGGAGGCTGTGGGCACCCCTGGCTGGGATGTATCACACCGGGACAGGACCCCCCAGGATGTGTCACCTCCAGAACAGGGACACCCTTCAGGACAGGACCCCCTGGATGTGCCCCCCAGGACAGAACCTGCCCCCCGTGTGAGGCTCAGCACAAACGGCCTCTTCCTTCTGCTGCAGGAGAGAGAAAGTGAAACTGTTGGGGCCAGACAACCCCAGCCCCCACCGGGCCCCCACTTCTCCCTGCACCCCCTTTTCCCGCCTCCCTGGGGTGCCCCCAGCCCATTCCCTGCTCAGCTGCTCCATGGGGTCACTGAGCCAGGAACTGGGGGAATGTGAAATGGAGGGAAAACAGGAAGGAAATGGAAAAAAAGAGGGGAAAAGTTGCTGGGGAGTGAGGGAGCACAGACCCAGAGCCCCTGGAATGCACCTGGGATGACACCTTCAAACACTGAGAACCTTTGAGGGGCTGTGCTGGGCCCTGGCTCACCCCAAAATCGGAGGCGCCCAAGGAGGGAGCTGTGACCCACGGACCCACCCAGCCACGGCTCATCCCTGACACCCCAATTCCCCTGAGAACCCCAACCATGGCACCCTCATTCCTTCTGCCCCCTACCTAGGACCCCCATCCCAGCACTGCCATTCCCCAGAACCTCCATTCCCAAGGAACCCATCCCAGTAATTCCAGCCCCTGGGACCTCCATTCCCTGGGACCTTGATTTCCCAGAACCCCCATTCTCACAGGGGCCCCTTTCCTCTGGCATCCCCATCCCTTGATCACAAACACCTGGAGGCCACATTGTTCTGGGACCCTCCTCCCCAAGTCTGGGACCACCCAACCCTTGGGACTCCCATTCCCAAAGGAACACATCCCGGGACCCCCTCATTCCCCCAGTGCACCCACCCTTGGCTCCCTACAACCCCAGCCTTCAAACACTGCCAACACCATGTCCCTACCAGGTCCCACCGTGTCCCACCCATCCCCATGTCCCAAAATGTCCTCACCCGGCCCAGAGCCAGTTCACACCCTGCCCCCACCAAGGGCCACCAACACGTGAGGATGAGACCTGACCCTGCTTCCTTCCCTTTGGTCAAAGATCTCCACAGCAGGGACAGGTGGCCAGAGCAGCGAGTGACAGCCAGCCTGGGTGGCCGGGGACACGGGGATGGCTGGGAAGGTGGCACTGCTGCTCCTGTGGGGTGAGTGCCCCGGGCATGGGGATGGGTAGAGAACGGTGGGGAGGGGGCCCAGGGGGGCTGTGGGGTCCACTGAGGTCTCCAAGGGCAGCAGAGCCAGTGCATGAGGTGACCGGGGCCGTGGGGTGGCTGTGGGGACAGGAGAGGGGGGACAGGACAGGAGGGACAATAATGGGGAGACAGATTTGGGGAGGCATCATGGGACTGGTGCAGCTGTGGGAACAGAGACAGGGGCACAGGGAGGCAGGGACAGGGGGCAAGCACTTTCACCTACTAATTTGTCACCATGCAGGTAAGACCTACTCATTCATTTGCTGAAACTCACAGACGAAAGGTTCCCTCCAATTATTTGACATATTTAAATCCCTTCTCAGAAGTTACTGACAGCAGAGTAGGGGTCTCTTGAGGGTCTCTGGTGGCCATTTGGGGAACATCCCACTCCTCAAATTCTCCTCTGATGCTCAAGAGCCTCCTACAACCACTTGCTTCCCCCTGAATGCATTCCAGCGACCTTCTTAGCAGGACTACTCTATTCTCAAGGCTGAGGGAGCCACTTGCACACAGCAATCACTGCACTGCAGGAATAGAGGGCTCAACGCTGTCTGTTCATGCTAACCAAATTCATGATTTGTTACAGTTCAACATTTTCTCAACACCTTCCTTCTCTGGGAATTGCTCACAAGCATTTCCTCAATGCACCTTGAAAATGGTTTTGCTGACTGAAGCCACATGGTGCCTTTCCTTCATCAATGAAGAAAGAAAACACAAATTGCCTACTGAAACCCTTCTGCTCCCTTCCTTCACTGCTCAAGCACAACCCACTGGCTCATCCCCGATTCCCTTGGTGATATATGAAGTAATATTTGTCTGCAGCCAAAAGATTATTAGAAAAAAGAATGAAAGTTGTTGGTTTTAGGTGTTGTTATTGAGGGTTTGGATTTGTTCTAGTTGATTTGTTGGGTGTTGCTGTCAGCTGGGAGAGAGGCCAAGTTGAAGACCAGACCAAAAGGGAAGTAGGATAAGACAGACAAGTAGACTGTGAGGAGAGAAGATAAGTTCCCCAGCATCCAGCCAAAGGGAAAGGGGAGATGGTTTGCCCTGGGCTGGGAAAGGCAATAAAAAGCAGCGTTCTATTGGGGGGTGTGTGTGTGTTAGGCTCTTGGAAGAGTGAGATCCACACCCAGCTCAGGTGAATCCTTACTAAGAAACTGTTCTCTTTTGCTTTGATGGCTTTGTCCCCATTGAATTTCACTGAAGAGTTGGCTCCTTTCTAACACCTCTCTCCCAGCAGCTCAGGGCTGTATTGCACAGTGCTTGCTGTGTGCCAGACCGCACAAAGCAGGCTGGCCTCGTGCCCCTGAATATTTCTGCACAACACTCTGCATTTCACCCCTTTGCTCTGGCTCAGTGCAGAGCTCCAGGAGTGCAGGCGCTTCCTCCCAGAGCTGTGTGAGGCCCTGGGTGCTGCAGATGTGCCCTGACAAGCTGTCCCTGCCTGAGGCTGCCCTCGGTTCCCCTGGCAGAAGCGCCGTGCCTGAAGGACGCTGCCCTGTGCTGGAGCCTGCGGAGCAGCCCGGCTCCCTCCCACTGTGTCCAGAGGGCTGCACACACTGCTCACCTTTGCCAGCACTTCCAGGGCAGCCGGCACAAGAGCAGGAATGCTCAGCCAGGCCTGCAGCCCTCGGCTGTCCTTTGACTTTCTCTCCTGCTGTGCAGACTCCACACGGCCAACGCCACCAGGCTGTGCTGTGCCCAGCACGGCTGCGCTTCCCCTCGGCATCGGCAGCTGCCAGCTAGGCTCTGAGAGCCGAGGATTCGCCCAGGGCCACCAAGAGGCACCCAGGGCCGGGCTGCTGCCTCTTGCAGCTCCAAGGGCCTCATGGCAGCCTCCTCTGCCCAGGCTCAGGCTGCTCCCGGCTCTGCCAGGGCTCTGCTGGGGCTCCGGCCTGGGCAAGGCGGGGCCTGCTCTCACCTCGTCCTCGCTGACAGCTCTGCACCAGCTCTGCAGCTTTCCCTGCAGCATCCCTGTTATTAATTTTAAGAGCCAATTTCAATCAAAAATAGTTTATCGCCAAGGAGAAATTTCGAACAAGAAATTGACACAAAATGGACAAAGCCAAGCAAATCAAGGAAGCGGTGTGCACAGGGTGAAAACCTCAGATGTGAGCTCCACAGCGTCACGTCCCTCCGAGGTTTCACACCGTGTGCCTCGAGGTCTGCCTACTTTATCCCCTTCTTGGCTTGGACTCTGTGTACATCGTTAAAAATGGGCCCGGAGACCAGCTCCTTTTGAAAGGCCTTTATTAAAAGACAGCTCTGGGTAGGGGACTCGTGGGGCCGTGCACACCGCCGCTGCTCCCACTGGACACCACAGAGGAGGAGGTGCAAGTCGAGCCTGCCACTGACACTGCAGGGTTGGGATTCCTTCCTCACAGGAATTCCTAGGAATCCACGTGGCTCAGTTTAATCCAGGGGTGTCACCTTTGTTCAGTACTTGTTAGGTCATGGCGAGTAGGTGGGAAGCCTTCCACAGATGGCTGGATGTCCTCCTCGCAGGGCAGTGTCCTTCAGAGGTCCGGATTTTGGGTCGGCTCGTTGTTTTATGGGTGTTTTTGGGGTCAGCTGGACTTCCACCTGGAGCGGTGCATCATGGGAGCCTCTGGATTTTTTTCTTTTAAACACTTAGTGCACAAAGCTTTAGGCCTCATTCCCTTTTTACAGTGTACAACTCACATTTTTTGACAATAAACGCATTCCAAATGTATATATGGGTAACAAATACACTCTGAGTTATTGCAGCTTATTGTATCACTTATTGGTTTGACTGTTGGAGTCATATTTTTCAGGTTCTTGGGCATGGAAGTTACTTTCTATTTAGGGTCTTGTGATTTGACTTTTTCACTCGAGACCTGTGGGTCCACCTTTTCTTTGCCGTCTGTAGATACCAGATATGGTTGTATTTGAATATCTTTAACCTTGGGGTGTCCCACTGGGATCTTGTGCTCATGAGACATACTATATAACAGTTTGAGGGGTGATACCCCTGCTTTTACACGAGGTTTTATTCTTAATATTTAACACAGCAAGAGGCAAACATTTTACCTAGTTCATTTTAGTTTTAGTATCAATTTTGCAAGCTGTGCTTTGAGAGTCTGATTGATTCTTTTCACTCTTCCTGAGCTCTGGGGTGCCAGGGGGTGTGGCATTCCCACTGAAACTCTAATGCTTCTGCCAATTGTCTTACAATTTTGGAGGTGAAGTGAGTACCTTGGTCTAAATTAATGTACTCTATTACCCCAAACCTGGGTATAATCTCCTTTAACAATACCTTTGTAACTTCCTCTGGCTGTTGCCTTTGCATTTGGAAAGGTCTTTACTTAATGTGTTATCTGACTAACAATTACTAACAAGTACCGATATCTCCCAACCTTGGGCAAATCAGTGAAATTAACCTGTATTTTAGCAAAAGCCTGGTATGCCAGAGGGCGCCCCTCCCCCCCCACCACCATAGGGGTTTGTCTGTTCTTATTTTGATTTATTTTTTGACATACTATACATCCTAGCACTTCCTGTTTGGCTAATTCATATCTATTTAAAGAATTGTAAAAAGTGCTCTGCTAACGCTTGCACCTCCCCAATGTGTTTGATTATGCAATCTTTACGTGTTTTCTGTGATAAATGCCAATCACTCATTTTTAGAAATTTATGGAAATTTAATGAAGAATAAAGTTGGTTACAAAAAGAAAATTAATACAAATAAAAGTTTAAAAAGTTTTTAGAGACAGGACAAATAAGGAGACAATAAAAGGGGCAAAGAAAATATGCATGGCCATGTCCTTTCTCCTCCTGACTCCATGCCAGGTCAGAGAAAGGCGATCTTTGGTCGAAAACTGCTCCTTTTTGAGGACTGAAACCTCATAATTATGCATGCCTTATCAACAACAACTTGTTTTTCAAGAGTCCTTGGCTTAAGCCTTTTTGGTGACATAGGGTCGTGCCTTTGTTGATTGGGAGCGTCTGATCTGTAGGTTCTGAGAGATGCATTCTTTTGTCTGAAGAGGGAGAGGGGGGGGTTTTTTATCTCCTGTAAAACATTCACCTGGAACAGGCCTCTCCCTTGAGCTAAGAAAAAAAACCTTACACACAAATTTTTACTAAAACTTAATGTTAAAAACTACATTTACTATTTGTTTCAAATGTTAATATTGCATAACTTTTCTAACTAGCATATTACATATAGTAAATATCTGCATAGAGCCACAAACACACAATATGCCTTTTTCACATTTTCCCAGCATATTCTTTTGTCACTAATTCTCTCCCGTAGCCACAGCTACAATTGCCTGTAGGCATGTGGGCCAGCCTCTATTTATTGGGTCTAAAAGTTTTGACACATATCTTACAGGTTTTCGTGCTCCTGCTTTGTGTTAAAAACTCTGTGCTGGGAGACTCAAAACCGGTGCAGCTATCAGTGCATCTTTTAGCTTTTTATATTTTCTTTTCTCATTTGTTTTTCAAGTCTCTTCTTTTTTTTTTTTTTTTCCCAAGAGCTAAGTTCTTTATGACAGAACCTTACCTCTTAAGAAAAGCAACTTACTCCTATGAAGACTGGGTGTAAATTTGTCTCTTAAACAAGAATGGCAGTCCTTAGTTTTCCTTTGTTTGTTTTTTTATATTTGCCTCATTTCTCTTATATTTCAGATTTTTGCTCTTTTCATTTCAACAACAAATATAATTTTCAAATACAGATCCTTTTTTTTCTATGGCAATGTCTTAGGAACACGTTTTGTGTTAGACCTTAAGGTTTTCATTTGCCCTTTAACTACTTTTTCTTTTAGACCTGCACTTGAAAATCTAACAATTTACTATAAATGATTCTAACCATCATCTCGCAATACCCGTGAGCAACCACTTAAATTCATGTTCTATTTATTAACAACAGACATTTAGAGATTACTTTAAAATCAAGGTTCCAGCATAATATTTGTCTTTTTAGCCACTCTACGGCAATAAAATTGTGCTCATTCTTGGTTTTTTTAGAGTTTTGTTATGTTGAATAGACTGCTAAGAACCGAAGGCCAGCAAATACAATTAAAACATCAATACTGAAAGCTTTGTTAACACGTAAGGGGTGTTGAAGATCTCTGCAGGAATGGTCAAACTGAAACTACTTAACTAATTAAGCAAAGGCTTGTGCCCTATTTTTATTTCCAAGCATTTTCAAAAGAAAACAGCTATTTTAAGGATTAAAACAAACTTAGTTATTTAATCCACTGATGTAACTTAGAAGTTCAACATGTTCTACATACATTCACAAGGGAAAAATAAAAAGTTTTAATTATCTTTGCTTCATTTAACAAAAAGCTAAAAGAGTATTTTAAGACAAAATTTTCAAATATTTACATGAGTAAAATGCTCTGAACAATTTTAATATTTTTATGGCTTTTGATAAACTGGAGCCCTCAAACTTTATGGGCAGATGCTAAATTTACCACCTGAAAGGCAGCCTAAAAAATTGTTCAGCTCTAAGACTTTCTTTAACTGAGATATTAAGCAAGAAATGTTTCTTTTTCTTTTTTTTTTTTCTTTGATACTCCAATTACTTCTAATTTCTCCCAACTCGAGGCTTTTCTACTGCTCAGAAACACAGGACAGATATTTTGACACTCATATAAAATCGATAAAGGATGGGAAGAGGTTGAGAAGAGTAATTAGCAAAGTTAGTTAAGGGGGTAACAACTGATGAGTGCCTGACTGCAGAATACTTTTTATTCTAAGGTTTTTTTAATAAACAAAACAGAGCTGGTTAGAACTACTGGTGTCTGTCTCACTGCTCTTCCTTTGTAAATTCTATTTTCCCTCCCTTCCTCCCTCAGCACTGTCTCTTTAGCCGCCTGGCCCTTCCCCCCCAGCAGCTCGCTTCTCACAGCGAGTCCGAGAAGCGGAGACAGCTCTCGGCAGCGGGGGGGCCGCGACTGCGGGGGAAGCAAAGGCACGGGCGCTTCTGCGAAAGGGGAGGGCTGCGGTGCCCCCGGGAACCGCGGCTTCCCCCCGACACACACACGGAAAAGCCGCTTTCTCGGAGCGGGGAGCACTCCCTCCTCCTCCGTCCCGCCGCCTCCCTTCCCCACCCCAGGAGAGTGTCCCCGGGAGGGAACTCCGAGCCAGACCCGGGGATGGGGCGCCCGGGTGATGGAAAGTCCTGTGTGGACAGGGATCTCGGGCTTCCTCCCGCAGGAAGTCCTGGGGCTGGGAATGCTACTGGGGGTTGCAATCCCTGTTGGAAAGTTGCAATTTCAGAGGAGGCAAAGGTGCCGATACTCTTTACTGGGGACTGTGGAGATTCCCGGGGCTGGGACACCCCTGGAAGCGGTTGGCTTCCCGCAGGAGGCTGCTGTTTCGGCGTAGGGATTCTTTCCGAGCCTCCTGCCACTAAAACCGGGGCATTCAGCACCATTCATGGGGGTGGGAGCTCACACAACAGATCCTATTCTTCCCCCCCCCAGTCTGATGCACACCGAGTTCAGCTTTGCATTCAATCTTCCCCTGTACTAAAACGCACTTGTGCTTTTCTCCTGGTCGCTGTCCTTGCAAGTACAAATTCTAACAACATTTTACAAATCCAAGTATTAAAAAAATCTTAAACCTTGGCTACTCCAAATTTTCTTTAATTCTTTCTAATCGCTTAATACCTACTCCAAGGGACTTTCTCGGGGGATTTTCAGGGTGTACTCTCTCTACTGACCTTCTCTTTCTCACCGTTTCCTGAGTTTTACTCTTACCTTGTTTCATCTTTCCACTTCGGATGGTTCTGAAGCGATGTCTCCTGTCTGTCAGGGTCTTGAAAAACTTTGTTTCAAAAGGTACCTTTCCGTGGTCCCTGAAGATTTTCTTTCAGGGGCTGCCAGCCTGTTTTCCCCCAAAGGGAGTCGGCCCGAGGGGATCAGGCTGGTAGCGAGCTCTCATTTTCACTTTTTCCTTACCTTTCCCTATCCAACTGAGAAGCTTACCAATCCCCGAAATCTTAAGGGACGTATTCTTCCTCTCAGTTTCCCGGTGGCTACCCTGGTGTGTTTCCCGTGTGTGAAACAGACTCCTTCTTGCTCTTTCACTCTTTTTACCACTCGCTTCCCTTGTCACCGACCGTGTATCTCGCGATACAGCGGAACTGCGGTTCGAAGGTCCACACTCGCTTCGAGAAATCTTTCACGTCTCTTCCTCACACACACACACACTGCCACCCCTACCCAACCATGTGTACTTGTCGACTCACCCTTTTCCACGTGGATTCTGAGTGCACTTAGAGTTTTACGAGTAGAAAAATAAACCGCTGTCCCAGAAGAAGCCCCCTGTTACTGGGCTTTCTGGCAAGTTCCCGAGACCTCACAAAGCTAGCCTTTTCTTCAAATTTCCTTGGTTTGTGCCTTTTGTTGGCTTTCTCAGTTCATTGTCCTGGGTGATTTGTTCGCTGATATCACCTCCTCCTTTGCTGGCCTGCTCAATAGGGCAGGGGCGCCTCCCTCTCCTGGAAAAAGGAGATCAAGGCTTTCCAGTCCCCGTACAGGCCACCATTTGTTATAAATTTTAGGAGCCAATTTCAATCAAAACCAATTTATTGCCAAGGAGAAATTAGAGAAAAAAATTGACAAAGACAAAAAAATCAATGAAGCGTTGTGCACCAGGTGAAAACCTCAGACGTGAGCTCCGCAGCGTCACGTCCCTCCAAGGTTTCACACTGCGTGCCTTGAAGTTCGTCTGCTTTATCCCCTTCTTAGTTCGGACTCTGTGTACATGTCCTGACTTGTCCCACCGACCCAGATGTCAGGGGGCTCTTGAAACTTCTCTGCCACTGGATCTGCTGTTGAATTCCAAAGTTTCTATAAGTTCTTTTGTCCTTTGGTGTAGTCGCTGACAGGATTTGGAAAGCAGAGACTCCATCTGAAAGGATTTCCTGGGCGTGAGGGTGGCCTCCAGCACCCTTAATGTCCCAGACTAGATATGTCTTTGGGCCATTGATCCTTATCAGTTGCTGATCACTTCTTGCTCTGATTGCTCCACACCTATCATTGGTCTTGTAATTTCATTGTCTTCACCTCAGAACTGAAGACAGGTCTTGCAAAATTTTCTAAGCTTCTCTGTGAGGAGGTCTCTTGGTCATTTTACAAATATATTTTTACTACAACCATGACCATTATGAAAACATGAATTATTCCCTATTACAATCCGAGAGATTGCTCAGAAGGAATCCTCCTTGACTGCCCCTTGGACAGGGGAGTGGGAGGGAGAACAAGGAACCCCCGGCTGTGCTGTGGGGAGAGAGTGGGGAAGTCACTGAGGGCACTTGGAGCACTGGGATGGGGCTTGGGGAGCCCCTGCAGGGGCTGGGAAGGGGATGGGGGAGCCCCTGGGAGGTGAAACGGGGAGCACGGGGTGCCCTGTGAAGCCTCCCCCTGACTCATGGCCACCTCCCTTGGAAGGATGGGCAAGCACAGGAGCCATGGGCGGGGGCACCCCCAGTGTCACCCAGCGCCTCCCATTTCCCAGAGTGTCCCAGCTTTGGGTGCAGATTGTCGTAGATGTCACTGGGTTCCCATGGTTGCCCGTGTGGCCCCACCAGCTGCATGTAGGTCTCCTGAGGATCCTCCCCGGGGGGTGCCAGGGGCTCCAGAGGGGCCCTGTGGGAATCAGGGGGTGTTTGGAAGGGGATGGGAGGTGCTGGAGGGGTTGGGGAAAAGGTGCGTGGTGGCTGGAGCCTGCACTCACCTTTGTTGGTGCTTCCTGGCATCTGCAAAGGAAAACTGCAGGGGTGACTTTGGAGTCCCAGGGGCCCCCACCCACCCACCCAACCATGGGAATCCTGAACCACCACCAGACCCTCAGTTCCCCCCAGGTCCCTCCATTATCTCTGATGCCCCCCAGAAACCCTGAACCACCACATTTCCCACTCAGAACCCAGAGCCTGGCAGGGAGGGGGACCCTCTGAATTCTCCAAAAACCCCCAACAGAAGCCCCAACATCCCTGCACGACCCTCCAACACCACCCCAGACACCCCAGGGCCCTGAGCCAAGGTCACTGGGGGCTCAGCCCCTCCCAAGGCAGGGGCTGGGGGTGCCACCCCATGGCCTCTGTCTTCTGGGGGCCTTCCCACCACTCTCCAGGACCCCATTGTCACCCACACATGCGGTGCCACCGGTGAAAGGCCACGATGATACCCATGAGCAGGACCAGGAACAACAGGGATCCAAGGACCCCGGCAGCCACTGCAGGAAACAGAAAGGGACACACTGGGGTCACCAGGGTCACCCGAGAAGCTCTGCAATCCCAGTGACCCCATGAGTTCCCCTCCTGTGCCATCCTGTTCCATTGGTGTCACTGCCAGGGACAGAGCAGGGCTGAACACGGGGGTCTCAGGCCCAGATAGGAACCCTGTGTGACCTCACCTGTGCCCCAGTGTCCGCATGATGTCACCTCCAGGGCCAGCTCGGGGCTGAGTGCCTGGAACACACGGTGCCCGTCCTGTCCCAGCTGGTTGATGGCCACGCACTGGTAGGTGCCCGAATGTCCCACAGCGACGTCCCCGAGCTCCAGGAGGGGACCCCGGGCCACCTCCTGCCTGTTTTTCAGCCAGGTGAAGGTGACAGGGGCTGAGCCCACCTGCACTGAGCAGCGCAGGGTGACGGGGTCACCTGCGTGCACCTGGTGTGACAGGGGACCGGGGCTGATGGTGGCATTGGCCACGGGCACTGCGGGGACAGAGACGGGGCTGAGGTCACAGGGAGGGGCTGGCACCCAGTGTAGGGGGGTGGATGGGTGTGATTGGGGATGTCATGAATGGGGTCACTCCACAAAGAGGGATGAGGGGACACAGGGCAGAGGTGGGGAGACTCAGGAAATATCTCTGGGGGATACGGAGGTACCGAGGCAGGGGACCCGAGGGGGCTGCGGGGGCTCCCCGTGCCCATCCCCGCACTCACCGCGCACCGTGACACTGAGCTGGGTGCTGTTCTTCTGCACGGCCCCACCCTCGGAGCGCACCTGGCAGGTGTAATTCCCCGAGTGGGAGACCCCCACGGCGGGCACCAGGAGCTGCGGGGACCCCTGCGGGCATCCCAGCACCTGCCCATCCCAGTAGAAGAGGTGCAGGAGTGGGGCTGGGGGCCGCAGGGGGCTGGGGGTGCTGAGGCAGCTGAGATTGAGGGGGGACCCCTCGGTGAGCTCGGGGGGACCCTCCAGCACCGGCACCGTGAAGAGCTCTGGGGAGGAGAGGGGAGGGGGATTTGTGACCCCGAGTCCCTGGGGAGGGGCTGTGGGGGTGCAGATGTGTGGGGTGCTCACCGTGCACTGTCACTGTCACCGGCGGTGACTGATGCCACCCAATCCCTAGGATCACCCAGCCCTTGCAGCGGTAGCGTCCGGTGTGGTGCAGATGCAGAGGGGACAGGGACAGCTCGGTTCCCCTCTGTGACCCCCACACCTCCTCCTCCTCCTCATCCCGGTAAAATCGCTCCCCGGTGACCGACTTGTTTTGTGAGCCCCGGCAGCGCAGTGTCACCGTGTCCCCCTCCAGCAGCGGCCGTGTCGGCACCTGCAGCACCAGCCAGTCTGTGAGACAGGAGGGTCCGGTCACACCGAGGGGCTTCAGACAGGTCCCAGGCAGCACTGGGGACATCTGGGTGGAGCCTCCATTGCGCGGGAGGATCCCAGGGACAGCAGGAGCAGCCCCATGGCACAGGTGTCACCACGGGGGTCCCATCAGACTGGGGTGCACTGGGATGTCCCCGTGTGCAGGGGACAGGCTCTTGCCTTGTGAGGCCACCCCCGGAGTGGAGCCCACCCAGAGTTACCAGGGGGCCACCCCAATAATTTAAATCCCCTCTCACCATCTAAGACTCTCACGGGGGGGCTGCGACCATTGCCGGGTCTGTCACACGTGTAGTTGCCACTCTCGGTGACAGTGAGGTTGTCGGGTCCCTTCCACCAATAGCGCTGCCCGTCCTTGTACCAGGTGGTGGCACCGGCGGTCCCCGAGCCCTGGCAGGTCAGTGTCACCCGGTCCCACAGCACCGCCGGCATCCAGGGGGGCTGCACCAGGAGCTGGGTGGTCTGGGCGCCTGCGGGTGACAGGGGACACCAGCCTGCCAGGGCCACCGCGGGGATGGGGACAGCGGGGCGGGGACATGGCATCCCCCGAGGGAGGACTCACCAGCGAGGCCGAGGGTCTGGGCTGGAAGGAAGAAGGGACAGGGCTGGGTGGAGGTGGCACCACGGGGAGAGCAGCACCCAGGGCTCGGGTTGTGGCATTGTCCCCAAACTTTCCCCATGGGGACACCAGAGTGGCACAGACCTTCCAGGGACCGGGACACTGTGGCTATCCCTGGCTGAGGCAGGACATGGGGACCCTGTGGAGTCCCCAGAAATGGGGATGCAAGGACCACCCCGTGCTGGCACATGTCACCCCCAACAGCCCCACACCCTCTGTCCCCATGGCCCATCCACACAGTGCTTGTCCCCCTGTCCCTGTCCCTGCACTCCTGTGCCCCTGTCTCTGTCCCCACAGCTGCCCCAGCCCCATGATGCCTCCTCAAATCTGTCTCCCCATTATTGTTCCTCCTGTCCTGTCCCCCCTCTCCTGTCCCCACAGCCACCCCACGGCCCTGGTCACCTCATGCACTGGCTCTGCTTCCCTTGGGGACCTCAGGGGACCCCACAGCCCCCCTGGGCCTCTCCCCACCGCTCTCTGCCCATCCCCATGTCCGGGGCACTCACCCCACAGGAGCAGCAGTGCCACCTTCCCAGCCATCCCCGTGTCCCTGGCCACCCAGGCTGGCTGTCACTCGCTGCTGTGGCCACCTGTCCCTGCTGTGACAGCTCTTTGACCAAAGGGGAAGGAAGTGGGGTCAGGTCTCATCCTCACGTGTTGGTGGCCCTTGGTGGGGGCAGGGTGTGAACTGGCTCTGGGCCGGGTGAGGACATTTTGGGACATGGGGGTGATGGTGGGACACGGTGGGGACATGGTGGGGACGTGGTGTTGGCAGTGTTTGAAGGATGGCGTTGTAGGGAGCCAAGGTTGGGTGCCCTGGGAGAATCCACATCCCAGGGGAATGGAGATCCCAGGGGCTGGAATTACTGGGATGCGGTTCCTTGGGAATGAAGGTCCTGGGGAATGTGAGGGCCAGGATGGGGGTCCCAGGGTGCGAGAGCAGAAGGAATGGGGGTCCCGTGGTTGGGTTCCCAGGGGAATGGGGGTGCCAGGGATGGGCAGTGGCTGGGTGGGCCCGTGGGTCACAGCTCCTTCAAGGGGTGAGCCTCAGATTTTGGGGTGAGCCAGAGCCCAGCACTGCCCCCCATTGTGTGCTCCTGGTTTGGGGGAGGCCCCGCAAGGGGATTCTGAGGAGCTCTGGGTCTGTGACCCCCCCAGCCCCCCAGGGGCTTTTTCCTCTCCTCATTTCCATTTCCTTCCTTCTTTCCGTCACTTTTGCACCCCCCAGGTCCCTGCTGAGCAATCCCAGGGAGCTCCTGAGGAGGTACCGGGATGAGGGGACCCCGGGGAGGGGAAAAGGGGTGCGGGGCCTGTAGCAGATCTGGGGGAGTTTGGGGGTCTGGGGGTGTCCGGCTTGCCCCCCCCCCCCCCCAACAGTTTCACTTTCTCTCTCCTGCAGCAGAAGGAAGAGGCTTTTTGTGCTGAGTCAGACATGGGTGGGTGTTGGGAAAGATGAAGCAGGAAGCCCTTGCAGAGATAGTTCATTAGTAAAAAATTGTAAGAATATGAAACCTACAAGAGTTATAGAATTAAAAGCAAGGTTTGAACTGTAGAATGTTGAGCAAGAAGACAGTGATTGAATTAACTCAGTCAATAGCCAAGGCTCCTGATTAAGCAATTCCCCTCCCCAAACAGAAGAGGTTTGGACTTCTCAGGTATCAGGGAAAAGGGGGTTCCTCAGGTTTTTAGTATGTAGATTAGCATGGTAATGCAATAGACCCTATAGGCTGTATGTAAATGTTGTTAGTTTTTGTATCTTCAGGTGATTGGTTAATGCTCATTAGAATATTCATGATAGAAAGGGTTAAAATGGAATGTAACAGGTAATTTGCCCCTTCTGCGCCTTCTTCCCCCTTTTGCCCCTCTTTTCCCCTTTTGCGCTTCTTCTGCCCCTTCTTCCCCCTTTTGCCTGGTGCTCTTTGCTTGGTTGGATCCTTGTCCCTTTAGACTTTTCCTGCTGCTGTTCCCTGGTCAGGCTGTCCCCCACGACTAATAAAACCACGTGTTTCCTTGGACTTAAACTACCGGCAACATAATTTCTTCAATTGACGCCCATCGTGGAAGACGCCGAAGCAGCCTGATTAATTTCAACGCCACTCTTCTCCGTCTACGGTAATTTGAAAGACTGATTCCTTACCCTGAGAGGCTGTCCTGAGCGCATGTCCAGTGCTAAAGCACAGGGACCTGAAGCTCTTAAAATATTTCTGCCCCAGGGAGCTCCTAAGCCCAGCTGTGGGGTTTCCCTGAAACGGGTGAGCACGGGTACTCGCTGCACGTGGCGTGTCCGGAGCTCTATAAATATTCGTTTGTTGCAGTATTACCGGGAGCCGGTTACTCGTTGCTAAGGCGACGTGTGGCCGAGGCTTTACCGAACCTATTACTGCGTTGTTTTGAGCCCGGTCGAGCCGTTACGTTGTAGCAGCCGTCCCGGGGCTCGTTTGGAACTCCTGTTAAGATCCTCGGCGACTGCAGGATCTATTAAAGTGTCCTGTGAAGGACACGAGGTGCCTGGCCATCACCTCGGTTGGAGTTCGTTTTGGGACGCCTCTCTCTCTCTCTCTCTCCTCCTCCGACTACTGGTAAGTATTAAAATACTATAACAATGGGACAGGGATTCTCTAACACAGATTATGATTTTTACAAGCAGCTAAAACATTTATTAAAATCTCACTCGATTGATCTACCTAAAAGTGAGTTAAAAAGTCTCTTAGCATGGACTTTTCATAATTTTCCAAAAGCTGATCGATCAATTATCTTTACCGGTAACTTTTGGGAGATGGTTGGAAACAAAGTTTTTAATGAGATTTCTCGCAGAAATTTTGCTGTTGCAGAACATCTGCCTGCTTGTAGAGCCTTAGTCGAGTTATTTTCTCCTTCCTTAAATCATACAAACCCCACTCTGTCTGTTCCCCCAGTCTCTGCTAGCCCCCCGAGCCCCTCACAGCCCTCTGAGCACGTGGAGCACGTGGTCGCCATCTTCCCCGCGAGCACGTGCTCCGGAGTCCCCCCTGCCCCCGCCATCCCGTTCCCCTCCCCCGCGGCTCCTCCCCCTGTCGAGCCTCTCCCTGCTTCTCCCGCTGCGGCGTCCTCCCCCCCCGCTGTGCTATTCCCCACCTGCCCCGCAGTTTCTCCGACCACTCAGCCTGTCCCCACTTTCCCCACGGCTTTCCCTTCCCCCGCAGCGCCGCTCCACACTGCTGCCCCCCCACCCCTGGCTGCCGACGCTGCACAGCCGAGCCCGGCTGCTGTTCTGCCTTTCCCCCCCCCCGCCGCTTCCCCCCCTTCCCCCCCGAGCCCCCGCGCAGCGCCTCGCTCTCCCCCCACATCATCTTCCCCCCTCCCCAGTCCCCTGACCCCCGCCCGCCCGACCCCTGCTTTTGCTACGCCATCTCCTCCTCCCTCGTCAGTTTCAGCTTTCTCCGATCCTCCCACCACTGTCTGCCCCATCCCAGCCCCCTGGGGCGTCCCACCCTTCCCCCACGTGGTGTCACCCCCCGCTCCTGCTGCCAGCTCTGCCCTCCTAGCCTCCTCCCCCGCCCCCGTATCCCCTCTCTCTGCCGTCCCCTCATGCACGCGTGCCATGCCAGCACAGCCCCCTAATAACCTTCCCACAGCACGACTGTCTTTACCCTCTCCTCCGACCATGTCTGCTCCTGTCCGATTCCCCTGTCCTGCCGCTGCTGGACCCTCGCCGCTCACAACCACTATCACAAATGCTGTGCCCGCCGCCCCTCCATCACCCTCGCTCATGTCCCTGCCGCAGGCTCTGCCGCAAACCACAACCATTATAAACCTTGCCGAGCCTAATCACATTTATGCTATGTCCCAAGCCCAGCCGGCTCCCCCTGTCTCCTGCACGCCCCTTCTGCCCATGCCGTCCGCCATGTTGCCTACAACAATCCACGTGCAAGCGGCCCCGCCCCCCCAGCCGGTCCCCCCCCACCGCCAAACCCCGCCCTTGGCAACCCCCACCCCGCCCCCTCACCAAACCCCGCCCTTGGCAACCCCCACCCCACCCCCTCGCCAAACCCCGCCCCTGGCAACCCCCACCCCGCCCCCTCGCCAAACCCCGCCCCTAGCAACCCCCACCCCGCCCCCTCGCCACACCCCGCCCCTGGCAACCCCCACCCCGCTCCCTCGCCAAACCCCGCCCCTGGCAACCCCCACCCCGCCCCCTCGCCAAACCCCGCCCCTGGCAACCCCCACCCCGCCCCCTCGCCAAACCCCGCCCCTAGCAACCCCCACCCCGCCCCCTCACCAAACCCCGCCCCTGGCAACCCCCCACCCCGCCCCCTCGCCAAACCCCACCCCTGGCAACCCCCACCCCGCCCCCTCGCCAAACCCCGCCCCTAGCAACCCCCACCCCGTCCCCTCCCCAAACCCCGCCCCCCTCACCCGGCTCCGCCCCCACCCTGCCTCCAGCCCCACCCCTTCAAACCCCAAACCCGCCCCTCCTGCCTGCCCCCTCAGCAACCCTGCCCACGCCCCCCCCACCTGCTACCATAGTAACCCTGACACCTCCCTCACTCCCTGCTCCCTTGCAAACTCCAACCCCATCCCCTTTACCAGCGGCTACCTCTTCCATCAGTCATTTAAGCCTGCAGTCCCATTCAGTACCTGCTAATTCACTGCCCCATACCTCCCAGCACCCAATCCCCTCCACACAACCCTATACCCCTACCATGCCTATACCACCCAATTCAAACCACCCCAAAAATACAATCGCTCCTGTCCAAGCTCCCTGCTTTGCTGATGCAGCAATACTAGCACCACCAGACCAAGGATTGCTCCCTCCCCCTGCAGTGGCTGTCTCGGTTTCTGTACCTGACGCAGGTGCCCGTGCTGTTGCTGCACCACCTGTGTCTTTCCCTAAAAAAGCCTGTGTCCTCCAGAATGAGACTAGTCCAGCAGCCACGACTCCATTAGTGCCAGCGAAGGCATCAGCCTGGCCGCCCTGCACCCCTGCTCTGCCAGAGTCGAACGTACACCAGCCCTTCCTTCCCCAAAGTCCTGCCTCGGCCTCCTCTCCTGTGACTGCCTCTACCCCAGCAGCAACCATCCAGCATGCCTGTGACCCTACCCCAGCGATGCAGCATCCCTACGCCATACAAGCTACCTGCTCTGCCCCAGTTCCTGCCTCCAGCTACGCAATCACCTCTACGCAGCTACCAACCATCCCAACACCTGACTTCGCACCCTTCCAGCATTCCTCTACCGCCGAGTCACCCTCTCCAACACCACCACAGCCGCCGACATCTCTGCAAACCGCGACAACACAGCAACTGCTGCTGCACCCAACCCCACGTCCTGCCCTGCTGTCAGCGCAGACCAACCCGCTTGCGTCCCACATCCAGCCGATGACACAACCCACGCAGCCGTCTCTGCAGCAAGCACCGCTCCAGACCTATCAGTGCCCACCGCACCAGCACATGACAGCGCAGCTTCCTGCAACAGCACTGCAGCCCCTCTCTGCCTCCTCCCTGCTCTGCTACCCTGCAGCTGGGGGAGATGGAGAAGGGCACCGAGCTCCAGTACCTCCACCAGCACCGCTGCCGCCTGCACACCTGGCTACTACACCTGAGCCGCCTTTGCTGCTATGCCCGCCTCCTCCGAGCATCTCTGCATCACCGTTGCTTCTCCCACCTGCCGCCATCCAGCCCCTGCCTGCTGCCTCAGGTACCACGAAAGCCTCACAGCGCCTGTCTGAAGCTGCACCCCAACCTCCTGGTCTCATAGCACAAAACGGGACTATGACACAAGACTCAATTACCATTAACACTATACACAGAGGGGGAGAAGGGAATAAAACATCTTCGTTAATAAATACAGGGCAAAATGACAATTATCCTGCCCCTAGAGACACTAGCCCCTTATTCCCAACTCAAAACACCTTTCCCAGCAGCTCTACAGTCCATCCAGTGCTCGGAACAGCTCCCACAGTTCGAGATGAGACTCCACACATTGAAATGACGCCAGCAATAATACCAACATTCAACAACCCCCAGAACTGTTTTAATAACACACAGACAATAGACTGGCACGAGGTGAGACGCCAAATTTGCAAGGAAGAAAATTTAAACCCCCTGGTCATGCCTGTAATTTTTAGTCAGCAAGCGGGAGGGACAAACACATGGACTGCAATCCCTTCTCAGGAAATAAAAGAACTGCGAAAAGCAATCAAAGACAGTGGAATCTGCTCCCCATATTTTAAACAACTGCTAAGGAGTACACTAGAGGGACACATGTTCACTCCGAACGACTGCAAAAACCTCGCCAGCATACTTCTCACCGATTCACAATATATGTTATGGGAACTTAAATGGAGACGATTGCTTGCAGGCGTACTAACAACCTACAGGCAAAGCACAGACGCAAACCTTCGCACGCTTACTTTGTCTAAACTGACTGGTGAACCCCCCGATGACCAGACTGATGAGCAGGTAAAATTACCGAGAATAGCTCTAGAGGACATAAAAAAATTGGCTCGCAGAGCCTTTTTGCAAATACAACCAGCAGGAAGTTTTGAAAAAGCCTATAACCTGGTTAGCCAAGAACCATCTGAGCCGTTTACCACGTTTGTAGACCGAGTGATACAAGCTGCAGAAAGGCAATGCAGCGATGATATAGCTCGCCCCCTGATAGTGAGAGATATTATTGAGAACAATGCCAATACAGAATGTAAAAAGGTCATCAAAGCCCTAGCAAAAGAGAAACCCACTGTACCTGAAATGATTGATGCCTGTAACAAAATTGGAAGCCCACAACACGTGGCTGCCATCCAAGCAACTGAACTTGGAAAGACTCTGGGAGAAAAAATTGAAAAGGCCCTCACAGCTCAAACAGCACAGGCAGCTGCCCAAGCTGCACAAGCAGAAGCTAGAGACCAAAAACTTACTGAGATCCTAGCTGCCTTACATCTAAACTCGCAACAGCAAAGTAAGAACGTAGCTGTCATGCAGACAGCTGCAGCCTCAAGACCTTGTTTTTTCTGCAGAAGACCAAGCCACGTAGTGAGAGATTGCCCAGAAAAGAAGACAAGATGGTCAACCAAAAACAACTCAAGAAACAAATGAACTGTTATTATCTACACAAATGCATGTTGTTTCTACCCTTTTGTTTTTGTTTTTGCATTATTTTAATAGTTATAGTTGTAATTTTATTAGCAGTTCCCCATATACTTCATTGTGTGAAAAAATTAATGAATAAGACAGTTTCCAGTACCTCAGTGATTCAACAGAAAAGGGGGAGATGTTGGGAAAGATGAAGCAGGAAGCCCTTGCAGAGATAGTTCATTAGTAAAAAATTGTAAGAATATGAAACCTACAAGAGTTATAGAATTAAAAGCAAGGTTTGAACTGTAGAATGTTGAGCAAGAAGACAGTGATTGAATTAACTCAGTCAATAGCCAAGGCTCCTGATTAAGCAATTCCCCTCCCCAAACAGAAGAGGTTTGGACTTCTCAGGTATCAGGGAAAAGGGGGTTCCTCAGGTTTTTAGTATGTAGATTAGCATGGTAATGCAATAGACCCTATAGGCTGTATGTAAATGTTGTTAGTTTTTGTATCTTCAGGTGATTGGTTAATGCTCATTAGAATATTCATGATAGAAAGGGTTAAAATGGAATGTAACAGGTAATTTGCCCCTTCTGCGCCTTCTTCCCCCTTTTGCCCCTCTTTTCCCCTTTTGCGCTTCTTCTGCCCCTTCTTCCCCCTTTTGCCTGGTGCTCTTTGCTTGGTTGGATCCTTGTCCCTTTAGACTTTTCCTGCTGCTGTTCCCTGGTCAGGCTGTCCCCCACGACTAATAAAACCACGTGTTTCCTTGGACTTAAACTACCGGCAACATAATTTCTTCAGGTGGGGACAGGTTCTGTCCTGGGGTGGGCACATCCAGGGTGTCCTGTCCCTGTTCGGGGGTGTCCCTGTGGCGGGGGTGACACATCCTGGGGGTGGCACATCCCAGCCGGTGGTGCCCTGTCCTGGGAGAAGGGCAGGGAGGGCAGGGAGGGCCAAAACCGGGCTCGACTCGGGGAAATGAATTGAATTTATCATTCATCAGCTCAGGGCTGGAAAAGGAGAAGCGAAACGCGTCTACAAAACACCTTCCCCTCTCGGGAGCTGCTCCAGCGGGGGCTTCCCACGGGCTCACAGCCCCTTCGGGCCCCCCCTGCTCGGCCGGGGGCTCCTGCAGGGCTGCAGGGGTGGGGGGGTCTCTGCTGCCCGGGGACCCCCACGGGCTGCGGGGGAATCTCGGGAGCCCCTGGTGCCCCTCGCTGCTCCCCGCAGGGCTGTTCCTCCGGCAGCCTCGGGCTCCTCTGGGATGCCGCAATTCCATCTCTGCCACCGCTGGGATTTGCCCTGCCCAGCTCTGCCCCGGCCCCTCCCCGATCCCCCCGCCAGCGCCCGCAGCTGTCACGGCAACAGCCGGTCCCGACACATCGCGACAGCGGCCTCGCACACGCTGTCGCAGCCGCTGGGGATACGCGGCCACCGCCGGTGCCCGCAGCCCGCGACAGCGACCCGAGGCGGGGACTCGGCTCCTGCCGTGCCGGGGTCCCCCCGAGCTCATCGAGGGGTCCCCCCTCAATCTCAGCTGTCTCAGCACCCCCAGCCCCCTGCGGCCCCCAGCCCCCCTCCTGCACCTCTTCTACCAGGACGGGCGGTGGGTCGGGGGCCCGCAGGGGTCCCCGCAGTTCCTGGTGCCCGCCGTGGGGGTCTCCCACTCGGGGAATTACAGCTGCCAGGTGCACTCCGAGGGCGGGGCCGTGCGGAAGAGCAGCGCCCGGCTCGGCGTCACGGTGCGTGGTGAGTGCGGGGATGGGCACGGGGAGCCCCCGCAGCCCCCTCGGGTCCCCTGCCTCGGTACCTCCGTATCCCCCAGAGATATTTCCTGAGTCTCCCCACCTCTGCCCTGTGTCCCCTCATCCCTCTCTGTGGGGTGACCTCACCCACGACATCCCCAATCACACCCATCCACCCCCCCCCGGTTGGGTGCCAGCCCCTCCCTGTGACCTGATCCCCGTCTGTGTCTCTGCAGTGCCCGTGGCCAATGCCACCATCAGCCCCGGTCCCCTGTCACACCAGGTGTGCGCAGGTGTCCCCGTGACCCTGCGCTGCTCGGTGCAGGTGGGCTCAGCCCCTGTCACCTTCACCTGGCTGAAAAACAGGCAGGAGGTGGCCCTGGGTCCCCTCCTGGAGCTTAGGGACGTTGCTGTGGGACATTTGGCCACCTACCAGTGCGTGGCCACCAACCAGCTGGGACAGGATGGGCACCGTGTGTTCCGGGTACTCAGCCCTGAGCTGGCCCTGGAGGTGACATCGTGGGGACACAGGGACACAGGTAAGGTCACACAGGGTCACCAGGGAGTGCAGGACCCCCGGAGTGACAGGTGACCCTGGCCTGTCCCTTCTGTCCCCAGCAGTGGCACAGGGGTTGGCGGGTCACTCCTCTTCCTGCTCCAGCTCGTGGCTGTGGCTGTGGGCTGGCACCAGTGGCGCCGCCGGGGTAGGTGACAATGGGGACAACGTGGGCCCTGGGGAGGCCACCTAGAACATGGGGGTGATGGGCAGCACCCACAGCCCCTGCCTTGGGCAGCGCTGAGCGCTCAGGACCTTTGCTCAGGGTCCTCGAGGATTTGGGGAGGTGTTGGAGGGTCTTGCTGAGATCTTGGGGCTTCTCTCAGTGATCCTGGGAGAATTTGGGGGGTCCCCCTTCCCTGCCAGGCTTGGGCTCCTAAGGGCTCATGGGGTCCAGAGCACTGGGGTGGTTCAGGGGTTCTGGGGGCCATCAGGGATGCTCAGGGCTCCTGGGAGAAACTGAGGGTCCAGTAGGGTTTCAGGATTGCTGAGGGGGCCTTGGGGACCCGCAAGAGTTACCCCTCCCCTCTTTCCTTTTGCAGCTGCCAGGAAGCAGCAGGAAAGGTGAGTGGGGGACTCAAACCACCCTGTTCCCTTTCACCCCAGCCCCCAAGACCACTCCATCCCCTCCACTCCATCCCCTTTCCCCCGCAGGGCCCCCCCCAGAGGAGGGGGAGGTGCTGTACACCCACGTTGTGAGCACCGAGCAGAGCGGGGGTGAGTCCAGGGTGGGACACAGGCAGAGGGACACGTCACCCACGGGTGTCACTCCCACCCAGATCCCACAGCTGCTGTCCCTCGCAGTGTCCCCTCGTGCCACCACGCTCCAGGATGCCCAGGTGACCTACACCAAGCTGGGGGGACCCCACGGGCGACAGCAGGGATGCAGTGACACCTACGGGAATGTGCTGTGACCCTCGGGGCAGATGGGGGATGGGGGACGGGGGTGGGGGTTGGTGCGGGCACTCCCGGAGCTGGGAAGGGCAAATCCCAGGGGTGGCAGAGATGGAATTGCGGCAGCTCAGAGGAGCCCGAGGCAGCCGGGGGAACAGCCCTGCCAAAACCGGGGTAAAAATGAAGACGTTGAACTGAGACAACGACGGGGAACGGGGGGGGATCTTCCAGGGGATGTGGGGGATGCTGGGTGCCAGGGAGTTGAGGGTTCCTGGCAGGGATTTGGCCGTTGCTCAGGGATTTGGGGGTTGCTGAGGGCTTTGCGCACCCCAGGTGAGCAGCTCTGGCTGTGCTGGGAGTCCCTGGTGGAAGATCTGGGGCAGCTGATCCAGGACCCCCTGCCCTGGAATTGTCCCCATGACCCCCTGTTCTGGTTCCCAGTGTCCCCTGTCCAAGGTCCCCCTCTCCCTGCTGTCACCCCCTGAAACCAGGGAACTCCTAATTAAAGTGGGAAGCTGGACAGAGCAACACACGTACGACCAACATGGCTAGATCATGCGACCTCCGTTTATTCCTACAGGAAGGGGGGTTAAATACAGTTTCAGATAGTTTACAGTTACAGGTGTTTTCTAATTGGCATTCAGTGTAAGAAAAAATGTAAACAATTTCACCCTTAAGGAAGTCACCATAACCACACTGTAACTATGCTATCTAATGCTTAAACACACCTTAAAATGAATTTCTAACTGCGCCACAGGTCTGTCTACTTCCAGACAGGCCTGAAACTGAGGCCCAGTTTGGGGTAGTTCAAATCTCATTCCAAAATACCTCATGCCCACGTTCCCTAAGAAATTCTGCTACATTCCCTCTTTTTCTTTTTGAACTACTCAAACTGAGTTAAAGGCACAAGTAACCATTTTTCACATACACTACAACAAACAAGGCACAAAAACCAAGATAACAACAATAACAATCAAAATCACAACACCAAAACGGGCCAACTCCTTGATCCACCCAGTGAGACCCCACGAGCCGAGCCATTTGTCAAATGGAGTGTCAGCAACTGCAAGTTTCCCTATGTTGCTCTTCAGCTGTGAAAGCTGGTTGTAGATCGATTGAGAATGGTCTGACAAATTCATGCAGCACATGCCCTCAAACTCCTCACATCCATGCCCTTGAGCGAGAAGGAGGAAGTCGATGGCAGCTCTGTTTTGAAGAACTACATGATGGACACTGCTAACACCCGCAGCAAGCTCGCTCAACATTTTTGATGTTATGTTAATCTGTTTTCCTGTCCAGCAGGCTAGAGTTTTCATTTGTGTGAGAGCTTGCGCTGAAGCAACTCCTGGGGAAAAAATTGATGCCGATATTACAGATGCACGATTCCATAATATTACTTGATCTTTATAGTCGGGGCTTAGTTGAATTGTACTACGTTTGGCTCGTCGGGTCTTTTGAGACAACCCAAAAACCTAATGAATGCTGGGAGCAAATAGTGTTAATTTGCCAAAGTAACATAGACCTCCTACAGCTCCTGAAGGGACTGCAGACTAGGCTCTGTCTCCATAAACGAGAAAGATCCCTGGCAGCAGTTTCTTTGCAGCACCCCTTAATGGTATCACAGATTCAGTCCAATTGTTGCAATATTCAACATGATCATAATACAATGGAGACCTGGGAGACAGCCAAGTGTTGCTATTTCTTGGTTGTTTTTCCTTCACAATCAACAAACTTGAATTTATCTCAAAATGCCCAAAAACTAGACAATAATTGCCTGGCACAGAACCTAAAAGATCGAGTTCTTGGAGCTCAGCACCAGTGATTCTCAAACCTTGTGCAACAGCAACAGCTTGTGCTCCCAAAACACTTTCTGGGTTAATTCTGGCTTGAGTCCAAATTCTGAACTCTGCCATAGAATTCACCGGGACTCCAATCAAACAGGTACGAAAAGGATTAGATGGAGTGGTCAAAGACAAACAAAATGAATCTTGCCCAGTCCGATTGGCCCAGGTGACCCACATATTTTGCCTAGGGTCAATGTCAAGGACTCCAAACTTCCTTTTTGCCAAAACACTAATTAAAACAAACATTCCAACTCCCAACATTCTGCTCATCCTTTTGATTGTCTCTTTTAGTATTACTATACTAAAAACAACAACCCACTATCATCTAACATCAAATACTAAAACAACTTATCACTAAACTTAATTTTATAACTAAATAACTATTTTTTATATTTTTACAAAATCAGTTCTCAGTAGTTTCAGAGTTGTCACAGGGTGCTCCAGGTAAATCGTTGTTGTCACCGTTGTTATCACTGTTAGCTTTGATCTCTGATTGGGGACATGCACGGGTAAATCGGCTCGGCATCCACACAGGTCCTGCTTCTCCTGTAGAAACACACATATAACCACGACCATTAAACAGCACAGGACTCCGTCCCTGCCATTCACCCGTTCGCATGTTCTTATGATAAACATGAAGTCCTGGAATCGCCTGTGGTCTTCCCTCCTTCACTGCATGATGATGTATCACAACTACAGGTTCTTCTCTTCCTTCTGCTAAACACAAATAGTTTAAAGTAAACAATACCTTTGACAGTTGACTAGCTACATCAGTCTCATCACTCTGCTTTTGCTTCGCTAAATATTCTTTCAGGGTGCGATTGGTTCTTTCTATAATAGCTTGACCTGTAGGAGAGTGAGGGATTCCGGTGGTATGTTTCACCCCCCACGTCAGCATAAATTTAGCAACTCGCTGACCAATATATGCTGGACCATTGTCAGTCTTGATTTCTACAGGCACACCCATCACTGCAAAACAGGCAGACAGGTGTCTCTCAACATGCAGGGCTTTTTCCCCTGGTTGTGCTGTGGCCCAAATAAATTTGAAATAGGTATCTACAGTGACATGGACATATTTCAATCTCCCAAATTCTGGGACATAAGTTACATCCATCTGCCACAACTCCAAGGCTTTCATCCCCCTTGGGTTTGTTCCCAGGCCAAGGCCAGGCTCATGATGACTACATTGAGGGCAGGCATGCACAATCCCTTTTGCATCATTCAGGGGCATCGGAAATTGTCGATGCAATGCCCTAGCATTTTGGTGAAATGTTTCATGACTGTTGCGAGCCCTAAAAAATTTGCTTTGCGGAAGGACATGGACAGCGTAACTGACTGCAGCGTCTGCTTGTGCATTGCCCTCCCCTAAACTGCTGTTACACTGATGGCTCCGAATGTGCATGGCACAGAAAGCATGCTGACGCTGTTTCAGCACACTTTGCAGTTGCAGGAACAGTTCTCCAAGGCGTTGATTCTGGGTTTTCTTGATGAGTGCATCCTCCATTCTCTGCACCACTCCAACTACATATAAAGAGTCTGAAACAACATTGAGTGGTTCTTTGTTCCAAGATTGCAAGGCCCAACACACTGCTCTCAGCTCAAGGGTTTGCAGACTGTCTCCTGCTTCACTCATAATTAAATGTTGCAACCATTCTCCTTGCTGTTGCCAAACACATACAGCCTTTTTTGTTTTTCGACCAGCATCAGTAAAAACTGTTCTTCCTTCAACTGGTTTCAAGGAACGCAAGGGTCTTTCCAACCACTGGTAACAGGTGACCAGCTGCCACATCGGGCCTTTTGGTTGCTGGTTGTGAACCACACCGGTGAACCCCAACAACGCTTCTTGCATTGCAACAGAATGTCTCAGCTTCCATTCTAAATCTTCATTTTTCACAGGAACACTGATGTCTGCTGGTTCCTTTCCATCTATCTCCACAATTCTGTCTCTGCCCTTTCTTATCAATGCAGCAAGAGCATCTGTTCTGGTCATGACACAGCTCTTTGGTTGCACAGGTGAAAACACCCATTCCAGCAAACTTGCTGTTGAGCCAAACTTAGATTGGCGTTCCCCGTTTTTCTTTTGCCATTGAAAAACAATGGCAAGTGGGCAGGCATCAGCGTTGGAAAGGAAAAGTGACAACGGAAGATGTTCAACACGTCGAGCACTCCAACCACGCTGCAGCTTTTCTGATACTTGAACCAAAGCCTTTTGCTGTTTGGGGGTGCATGTTCGAGGGCTGTTGGCATCACCACCATGAAGCCATGGCAAAAATGATTGCAGATCATCATTGGTGATTCCTACAATGGTGCGAACCCATTTCAGGTCTCCAAAAAGTCTCTGAGCATCATGCAAGGTGGAAATGTCAGCATGTAAAGTGATTTTCTGTGGATGAATCTGCGCATCTGTGATCAGGTCCATTTATTAACATTCACCAGAGACTGGTGTCCCACGTCACTCTGGATGCCAGGCTGCGCATTGACATTCTGAGGCTGGCTGAGGAGCAACCTGCTGATGTGGTGCTAACCCTCCTGCGCTGTGCCCCGACGTGTGACAGGTGTGGGGCCCACCTGCCTTGAGAGCTCAAATTTATCATATCAGGTAAGTTGCCACACCTTCATGGAATCATTTTCCAGTGGGAGCAAAAACAAACACCTAAGGCAAAAGATTCACCTAAGAAGGACCACGACCAGAGGGACCCTCTCTTGATCATAGAGTGGGTTTTCCTCAGTCATCAAAGGTCCAAAAGAATGACAAAGCCACAGGAGCTGGTGGCAGAACTGATTCGGAAAGCCAGAACCCGGATCAGGGAGCTGGCCAGATGTGATTTTGAGTGCATTCACATTCCAATCAGGCTAAAATCGGGCCAAATTTCTAAGGCAATGTTAGAACATTTGCTTCAGGAAAATGAAGCTCTGAAGTTTGCTCTGGATTCCTACCCAAGACAAATTTCTATTCATCGGCCTGCCCACACAATTTAGAGGAAGGAGTTCAATTCACTCTAAAATTAGAAAATGTCCAGAGCAGGAGACCTTTAAAAGCTCTAACCATCTTTACAGATGCATCCAGGAGACCCCACAAGTCTGTTACGAACTTGGAAGGATCCCAAAGCTCAGCAGTGGGAGACAGATATTGCTGAAGTAGAGGGTTCACTCCAGGTTGCTGAGTTGGCTGCAGTCGTTAGGGCCTTTAAAAGGTTTCCTGAACCGTTTAATTTGGTCACTGATTCAGGCTATGTGGCATGAGTAGTATCCAGAGCAGATCAGGCCATACTGCAGGAAGTATCTAACATTGCACTTTTTGAGTTGCTCTCAAAGCTGGTAAAGTTAGTCTCCCACCGAGAGCAACCATTTTATGTGATGCATGTCAGGTCACACACCGATTTGCCAGGGTTCATCGCCAAGGGTAACAGAAGGGCAGATGCTCTTGCTGCACCTGCAGAGATGGCCCCACTCCCAAATGTTTTTGAGCAGGCAAAAATCAGTCACCAGCTTTTCCATCAAAATGCACCTGGCCTAGTGTGGTAGGGTGACTTTATGCTGCTCGTATCCCCAATCATCTGTTCTGTTTGTGCTGTATATTCAGTTCTGTACCTTTAAAATTTGTTCTGGGAGTGAAGGGGGAGAAAGAACAGCGTGCAGTTTGTTTTGAGAAAACTGCCTGACTCCCCCACATTGCTGCTCTCCGAGGCACGGACAGCGGTGGGACAGAGATCTCCTGTGCTTTTAGTTAGTTTTAGCTAGCTAGCTAGGCAGAGAAGACTCCCTGGACTGGTTTTTTTTTGTTTTTTTTTTTCCTTTTTCTTGGGACTGTTTAAATCTGCTCAGGACTGAAAAACCCAGAGAAGCAGCGAGGGCTGGCACCTGCGGCCCGCCAGGCCTGGACCTTCGGAGAGACTGAGTGAGCTGAGTTACACCCACAGCAAGGACTGTCTCTGTTTGCCATCTCTCTTCGGAGCGGGCAGAGGTTTTATTGTTTCATATTATTAATTCTTTGCATTTGTGGGCATTTTGTTTGTTAAATAAATAGTTTTTTCCACTTTTCTCCGAGGAAGTTCTTTTCCCGGACCGGCTAGGGGGAGGGGCCGTTTGGGTTTGCTCTTCCAGAGGAACCCCTTCAGAGGTTTTTCCCCAAATTTGCCCTAAACCAGGACACCTAGTTTGTCAGTTTCACATCACCTGAGAGCAGGCCAGAACAATTGTAACCACATGCTCCTCTTGCCAGCAACATGCAGTCCCTACGCTAAGCGCAGGAGCAAACCCGAGGGGTTTGAACAGCTGCGAAGTGTGGCAAACAGATGTGACACATATACCATCATTTGGACGGCAGAAATTCATTCATGTTTTTGTGGATACCTTTTCTGGAGCGGTCTATGCCTCTGCCCACACAGGAGAGTCCTCCTGATGCCATCAAGCACCTCTTACAGGTTTTCTCCTTCATGGGCGTCCCCAAGGTCTTAAAAACTGATAATGGGCCCAGTTATAGATCCAAGGAGTTCTGGAGCTTCCTGCAGCAATGGGGAATAGAGCACAAAAAAGGCATCCCCTACTCCCCAACTGGTCAAGCTGTGGTGGAAAGGACTCACCGTGAAATTAAAAGAGTCCTTGACCAGCAACATTAGGTCCTAAAAGTAGAACCACCCTTAATTCAGTTGTCCAGAGCACTCTTCACATTAAATTTTCTGAACTGTTCCTTTGATAACCTCAACCCACCGATTGTACGGCAGTTTGGGGGGAGCAGTCAGCTGTCAGTAAAAGAAAAACCTCCTGTCATGATAAAGGACCCTGAGACTTGGGAAACACAGGGACCTTACAAATTGGTTACATGGGGACGTGGATACGCCTGCGTGTCCACCCCCTCCGGTTTAAAATGGATTCCATCAAAATGGGTAAAGTCTCAGAAAAACCTGCAAAAGTGCCCCAAGTTACCAATGCTGCTTGGAGGAGAAAGAAACGCCATGTGCGTCCCCTGAAAGAAATTCCAATAATACCTCATACCTGGAACAGCCTGTAATATTTATCTGTTTTAAGTTTTCTTTTACTGGTTCAGATCCTGCTGTCCATGTGCAGTTTCACAGCACCATCAAGTCTGCTCCTTGCCCTGCTTGTCATCATTCTACCAGCGAGTCCCTGGATTGTCCCTCAGCCAAAAGCAAACGTATGGACAACTTTGGCCAAAGCCCTCGGGCAAAATCATATCTGTCTTTAAGACTTTGAAGGACTTTGTTGTCTCAACCTGTCATCGAGAACAGAGAACATCCATTACATGATCGACAAGATGGAAGACATGGGAAACAACATCAAGAGAGAGACAGATGACTGGCTGAGTGGACTATTCAAGGGCTGGGGACTCTCAGGCTGGATGGGATCGGTGCTGAAAACTGTGTTTATTGTGTTATTCATACTGGTTATTGTTATGGTTGTTGTTAGTATTGCTTGTAGTGTGATCAAGCTCATGGTTTATAAGTTAGTTTCCAGCTCACCTCCCCCTCCTGAAATTTGCCATTTAGAAGCCCCCAGCACACCCATGGAAAACCCAGAGAACTTGCCTGAAAATACTAACACGCCTGAAAAAGAAGAGCCCATTTACCAGTTTTGGTTCAGCAAGCATACTGCCCCCCAGATCCAGTCCTCTTCCTTTTAAACAAAAACAGGGGGAGATGTTGCCGTGTGCCTTTAAGGTTTTCAAGGTGGGCTCCCTTTTAGGGGTTTTTCCTCTCCCCAGGGTAGGTTTTTCCCAGCCAACCCTGAAGGAATAATTATAATACACAGGGTTTACCAATCAACCTGAGATTCTGCAGGGGCTGGCCATCGAAGGAATTGGCACAGGCAGAAAGGGCCCACCTCTCCTTACAGGTGATTTGACCTTTAGGCTGCCCTTTGGCCCTCAGGTCACGCCCTGCCCCTTTCTGATAGGTAGGATGTATGCCCTCCCCCAGCCCCCTCTCCCAGGTAAAAACCCCGGACAACCACATGGTCTGGGTTCTGCTTTGGAAGTCGCACGGTTCAGAAGTGCTGCCGCACTGGAATAAAATCTCTGCACAAGACTCCTGAAGCAGATCCATTTCCTTCCACTGATTCGTCCAACCTCTCTGAAGGAGTCACGCAGGATTCATTTTGCTATATTTATCTCGCTGCCGCACCTCGGGTTCTACGCTGCCTGGAGTCTCAAGGAGCCCAGACTTGTCTGAGGGGTCTGTGCCTGTGTTGCAGTGCAAGGAGAGTATCCTTTTAGGATAAACCACGAGGCTGCGCTCTCAGCACAGCAACTACACAGACTCCACAAAATAGCAGTGATTTAATTCGCTGTTATAGGACCCTCTGTAGCTTCGACTCCAGAATCCCAGTGGTTGGCCTCGAGTCTCACCAGGCACCTTCTGCCAAAGGCTCCAGGACCATGGCTCCCGGCTGCAGAGTAGAGCACATTCTTCACCTCTGGTCCTTCACTGGGCCAAGGGCTACTGCATGAACAATCTCCTGCTTGATCTGTGTTGCTGTTCAGGGACCCAGTGGAAATCGTTCTTCTTGCGGGTGACCAGGTACAGAGGACCTGTAAAAAAGTGTTGGACCTGTAAAAAAGTTTCAGAGCACCACTAAAAGGTTATTGCAAGTGAACTTTTTTTTAAAACAAACTTAACACTACAAATGGAGAGCTAAAACATTATAAATGAACTTCTAAAACATTACAAATGAAAAACTTCTAAAACATTACAAATGGACTAAATGGAAAACTGAAACATTACAAATAAACCTTCTTGTTCATTCTCTTCCTTTTTTGTGGGACCTGTGAACCCTGGGCTCGGTTTCCTGAGATATAGCAACTTGCTTCCTCCTTTTTCTTTTTTATATGCAGTTGGACTTTTTATCCCCTTTTGTTTCTAAGCCCCCCCTTCCTTTTTTCCTCCTCTATGTTTGGTCATCTGTTTGCTTCTCTTTTTGGGGTTTTCTTCATGTGCCACCTTGGCTGTCCAGGGGAATTAGGGTTTCCCACTGGCAGGTCTCTCTGCAATTGCCGACGCCCACTGAGGTGCGACCAGTGGCGCAGTAAATTATCTTCTCTGCAGCAAAGCCATGCTTCTGGGGTCCCCTATTCTGTACGAGCTGCCTCTTAAAGGTGTTCTATTTAGAGAGCTTTAACCAGACCTACTTCACAAGGAGTTTTCTTTTGTCCCTTGGCATTCAATTGCTAATATTTGGGCTTCTTGGTCCAATTTTCCCCTTATCCCCTTTTTGAAAATCTAATATTACTCATAGGAGTCGAGTTCCAATATTCTCAGGTTAGTGGTGAGCACTAGGAATCTTCTTGTTAGGTCCCATTTTTCTTTTAAACAGTGCAAAAAGCTTTAGGCCTCATTCCCTTTTTACAGTGTACAACTCACATTTTTGGACAATAAACGCATTCCAAATGCATACATGGATAACAAATACACTCTGAGTTAGTGCAGCTTATTGTATCACTTATTGGTTTGACTGTTGGAGTCATATTTTTCAGGTTCTTGGGCGTGGATGTTACTTTCTATTTAGGGTCTTGTGATTCGACTTTTTCACTCGAGACCCGTGGGTCCACCTTTTCTTTGCCGTCTGTAGATACCAGATACGGTTGTATTTGAATATCTTTAACCTTGGGGTGTCCCACTGGGATCTTGTGCTCATGAGGCATACTATATAACATTTCAAGGGGTGATAGCCCTGCTTTTGCATGAGGTTTTATTCTTAATATTTAACAGAGCAAGAGGCAAACATTTTACCTAGTTCATTTTAGTTTTAGTATCAATTTTGCAAGCTGTGCTTTGAGAGTCTGATTGATTCTTTTCACTCTTCCTCAGCTCTGGGATGCCAGGGGGTGTGGCATTCCCACTGAAATTCTAATGCTTCTGCCAATTGTCTTACAATTTTGGAGGTAAAGAGAGTTCCTTGGTCTAAATTAATGTACCCTAATACCTCAAACCTGGGTATAATCTCCTTTAACAATACCTTGGCTGTTGCCTTTGCATTTGGAAAAGTCTTTACTTAATGTGTTATCTGACTAACAATTACTAACAAGTACCGATATGTCCCAGCCTTGGGCAAATCAGTGAAATTAACCTGTGTTTTAGCAAAAGGGTGGTATGCCAGAGGGTGGCCCACCCGCCCCGCCTCCCCCCCCCCCCGCCCCCCCACCCAGGGGTTTGTCTGTTCTTATTTTGATTTATTTTTTGACATAGTATACTTCCTAGCACTTCCTGTTTGGCTAATTCATATCTATTTAAAGAATTGTAAAAAGTGCTCTGCTAACGCTTGCGGCTCCCCAATGTGTTTGATTATGCAATCTTTTAAGTATTTTCCCAGCATATTCTTTTGTCACTAATTCTCTCCCGTAGCCACAGCTACAATTGCCTGTAGGCATGTGGGCCAGCCTCTATTTATTGGGTCTAAAAGTTTTGACACATATCTTACAGGTTTTCGTGCTCCTGCTTTGTGTTAAAAACTCTGTGCTGGGAGACTCAAAACTGGTGCAGCTATTAGTGCATCTTTGAGCTTTTTATATTTTCTTTTCTCTTTTTTTTTCAAGCCTCTTATTTTTTTTTTTCCAGGAGCTAAGTTCTTTATGACAGAACCTTACCTCTTAAGAAAAGCAACTTACTCCTATGAAGACTGGGTGTAAATTTGTCTCTTATACAAGAATGGCAGTCCTTAGTTTTCCTTCGTTTGTTTTTTTATATTTGCCTCATTTCTCTTATATTTCAGATTTTTGCTATTTTCATTTCAACAACAAATATAATTTTCAAATACAGATAATTTTTTTTCTATGGCAATGTCTTAGGAACATGTTTTGTGTTAGACCTTAAGGTTTTCATTTGCCCTTTAACTACGTTTTCTTTTATACCTGCACTTGAAAATCTAACAATTTACTACAAATTATTCTAACCATCATCTCGCAATACCCGAGAGCAAACACTTAAAATCATGTTCTATTTATTAACAGCAGGCATTAAGAGATTCCTTTAAAATCAAGGTTCCAGCATAATATTTGTCTTTTTAACCACTGTACGGCAATAAAATTGTGCTCATTCGTGGTTTTTTAGTTTTCTTGTGTTGAATAGACTGCTAAGAACCGAAGGCCAGCAAATACAATTAAAATATCAATACTGAAAGCTTTGTTAACACATAAGGGGTGTTGAAGCTCTCTGCAGGAATGGTCAAACTGAAACTACTTAACTAATTAAGCAAAGGCTTGTGCCCTATTTTTATTTCCAAGTATTTTCAAAATAAAACAGCTATTTTAAGGATTAAAACAAACTTATTTAATCCACTGATGTAACTTAGAAGTTCAACATGTTCTACATACATTCACAAGGGAAAAATAAAAAGTTTTAATTATCTTTGCTTCATTTAACAAAATGCTAAAAGAGTATTTTAAGACAAAATTTTCAAATATTTACATGAGTAAAATGCTCTGAACAATTTTAATATTTTTATGGCTTTTGATAAACTGGAGCCCTCAAATTTTATGGGCAGATGCTAAATTTACCACCTGAAAGGCAGCATAAAAAATTTGTTCAACTCCAAGACTTTCTTTAACTGAGTTAATTAAGCAAGAAATGTTTCTTTTTCTTTGCTACTTTTCTTTGATACTCCAATTACTTTCAGCTTCCCCCAACTCGAGGCTTTTCTACTGCTCAAAAACGCGGGATAGATATTTTGACACTCATATAAAATCGATAAAGTACAGGAAGAGGTTGAGATACAGATGGTAGCTGATAGGCAGCTAACAGGCTACAACACAAAATGATGAAGAGTGATTAGCAAAGTTAGTTAAGGGAGCAACAACTGATGAGTGCCTGACTGCAGAATACCTTTTATTCTAAGGTCTTTCTAATAAACAAAACAGAGCTGCTTAGAACTACTGGTGTCTGTCTCACTGCTGTTCCTTTGTAACTTCTATTTTCCCTCCCTTCCTCCCTCAGCACTGTCTCTTTAGCCGCCTCGCCCTTCCCCCCCAGCAGCTCGCTTCTCACAGCGAGTCCGAGAAGCGGAGACAGCTCTCGGCAGCGGGGGGGCCGCGACTGCGGGGGAAGCAAAGGCACGGGCGCTTCTGCGAAAGGGGAGGGCTGCGGTGCCCCCGGGAACCGCGGCTTCCCCCCGACACACACACGGAAAAGCCGCTTTCTCGGAGCGGGGAGCACTCCCTCCTGCTCCGTCCCGCTGCCTTCCCTCCCCGCCCCGGGAAAGTGTCCCCGGGAGGGAACTCCGAGCCAGACCCGGGGACGGGGCGCCCGGGTGATGGAAAGTCCTGTGTGGACAGGGATCTCGGGCTTCCTCCCGCAGGAAATCCTGGGGCTGGGAATGCTACTGGGGGTTGCAATCCCTGTTGGAAAGCTGCAATTTCAGAGGAGGCAAAGGTGCCGATGCTCTTTACTGGGGACTGTGGAGATTGCCGGGGCTGGGACACCCCTGGAAGCGGTTGGCTTCCCGCAGGAGGCTGCTGTTTCGGGGTAGGGATTCTTTCCGAGCCCCCTGCCACTAAAACCGGGGCACTCAGCACCATTCATGGGGGTGGGAGATCACCCAACGGATCCTATTCTTCCCCCCCCCGACTCTGACGCACACTGAGTACAGCTTTGCATTCAATCTTCCCCTGTACTAAAACTCACTTGCTTGTTTGTCCTGGTCGCTGTCCTTGCAAGTACAAATTCTAACAACATTTTACAAATCCAAGTATTAAAAAATCTCAAACTTTGGCTACTCCAAATTTTCTTTAATTCTTTCTAATCGCTTAATACCTACTCCAAGGGACTTTCTCGGGGGATTTTCAGGGTGTACTCTCTCTACTGATCTTCCCTTTCTTGCCGTTTTCTGAGTTTTACTCTTACCTTGTTTCATCTTTCCACTTTGGATGGTTCTGAAGCGATGTCTCCTGTCTGTCAGAGGTCTTGAAAAACTTTGTTTCAAAAGGTACCTTTCCGTGGTCCCTGAAGATTTTCTTTCAGGGGCTGCCAGCCTGTTTTCCCCCGCGGGGAGTCGGCCCGAGGGGATCAGGCTGGTAGCGAGCTCTCATTTTCACTTTTTCCTTACCTTTCCCTATCCAACTGAGAAGCTTACCAATCCCCGAAATCTTAAGGGACGTATTCTTCCTCTCAGTTCCCCAGTGGCTACCCTGGTGTGTTTCCCGTATGTGAAACAGACTCCTTCTTGCTCTTTTGCTCTTTTTACCACTCACTTCCCTTGTCACCGACCGTGTATCTCGCGATACAGCGGAACTGCAGTTCGAAGGTCCACACTCGCTTCGAGAAATCTTTCACGTCTCTTCCTCACACACACACACACTGCCACCCCTACCCAACCACGTGTACTTGTCGACTCACCCTTTTCCATGTGGATTGTGAGTGCACTTAGAGAATTACGAGCAGAAAAATAAACCGCTGTCCCAGAAGAAGCCCGCTGTTACTGGGCTTTCTGGCAAGTTCCCGAGACCTCACAAAGCTAGCCTTTTCTTCAAATTTCCTTGGTTCGTGCCTTTTGTTGGCTTTCTCAGTTCATTGTCCTGGGTGATTTGTTTGCTGATATCACCTCCTCCTTTGCTGGCCTGCTCAATAGGGCAGGGGCGCCTCCCGCTCCTGGAAAAAGGAGATCAAGGCTTTCCAGTCCCCGTACAGGCCACCATTTGTTATAAATTTTAAGAGCCAATTTCAATCAAAACCAATTTATTGCCAAGGAGAAATTAGAGAAAAAAATTGACAAAGACAAAAAAATCAATGAAGCGTTGTGCACCAGGTGAAAACCTCAGACGTGAGCTCCGCAGCGTCACGTCCCTCCAAGGTTTCACACTGCGTGCCTTGAAGTTCGTCTGCTTTATCCCCTTCTTGGTTCGGACTCTGTGTACATGTCCTGACTTGTCCCACCGACCCAGATGTCAGGGGGCTCTTGAAACTTCTCTGCCACTGGATCTGCTGTTGAATTCCAAAGTTTCTATAAGTTCTTTTGTCCTTTGGTGTAGTCGCTGACAGGATTTGGAAAGCAGAGACTCCATCTGAAAGGATTTCCTGGGCGTGAGGGTGGCCTCCAGCACCCTTAATGTCCCAGACTAGATATGTCTTTGGGCCATTGATCCTTATCAGTTGCTGATCACTTCTTGCTCTGATTGCTCCACACCTATCATTGGTCTTGTAATTTAATTGTCTTCACCTCGGAACTGAAGACAGGTCTTGCAAAATTTTCTAAGCTTCTCTGTGAGGAGGTCTCTTGGTCATTTTACAAATATATTTTTACTACAACCATGACCATTATGAAAACATGAATTATTCCCTATTACAATCCGAGAGATCGCTCAGAAGGAATCCTCCTTGACTGCCCCTTGGACAGGGGGAGTGGGAGGGGGAACGGGGAACCCCCAGCTGTGCTGTGGGGAGAGAGTGGGGAAGTCACTGAGGGCACTTGGAGCACTGGGATGGGGCTTGGGGAGCCCCTGCATGGACTGGGAAGGGGATGGGGGAGCCCCTGGGAGGTGAAACGAGGAGCACGGGGTGCCCTGTGCAGCCTCCCCCTGACTCATGGCCACCTCCCTTGGAAGGATGGGCAAGCACAGGAGCCATGGGCGGGGGCACCCCCAGTGTCACCCAGCGCCTCCCGTTTCCCAGAGTGTCCCAGCTTTGGGTGCAGATTGTCGTAGATGTCACTGGGTTCCCATGGTTGCCCGTGTGGCCCCACCAGCTGCATGTAGGTCTCCTGAGGATCCTCCCCGGGGGGTGCCAGGGGCTGCGGGGGTGCCCTGTGGGAATCAGGGGGTGTTTGGAAGGGGATGGGAGGTGCTGGGGGGGTGGGGGAAAAGGTGCGTGGTGGCTGGAGCCTGCACTCACCTTTGCTGGTGCTTCCTGGCATCTGCAAAGGAAAACTGGAGGGGTGACTTTGGAGTCCCAGGGGCCCCCACCCACCCACCCATCCATGGGAATCCTGAACCACCACCAGACCCTCAGTTCCCCCCAGGTCCCTCCATTATCTCTGATGCCCCCCAGAAACCCTGAACCACCACATTTCCCCCCCAGAACCCAGAGCCTGGCAGGCAGGGGGACCCCCTGAATTCCCCAAAAACCCCCGACAGAAGCCCCAACATCCCTGCACGACCCTCCAACACCACCCCAGACACCCCAGGGCCCTGAGCCAAGGTCACTGGGGGCTCAGCCCCTCCCAAGGCAGGGGCTGGGGGTGCCACCCCATGGCCTCTGTCTTCTGGGGGCCTTCCCAACACTCTCCAGGACCCCATTGTCACCCACACATGCCGTGCCACCAGTGAAAGGCCACGATGATACCCATGAGCAGGACCAGGAACAACAGGGATCCAAGGACCCCGGCAGCCACTGCAGGAAACAGAAGGGGACACACTGGGGTCACCAGGGTCACCCGAGAAGCTCTGCAATCCCAGTGACCCCATGAGTTCCCCTGCTGTGCCATCCTGTTCCATTTGTGTCACTGCCAGGGGCAGAGCAGGGCTGAACACGGGGGTCTCAGGCCCAGATAGGAACCCTGTGTGACCTCACCTGTGCCCCAGTGTCTGCATGATGTCACCTCCAGGGCCAGCTCGGGGCTGAGTGCCTGGAACACGCGGTGCCCGTCCTGTCCCAGCTGGTTGGTGGCCACGCACTGGTAGGTGCCCAAATGTCCCACAGCGATGTCCCCGAGCTCCAGGAGGGGACCCCGGGCCACCTCCTGCCCGTTTTTCAGCCAGGTGAAGGTGACAGGGGCTGAGCCCACCTGCACTGAGCAGCGCAGGGTCACGGGGTCACCTGCGTGCACCTGGTGTGACAGGGGACCGGGGCTGATGGTGGCATTGGCCACGGGCACTGCGGGGACACAGACGGGGCTGAGGTCACAGGGAGGGGCTGGCAGCCGACCAGGGGGGGTGGATGGGTGTGATTGGGGATGTCGTGGGTGGAATCACCCCACAGAGAGGGATGAGGGAACACAGGGCAGAGGTGGGGAGACTCAGGAAATATCTCTGGGGGATACGGAGGTACCGAGGCAGGGGACCCGAGGGGGCTGCGGGGGCTCCCCGTGCCCATCCCCGCACTCACTGCACACCGTGACGCCGAGCCGGGTGCTGCTCTTCTGCACGGCCCCGCCCTCAGAGAACATCTGGCAGCTGTAATTCCCCGAGTGGGAGACTCCCACGGCGGGCACCAGGAACTGCGGGGACCCCTGCGGACCCCCCACCCACCGCCCGTCCCGGTAGAAGAGGTGCAGGAGACGGGCTGGGGGCCGCAGGGGGCTGGGGGTGCTGAGGCAGCTGAGATTGAGGGGGGACCCCTCGATGAGCTCGGGGGGACCCTCCAGCACCGGCACCGTGAAGAGCTCTGGGGAGGAGAGGGGAGGGGGATTTGTGACCCCGAGTCCCTGGGGAGGGGCTGTGGGGGTGCAGAGATGCGGGGTGCTCACCGTGCACTGTCACTGTCACCGGCCGCGACTGTTTCCACCAATGAGATTCCCTGAGGGTCACCCAGCCCCTGCAGCGGTAGCTGCCGTTGTGGAGCAGCTCCAGAGGGGACAGGGACATCTCGGTCCCACGGAGTGAACTCCTCACCTCCTTGTCCCCACGGTAAAAACGCACCTCAGTGACCGAAATGTCCTGCTGGACCCGGCAGCGCAGTGTCACCGTGTCCCCCTCCAGCAGTGGCCGTGCCGGCACCTGCAGCACCAGCTGGTCTGTGGGACAGGGGGGTTCCTGTCACCCTGAGGGGCTCCAGACAGGTCCCAGGTGGCACCGGGGACATCTGGGTGGAGCCTCCATTGCGCGGGAGGATCCCAGGGACAGCAGGAGCAGCCCGGTGGCACAGGTGTCACCACGGGGGTCCCATCACACTGGGGTGCACTGGGATGTCCCCGTGTGCAGGGGACAGGCTCTTGCCTTGTGAGGCCACGCCTGGAGTGGAGCCCACCCAGAGCCATCAGGGGGCCACCCCCGTCATTTAAATCCCCTCTCACCATTTGAGACTCTCACGGGAGAGCTCAGCCTGGTGCCGGGTCTTTCACATGTGTAGGTGCCACTCTCGGTGACATTGAATTGGTCGTGTCCCTCCTGCCCCCAGCGCTGCCTGTCCTTGTACCAGGTAGTGGCACCGGCGGTCCCCGAGCCCTGGCAGGTCAGTGTCACCCGGTCCCACAGCACCGCCGGCATCCAGGGGGGCTGCACCAGGAGCTGGGTGGTCTGGGCGCCTGCGGGTGACAGGGGACACCAGCCTGCCAGGGCCACCGCGGGGCTGGGGACAGCGGGGCGGGGACACGGCATCCCCTGAGGGAGGACTCACCAGCGAGGCCGAGGGTCTGGGCTGGAAGGGAGAAGGGACAGGGCTGGGTGGGGGTGGCACTCTGAGGAGAGCAGCATCCAGGGCTCAGGTTGTAGCATTGTCCCCAAACTTTCCCTATGTGGACACCAGAGTGGCACAGACCTTCCAGGGACCGGGACACTGAGGCTACCACAAGCTGAGGCAGGACATGGGGACACTGTGCAGTTTCCAGAAATGGAGGTACAAGGACCACCTCGTGCTGGCACAGGTCACCCCCAGCAGCCCCACAGCCTCTGTCCCCATGGCCCATCCACACAGTGCTTGTACCCCTGTCCCTGTACCCCTGTGCCCCTGCCCCTGTCCCCACAGCTGCACCAGCTCCATGATGCCTCCCCAAATCTGTCTCCCCATTCTTGTCCCTCCTGTCCTGTCCCCCCTCTCCTGTCCCCACAGCCACCCCACAGCCCCGGTCACCTCATGCACTGGCTCTGCTGCCCTTGGGGACCTCAGGGGACCCCACAGCCCCCCTGGGCCGCCTCCCCACCGCTCTCTGCCCATCCCCATGCCCGGGGCACTCACCCCACAGGAGCAGCAGTGCCACCTTCCCGGCCATCCCCATGTCCCCAGCCACCCAGGCTGGCTGTCACTCGCTGCTGTGGCCACCTGTCCCTGCTGTGACAGCTCTTTGACCAAAGGGGAAGGAAGCGGGGTCAGGTCTCATCCTCATGTGTTGGTGGCCCTTGGTGGGGGCAGGGTGTGAACTGGTTCTGGGCCGGGTGGGGACATTTTCCGACATGGGGGTGATGGTGGGACACGGTGGGACATGGTGAGGACGTGGTGTTGGCAGTGTTTGAAGGCTGGGGTTGTAGGGAGCCAAGGGTGGGTGCCCTGGGGGAATCCACATCCCGAGGAATGGAGATCCCAGGGGCTGGAATAACTGGGATGGGGTTCCTTGGAAATGGAGGTCCTGGGGAATGTGATTGCCAGGATGGGGGTCCCAGGGAGCGGGGGCGAAGGAATGGGGTCCCATGGTTGGGGTCCCAGAGGAATGGGGGTGCCACGGACAGGCAGTGGCTGCGTGCGCCCGTGGGTCAGAGTTCCTTCCCTGGTCGCCTCAGATTTTGGGGTGAG
>JADMLD010001653.1:0-332500 GCA_017589585.1 Phylloscopus whistleri
GTACTTGTCACAAAGCCACTACTGCTACATGCTAAAATGAGCAAAGGCCTGAATCCATATCAAAGTACACTTGGTCCTTTTAATGCAGAAATAGAGTTTATTTCACAAGTAAGTTCTTCTGGAATGCATAAAAGAATATAAAATTAAAATAATTTCACTAGAAAATGAAAAAATAAAATTTGTGTTCACCCCTTTATTATTATATGTTTAAATTCGTGCATCACTTGTATTGTTTCAAATGTTAACACAACCATTTTGTTAAACACTGGTGTTGCAAGGAGTGCTGAAAATAGTATTTATTCCAATTGCCATCCGATTGATTGTATCAATAATAAACTTAGATTGTCAATATTCAAGAATTTTGAGTGAGGTTATTCCTTGTTTGAGTGAGGGTTTTTTCACCAAGAAAAAGGCAACATGAAAATACTTCTCTTGATGATCTGTACTCTATTTCTCTCTTTGGTGTTCAGTGGATTTGGGGAAATAACTCTAAATTTCTGACACATGTAGATACACAGATCAGACACAGCTATTGCATAGTAGTTTTGTCAGATATTAAGAAAGGCTAATTAGATAATGCCCTTAGAGTAGTCTTCAAGAAGAGTAAAAAAAATTTGGAAGTAACGCATCCTATAGACACAGGAGCCCACAGCACAGGAAAAGCAGGGATGAGCAGAAACCTCTAAAGAAAGTTCTCCAAAACTCTGGGGAAGAAATGAATGAGGGTAATTGTATTTTTCAACAATTTTCCCCATTCCACTGAAGAAAACATCCTGAGTAGTTCTCCATGGCATCTACAGAGCTCTCACTCTGGTGAAGTTTAACCTGCATCCAAAAATACCATCCTCAATAACTTCTGATAGAAATCTCTTACATCTGTGTATTTTATACATTTCCTTAACACAGATCATAGTTATCCTCATGAACTGCTCATCTATCCATTTTCCTTCTGCGTGTTCCTTTGGAGAGAGGGGGCATTTTTGGGCACTGCAGTGGTTATCAGTTATGATAATATGATGCAATTACTGGGAATGATTAAGCTTGTCCATCCCACGGCAGCAACGTTTTCCCCTCCGCAGGGTTTGTCCCTGTGTCTCTGTGTTCCTGCCCTGTAATGCAGGCTGACAGCCAGGCTGATTCGGGGAAGGGGAAGGAGAGGGGGCATTCTGTGCACACACAGAGGTGCTGGAATGGTTTTGGTCACAGGTTTGTTCTGAGTTTCTCAGGGGGCATCCAGAGCAGCAGGTAGTGTCTGGGGTCTGTGCAGGACGGACTTCAGGGTTATTCCTCACAATCCCCCCAACAGCCACATAAAGGGTTTCCAATCTCTTTTCAGGAAAGCTTTTAAAACGTTCTGAGTGATGTAAGTGAATGGCACGTGGAGTTAGTCATGGCACACAGAGCTTTATGCCCTCCAGTCACCGGTTCACATTCAGCAAAAGACAGTAATTAGGACAAATCCTGCTCTGACTTTCGAAATTTCCACTGGAGTAAGTGACTGGTCATTTATCTTCATTTGGTTACCTGGTGTCTGGTGAGCATGGGAACACGCACAGCATATCTTCCTCTGGCTCAGAAAATGGGAGAAACACCCCAAAAGCCCCTGGGGAATCCTCTAGGTGTGGACAGGCTTCTCCCTGTGCTTTTGGCATCTCTTGTCCCTGTGCCAGTCGCCCGGGATAGTGGAGGGCACTTCAGCAGTCACAAAATGGCATTCCTAAAAGCAAAACATCCCAAGCATTTTCCTGCTGGTTTGAAAGGAATCCTGTGTGATTAATCCTACCTACATATGTGCAAGGGATTTAGGCAGCTCTCACAGCTGGACTAATTTTATCATGCTGCCTGTTCATCTACAGTTGCAGGAATACTTTATAACTGTGATAAAGGATGACTCACATCTGGATTTGTCACATAATGTAACAGATAGTTCGAGATGAAGGTTTTATTGTTTTCAGTGTTTTATGAAGGGTTTTTTTTCTGTTCAGCCCGTCCTTTCTTTGTAACAGTTAAAAGATCTTAATTGACTAAAATTGGACCCATCAGATATGACTAAAACTGAGTTATTATATAAAATGCGTATGAAATATAGATGAAATATATATAATTCATATAAAAAACTATTGTTCTGATTTCATTTCTTTTCACCATTTCTATGCTCTGTTGTCTTGGATAATTATTGCTCCAACTTGAGCTGAGCTCTGAGCTGTACCTTGTCAGCCTAACAGGGATGTACCCTATGAATTATATAAGTGTATTAACATATATGCATCAGAGTAGCTGTTAAAATTAGAAGTACAAGCACAACTGAGGAACAGTCAAGCAAAGGAGTCAAATAAAGAAGTTTGGTAGAAAAGGCTGAAACAAAATTATGCTGGTTTCATTGGATTTCTTAGTAATATTTGCTGTTGCCATTCTCTCTGCTACTTTCTTCCCAGATGGAGCAAGACACTTCATAAAGAAAACAATCAGGAAAATAAAATCTCAAAGTGCTTGTTAATTCTGCTACTGATAAAACAAGCTTTTCTCAGCTAATCTTCTTAATTAATCTAACAAAAGTACAGCTACACACAGATTTCCTGCAGTGCTCATCTACTGCAGATTAAAAATTAAAAAAAAAAAAAAAAAAAGAGCAGAAATATGAATCTATTTGCATTACAAACAAGAGTTTATAGACTTGGGCTGCTGTGCTAATGATTTCACACAACATGGACCCCAAGGAAACCTGCCAGGACTGAGGTCCTGCTGTCTCCAGAGCTCAGGGTACATGCTGTCCCCAGGCCACAACCTGCAATTTCAATTTGGGAAACTCTAAGGGAGGAAGTGTAGCTTGTACAACTTATCTGAACCTATTTCCCAACAATAACTATTGTTCAGTCCAGCAGCTTGACATAATATAATTTGTTTTGTGAAAAATAAATACAATTTGCAGCCCGTAACTGTAGTGAGACATACTGTGATTTTATTAGCAACAGTAGATGGATATTTTTCATTGTTTCTGAAAGAAATCAACATGGTTCTGTTTGCAGAATGCATTAAAAACTCATCTTGAAACCATTGAGATGGTATTGCATTGGTTGGTTTCAGTTCTTAACAACTTTAACTGAGTTATGAGAAGCTATGGCTTCCATATACTGAAAAGTTAATATCCCTTTATTTTCTGTGAAATAGCACAAACACACCATGGCTCAGTAAAAGATTCTGCTTTGAAACCAGGAGAAACAAGGTTGTTTTTTTATATTTCTTCCTTTATATTAAATCTCTCTGTTTTTTGTTGAAGTAGTCCATCTGTGAATCCTCTGAGCAAGTCAAACAAGCTGATTTGTTAATTGAGAAAATGTAGGGTTTGTGTCTGAAAATCTGAGAAATAAAGCTATGCGAAAGTGAAAATCCAGAAAAGTGGAAAAAAAAAAGAAGTCAACATGTATTCCTGCAGGAGAACTTGCACTGTGTTGTGAAAGTTTATTTTCATCTTTCAGTTGCTACAGAAATTTCCCTCCATGAGTGCTGCAGACTTTTAACACTTAATCTCACCTACTTTTGCCCGGCTTCTAGCCCTCTCCATTATTCAGTGTTTCCCTTATTACTGATTTTATCTGTGCTTCTGATTCACAAATACAGTTCCGCAGGAAAAGCAGTGTGGTTCTCAAAAATCACAATCCAGACCACTACCTTGAATCAATTTCCCTCTCTCCTACAAAAGCATCCGCTCAAACGCTGGCAAAAACTGCCCAACAACAGAGAATTCCCCAAAACCATCCATGACTCCTGATCTTCTTGGAGGGTGTCCCTACCCATGGTACAAGCTGATCTTCAGGGTCCTTCCCAGCCCAAACCATTCTGGGATTCTCAGCCTCGCTGTTTGGGAAGGTACTATTGACATCAGCCTGGATTTTTAACTTCCAGGGGCTGATTTCACCTGAGCCTCCACCTAGAACCCGGGCAGGTGTTGGTGGTTCCTGGTCTGCAGCTGGCTCAGCCTGCAGCTGTTTATTCTCCATGGGCTTTTCTTGGTTTACACTTTCCACAACAGGTGATTAAGGGGTGGGGAGGTGAGAATTGATGCCATTAATATTGCCTTAAGAAGGTGCTTTCTGCCCTGACCACTCCGTGAACCCAGAGAACTTTCATTCCCCAAAATGCAAAAAATGATGGTTTTTAAAAGTGTGGGAGCAGAGACAGGCTTTATCTCATTCATACCTGTAACAGCATGAATAACAGGCTCTCAAGATGGCTAAGAAAAAACAAATGATACCTCTAATTATGCAAATTAGAAACCAAATTAAGTATCCCTTATGCTAGGTGTGAACAATAGCACCTTTTTCCTCATGTAAAGCTGTGAGACAAGGAGTTTATCATTAACTTCTGTCCAGCAGAGCTGTGTAGCAGCTCTCAGCATTCCCTGAGTGCCTTGAACATTCCCTCAGTGTCCCCAGCCCTGCAGGGTTCAGGAAAGCCCTGGTGTCCTCCCAGTGTCAGCAGGACCTGGCCTTGCCACGAGCTCTCCAGAGGCACTGGTGGCAAAAGACTCACTGGGGAGCTCTAAGGTGGGATGGTGATAAATGCTGACTTGCTGCAGGTCAGTAATCCAGAGCAGGTGTCCAAGGTGTCACCAGGGGTATGTGGTGGTCATACCACACACTCCTGTTCATACCAGAGGAGATGCTTCAGCAGGAACAGAGAGGAAGCTGTCCCACCTCACACCCTCAGGATACAGCTGGTTTCCAGTCTCACTCCCTCCAGGTTTTCCTCCACATTCTTTTGTCCATTTTCACACATTGCTATCAGCACAAAAATTACTCAGCACAAAAATTACTTGGCCACATAGGATGGACTCTTGTTAGAACCCCTGCACCATAGGGAGGATCCTGGTCCAGCAGGAAAAACAGCCTGAAGGAAGAATTTGGGACTTCCTGTGCCAGCCATGCCTCAGTATAACCCCAGTGCCTCTGACTGTTACAGTCCTCAGAACAGACCAGAAATAATTTCAAAAAAAGAGAGAAAAGGCAGGATCTAAAGGCAAGGAGTAAGACCTGAAGTTTCTGCTAACATGGCACAAATCATGTTCCCCACATATGACTGGTTTGGGGGAAGAACAACCTCATGGAGCCCCTGTTGAGTATCTGGGCTGTCAGACTCTGCACACTGTGCTCTTGGATCTATTGGCAGAGGAAGAGTTTACTGTGGAGAAGGGAACTTAAAGGCAGGAAAGAGGCTGAGAGAGAAATTGTTCAGCCTGGAGAAGTTCCAGGGACACTTGAGAGTCCCTTCCAGTGCCCAGAGGGACTCCAGGAGAGCTGGAGAGGGATTTGGGACAGGAGATGGAGGGACAAGGACAAGGGCTTTCCACTGTCAGAAGGCAGGGATATATGTGATACTGAGAAGGAATTGTTCCCTGGGAGGGTGGGCAGGCCCTGGCACAGGGTGCCCAGAGAAGCTGTGGCTGCCTCTGGGTCCACACTGGGGCTTGGAGCAGCCTGGGGACAGTGGAAGGTGTCCCTGCACATGGCAGGGGTGGCACTGGATGGGATTTAGGGCTCCTTCCAACCCAAACCTTTCTGGGATTTTGTGAGTCCAAGAGCAGACACCCAAGGGTATGTTTGGACATCCTCTCCTCCTATGTCCTGCTCTGTGTGCAGAGGGCCTTTTTGGCCTGAAACTTGTGCTTTGGCATAGGAATCTTGTCCTGCTTTTTTCATTCAGCATATGACAAGTGATGTGGAGAAATGAGCCAGGCAACAACTCTTTGGTTGTTTTTCTGCAAGCTGGCTCTCAGCTGGAGGCAGTGGCTGACTCCTCTCCACACCACGTGCTGCAGGAGCTGCCTCTGTCCTCATCATGAGGCACATCCCAGAACCCAAACACTGAGCATCCCTGCTCTGCCCCCCTGGATCAGACCTGCCCTGGCTCTCTGGAGAGAAGGCTGAGCTGAATGAGCAGCCAAGAGCAACCCCCAGAGCAGACTCCGGATTTCTGGTGGCAAACCCCAGCTCAGGGCTGGGAGCAGTGAGTAATGCTGCTGCTTACAGGAATGTTAAAATACTCATTCTGTGCACCTCAGAGAGATTTACCTTGACAAGACTGCACAAATATGAAACTGATGCCGATGCTATCCAAACAATGTCTGCTCTTAAAGGACATGACTGACAGACTGTTGCCTCCTATTTGTGTGTGAGGTGAAGGTTTCTGCCAACAGTTAACTGCTGCAGCACATAAACAACCCTCAGCTGAGGGCTGCATATATTAGTCTTGTATTTTCTACAAAGGTTGTAATGAATTGCCCTCTTGAAAGCTTTCGCTTTGCACATAGCATCAGATGGCCTTTCATTCAGATTTAAAAAAAAAATTATAAAGTCCTTGAACTACATTTTGTTTACAACACAATATGAATTCCTGGTGAATGTGGGGAAGGGAAAAAAGGCCTTGGTAAGAATCAAAATAGACAAGCTGTCTCTCAGTGAGATTTGCTGTTGGTAGATTACGCTTGGGTAAGATGCTCAGGTACGATCAGCCACTGGAAGTTAAAACATCGAGGCTGGTGCTAGCTGCATCTTCCCGATTGAGGCTAGGAATCAGTACCAGAATAATTTAGTCTGAAGAGACCCTAAAGCCCATCCCCTTTTACCCCTGGCATGGGCAGGGACACCTCCACTGTCCCAGGTTGCTGTAAGCCCCATCCAGCTGGCCTGGTACATTTCCAGGGATCCAATCCAAGAGAATTTTTTAAATGGCTGCCTTAGAAAGGACTTCACTCAGCCAGAACAATGTCTGTCCACAATAATCTCTCCTGGCAGGGGCCCGAACTCCAGGGCATGCACAGGTATGGATGTGTGTGAACAACACACCACTGGCCCACACAAACCTCTGTTTCCTCACAGCAGAGCTGTGCCTCAGGGAGGATTTCAGCCCATCCACCATGGGCAGAGCAGAGAAGAGCTGTGCCCAGCCCCTGGCCCTGTTCCCAAGCACTCTCCCCACAGTCCCATCCCTGTGGCTGCACAGGCAGGTGAGGTGCTGGGTGTCCCAGACCACAGCCTCACAGAGCAGGGGAATCAGAGCCCTCCCCAGCAGCTCCTGGGGCTCCCTGGGGCTCTCTCCCACCACCAGGCTTCCTCCCACCCACCCAGGAGCAGCTCTGAGGGACAGTGGTGACATGGCCAGGAAAGGCTGCAGGCCTGGGAGGGAGGTGTGGGGCAGAGGTGAGGGGTGGTGTGGCTGTGAGGGGAGGTTGTGGTGTCTTGAGAGGCTTCCTGGAACAGAGGCTAGACAGAGGTACAGGAACAAAGGGGGTGTTTATTAAAAGGCCTGCCAAGGATACACCTTGGGCAGTGCAAGGGCCCGGCCGTGGCTCCACCCAAGATGGACCCAAGGTGGATGCAAGATGGACGAGCAGTCAGGAGTCTTCAGACTTTTATAAGTTTTGTTCCATTTACATATTGGGGTTAATTGTCCAATTCCAGCTTCAGGTTATGGAGTCCCATCCTCCCAGATTGCTCTCCTCAGTTTGCTGTTTACACTTTTTTGGGCCTGAAGCTGCAGCAGTGTCCTTGGTTCTGGGGCTGGAAAAGGGTTGTTTAACTACCCTGTGGGGAGAACTCGCTAACACTTTATAGGAAGTTCTGAGTTACACACTAACACAGTACAGAATCTGGAAAACATGAAAGCTGAAACAAGGCATCAGTTGGTGTGACCACGTCCCTCCCTTGCCCACAGGGCACAGAGCAGGGGTGGCTCCGGGCACCTCTGCAGTGCGGGGACAGCACTGGAGCTGTCACCCACGGCACCCTCAGGGGAGGACATGGTCAGAGCACTGAAAGGCTGGAAATGCCCAGCCCCACCGGTGAGGCAGAGATCTCAGAGTGACAACACAAAGCCCAGTTCTCATGGCTTTGGGGTGGTACCAGCTGAAAATGTTTTATTGTTCATTAACAATATGACTCTGCCCTCGGTTCATTTAGGATCCTATTTACATTTGGAGAATCTCTTCCAATCTTACAAAAGTGTGAATTCCAAATCACTGCAGAGGTTTGAATACCCTATGAATTTCTTTCTAAGTGTAACAAGGAGTGGAGCTGAAGTGAGTCAAGGGCTTGTGCTGGGACACTCAAAAGGTGTGTGCACCATGGATGCTGAAGAAAGAACAGAGTCGGGCAACAAAAAGTGCATTTTTCAGTGCAGTTCTGTCCATAACTTCCTTTCCTATAGCTTGTAAACCTTAGGGCAAGCATTCACAGGAAGACACTGTCTAGCTCATAACCTGTGTGTATGACAAGACCACTTTGGCACTGGTGCAGGACCAAGGTTTCCTCTTGCAAATAATTCATCTGCACTCCCTGTTGGGAGCATTATAAACTATTCTGACACACCTGCCTCGTGCTGCCAGCAAAGGAAAGGTTGTGTTGCCTCAGGTCCTGTCAGAAGCTCCATTTTCTTGCTAGCAAACCCAGCCCAAACGCTGTGCCCAGCTCTTGCAGTGCCTAGCAGGGCAGCTGCCAGTGATGGAGAAAGAAAATGGCACAGGAAAGGAAAGCGAAGGTTTTAAATCCTTGATGGTAACCACAGAGATCTGCTGAACTCAGGGAAACTCACACACAGCACTGGACACTTGCTGTGAACTTGTCTCAAAACTTTGGGGACCTAAACCTGAGAGACGAAGAGAGACTGAGATTTGAAAATATGTCAGATACTCCTTTATTGCAATACTGTCATGATCAGCAGAGCCATTAAAGGATTGGTGTGCAAAGGTGTGAAATTGTCAAAATGCTTCTCCTTGTTGTTCTCTTACCTAGAGTTCCAAAATACAGAAATTATTAAATGTGTAACTTAAAAACAGCTGTACAGATGATGTCACCTGAGATTTGGTGAAACACAAGGGAAATAAATAACAATGACTTCTAACTTAGAGCCTAGACAGACCCTTGCTGAAGCCCCTGGGAACATTTTTAAGGGACACTGAAGATTCAGGTCCTGCTGCAAGCCAGGACAGGGCTGTGCCCACCCTGGGCAGGGGAGAATGCAGAACACACAGCACCACAGGGAATGTCCCAAAACACCTTCACACAAAAGTGTGGGGAATATAAAATCCAGAGCACTGCTGGAGCCACCACTGAAAGGAGAGGTACTCCCCTTAGTTGTAAGGAGCTGATGTATAGAGGAAAGTATATATTTATTTAAATTTTTATTTAAATTACCAGGAGGGAGAAAAAGGCAATTGTATATGAGATGGTTGTAGCACACACCACTGGATATGAAGAACAGAAAACAAAATATGTTGTAACAGTTAAAAAGGGGAGGAAAGGTACATCCTAAAGGAATCAGGTGGAGATTTTTGTCTTACTGCTGGGGAAAAGGGGGGAAGGAAAGCTGCAGCTTCTCAGGCTGATGGCTTGTGGGACAGACCAAAGGTATCATCAGCCACAGATCCCTTCTAAGCCTTAATTGCTTCTCAAAAAAATGTGTCAAAAGGCTTACACAGATTTAGTTTGCAATTTAATTAACGGATTAGCAAAGTTTTCTTTGCCTATGTGGGAGCTATTAAGAATAGGACCTTGCCTAGAAGATCAGCTCATTTAACATAGCTACTTAATTGCATTAATAAAGCCTTTGCTTAGGCAAAGTACTGCAAATAGAGCCAGTATTTCACTTTATGCAGAAATACTTCTCATAGTGGTGAACTCAGGGTAGGCATAAAACACAGCCAAGGAGAACATGAACCCAGAGAGCAGCTGTGGGGAGCAGGGTGTCCCAGGGACACTGTTCTGCCTGAGGTGTGACAGTCTCAGCACTGGGAATATTCTTGGGAAGGCTGGCTCGGGGCACCTTGGTGTTGTGTACCTTGCATTATTAAAACTTAATTACTTTAAGATCAGTTTGGGGAAAAAAAATCCCCAAAAGTACAAGCTGCATCACTCCCTGGCGATGCACTTTGTGGGTAGGCTAGCTTAAAGCAGGACAAAAATGCTGTTTCAAAGTCTTCTCCTTATTTACACCCCACTCCCCTCCTCCTGCTCCCTCGGGGGCTCCTGTTTTCCCAGTGGTAGAGCGTTGGGGGCTGTCTCACCCCAGTGCAGCCCCAGCCTCGCCACTGCAGAACAAACAGTGGCCCCTGTCCCCCACCTGTGGCTTTGTCCCCTTGCTGGGTCAGTCCTGGGGAGTGGGGACTGCCTGTCCTGTCCCCAGCCTGGGGATGGCACCAGGATAAACACCGGCCCCGAGGGCAGCCCCTGCTCCGTGTACAGGAACTGCAAATGTGTGCTCACTCCAGACTGGGAATGTTCTGAATGCCCCAAGACTCAATTCCTACAGCATTGTGCAGAGAGCAAAATGCAAAGAGGAATAATTTGATATGTAGGCAGAAGGAAAAGCAGAGCACTCGACTGAAACTTTTATTTAGTGTTATATAAGAGTGAGATAATTATATCTAGTAATCTTCATGGCACACTCTTGAGTTTTAATTCACCCTAGATATTGGGATTATTATGATTCAGAAAATCCAACATTGATTTCTACTTCCTTATTGCTGATTATGCATTTGAAATTTGCTGTGTGTTGTGTTTTGCAATCCCTTCTTTCCTGAGAATCATCCTTCTTCCTACAGCACATTGCAAAGTCATAGAAACTGACTGCTTAAAAAATAAAAAATAAAAGGTTAAAAATTCCATTAATATCAGAAGTTTTTTTCATTACTGTTACTAAGAGCAGCTACAAGTATTTTAAATAAAAACCACCTTATTTTATAACATCTGAAAAAACACTTTTACTTACTCTCAAGGAAATGTTTGGAAGGAGGGCAATAAAAAAAATTGCAGATTCTTTGCAAGTGCAAAAGAACATAAATATTTGAAAACTATAAATGTCTTAAGTCTCTCTCTATAGTTCACTTATGGCTGAACTTAGTCTCAGACAGTACCTTACAGTGAACAGCCTGGCCTGCAAGGACTTGCATCTCAGGTCAAAGTGATTGTTTCAGAAATTGCTAAAGATTTTTCGGAAGTTAAGAAAATATCCTTTGCTTTCTACTTGTTCCTTAGTCTAGGTAGGGGAAAAATCTAGAATGTAATTAAGCAAGTCCCACTTCTCTCTGTGCAACGCAATCCACTAAACCTTTATTTCCCTACAAAACATGAATTTATATCAGAACTACTACAATAGTTCTACTAAACTGATCTAATTAAATCAGCAGTGTTTTCACATAGAGTAGAAATATCTGGATGATTTATTTTCAGATACCTATCAATACCAAACATTAATTTCATTGCAGGAAACACGCTTTTTGTTACACCTGACTCAGCTGACATCTCAGTGATCCCTAAATTGATTTATACACCTTGTAAACTTTTGTGTTAGCAAATTCATGTCACTTCTATAAATACCTCTGGAAAACTACGCAACACAAAGAAAAATCCTCTGGAGAATTCCCTCAGTGAAAGATGTTGTCTGGCAGCAGTAGAGGTAATTGCTCCTGGTAATGTATTTGCTTTGCACATTCTACAGTAACTTTTTAAAATAACCAACCACAAAGAGGCAAGAACTGCACCTAGCCCTCTCCCTCTCTCTTCCACCCAAGGGTTCTGCCAGGTTTGGCTGCTCACCTGAGGCTGTGAGGTCTGAAATCAACACCTTCCAGAGAAAGGGATTAACGTTTCTCTGCTGAGAGCAGGGAGAACAATGACAAAGCTCAATAAAGTGATAGACACTGCCTCAAAAATATGGATGAAAGCCATGAAATGCAAAATCTTACAGGCAGACTGCCTGTATGTACTGCACAAAGCTGCACTTCTCAAATCAGTGTTTCACCACGTCAGCAATGTGATGGGAGTGAAAGCCAATACCCTCTGCAGGCTTCCAAAAACTTTAATATTTGGGAAATGAGACTTAAACATTCCTTTGTGAAGGTACCCCAAGACTAGGATGAATTCCCACTATCACCAGGCACCATGTAACACAGGCCATTTCTCTTTAACCTTAGAGGATATAAAACCTGTTGACTCAGCACACAGACAAAACCTTATTACTCTGATTTAAAAATAGGGCACATCTCCAAGATGATCCCACTACCAAAACTGTCACATTCTTTTTAGGATGAAGATTAGTGTGCTGGGACCAAAAAGACAATAAAAGGATAATTAACAAAAAGACAAGCACAGCTTCTCAGCTCTCTTGGAGAAGGACTTCTATGACAGACAGAGAGCCCTCAACCACAGCAAGGAATGAAGACAAAAACCTCTTATAAAATTAAGGCTTTTCCTTGTTTCTCAGTAAGTTTTTGTTTCTTTATACCCCACTCACTCTCCCAAGGCAGAGGAGGGTCTGTCTATCTGGAAAACTTCCTGTTCTGCAAATGCTCCCAGGCAAGCCCTGGGTTCCTGCTTGGCAGCAGCAGAACAAGGCCCCCCAAAACAGCAGCAAACACAGCAGCAGCAGCTTGCATCCCCTCACAGAGCACCCTCCCATCCTCACAGCGTTTTACCTGTTTGCTAGGAATGAAACAGCAGTGAATAAAACAGTGCCCTCAGTGATTATCTGGCATGTCTACAAGAAACCTCATTGGGACAGCCAGAAAAGCTCCCCTGCTGACAGAGCAGGACTCACCATCGTTTGTAGGCAGTGTGACCACAGACATCGAAGCTGGCTGTGGTTGTTCTCGCCAGCACAAGCAGCCTAGCAATATCAAATCCACTTCCCCAGGCTTAACTGAAGTTCTCAATTTCTTTCACTGCATCCAGGTCTTTTTTTTCCTTCCTTGTCAGAGCACAGTCTGAATGCTCCCTCGAGGATGCAGACTAAAAGTGCACTTAGCACATACAGGAATTTAGTAATGGCTCATTCATTCGCTTTGATGAGAATGGTCAGAGGTCTTCAGACCCACAGCACTGCATCTGTGCACATTAATAGCAGAGCACTGCGTTCATTATGCTTCACAATGCCTGGCTTAGATAAACACATGCCTGCAGTCACACCTTGGAAGATTAATTTTCCTTTTCAGCTCCTCCAGTCCAGGCTAGTGCACTGCAGCCTCTGGGAGGAGAAGCTCCCACTGATCTCTGCTGCTTGAGTGGCAAACTGTTTAACTGATGTCCTGCCACCTGAAGAGCCTGGAGAGAATTGTTTATTTAAGGTTAGCAGCTCCTTATGACACGTAAAAAATCACCCCCTTTTCTGCAGTCCTTCAGGAAGGGGCTGCTCCAGTGGGGTCCCTGGCACAGGGTCAGTCCTTCAGGGACAAACCCTGCCACCAAACTGCTCTTGGGGCTTCCCAGGGGACCACAGCCCCCTCAGGACTCCCTGGCTCGGGTGTTGGCTCCTCAGGGCCGCAGGGCAGCCAAACCCACGACACCACTGCAGTATTTTTATAACACTTCAGACTATTTGCTGAGGTTTAAGCATGTCAGCATCACTGTCCGTTTTCACAGCAATGTGTTTAGTCTGGTTACTTGTAGGTAAACCCCATTTGGATATCATATTCCTATGTGAAATTTGGCTGTGGTAACTGGAAATTTAAAAATGGAGAAGACCTTCTGAATTTTTAAGCTTCACTTTTGCATTTGACAGAGCGCTGGGGATGCCAGCTGCACTCTGAATTGCCCCTTTCACTCACCCTTACAATACCCCAACACTATCTTTGGAATTAAGTCTTCCTCCAGACTGTGCCAGACAGGGGAAAGATCAGGAAGAAAGGGTGCTCTAAAAAATCAGTGATTTGTTTTTAATGCATTAATATTGGAATAAGGAAAAAAGTCTCTTTATAGTATCCACTGTTAGCAGTTGCTGGCTGTACAGCAGAGTTGAGACTCAACTGCAATTTTCTCAACACACACAAATGTTTCTTCAGAAATCGAAGTACAATAAAAGGTGAAACACATTACTTTATTTATTAAAAATGTACCTTATAATTTATCAATAATTTTTCATGGTTTTTGAACAAATTAGATCAGATCCCCATAGACAGTTTGCAATTAAGGAAAAAGGTGAAAAGGAAGGGATGTGGAGAGAGAAAATTACACATGATGCAGCATCTGTGATCTCTCAGAAAGCAAAAAAGTCAACTCAGTGCACCTGGAACTACACCCTGATAAAATCCATTAGTCTCCAAACATGTATTTTGCACCTCCAGTATCTTCCATCTTAAACCATGATTTGAGGATTAAAAACTGTCCTTTCTTTCATCCTCAGGTTCACACATATTTTTCCATTTCTGTAGTTCCTGAGAATCATTTATCTTCCATGCTTCAGCAAAGGACTTCATTTTTCTCCTGTGGGAGAGAAAAAAAACCCCTAATCAACATACAGACACATTTTTTAAGTGAAGCACATCAAACCCTGAAAGTCCTACAGTCATCTGCAAAATTTTATACACAGTCCAAAATAGCACAGCTCAAAATATTATGTGATCTTCAAACTACCAGTTAATATTTTCTAGGATACATGTTCCTGCTCTGGGTCAACCAACAAATTAATTTCATAGCTAACTCACAGCACCAGCAGCATTGACAAAATGATATAAACAAATAATAAGAACAAATCATTAAAGGAAATAAATACCATTGTAGTCAGCCCTGTTTAATTTTCATCATTCAGTTCGTACAAATTTGTATTTGTAGGATCATAAAAAGAAAACACATTTTTAATATAAATGAGTGTACACATCCTTCCTGTTTCTTCTTAGCATTTTTTGATTTCTGAGAGCTGTAACAAATTACAAGATATTTAAAATGGGTTAAGGCACATTGCCGATGACAGTAATGTCAAAAGTGGATAAAATTAACTGGTGGATTTTCTTAAATAATATGAAAGTGATTTAAAAAAGTAAGACAAGGCATCTGGCCTGTGGGTATTGTGACAGCACAAGGGCAGGGCTACCAGCAGGCCTGCGTGTGGTTTCCCCAGAGCTGGTAACTCCCGTTCCCACCACACTGACCAGACCCACTCCTGGGAACAGCAGAGTTAGGATACTGCTCAAGATTTGGTTTTTCACTTTTGCCAGTTATGGACTGGTATTTCCAATTAGCATAAGCCACCATGTTTTTTCTATAAAGTGTCATGTACTTTCAAATGTTTTTATTTTTCTTTATTAAGAGGAGATAAAAAACATCATTAAGTGCCGAGCACTGTCGAGTTTCAAAGTTTGCACCTATAAATAATTACTAGTCAAAATGTTCTCATGTAAAATTATCCTGTCAAGATAAGGTACAGCCATCAGGCAACCACGATCTTGGTTCATTATGTTCCTAAGGGGCTATTTGAATTTTCCTCATAGGATTGCCATGGAAAGTAACAGCAAAAGAAAAAAAGCCAGTGAAAACGGATATGAATATCTACACAGTGCACATAATGTTACAGGATTTACAAATCCATTATGCCACTAAATACACACAGGAATTTTCATAACTAGTCTAATATATAAGGTACAAACATCCGTGAATGAAAACTGGATATCAGAGAAATATGAAAATCCCCAGAATTTTCAGTAAAATTCTGGGTGTATGTGTAGGCAATGAAAATATATTATGAGTATTTATTTTCAAGTTAAACCAGAAGAATAATGTCCACATTTCCTTCTACACTTTAGTATGCAAAGACAATTTCAAGTTCCAAAATAACTAATAAATACTTTCTAAATTAAAGTCGTTAGTATTTCCACTATCACTGATAAGAACATAAGTAGGTATTATAGAAAGAAATAATATTTAAAAATATCATATTTGTTCTGACCTTTTCATGTTCACTATTCTCTCCAACTCCTTTGATTTGTGAGCTGCTTTCTTCAAGATTTCTTCAGGAATATCTGCCAGTTTGGCAACATTTAGCCCATAACTCCTTGCAGAGACTCCTCTAGTTATTTGATAAAGAAAAGTGATGAATTCAGGATTCTCTTCCACTTCAGATCCTAAAAAAAATAAACCAAAATCAAAACCTCCTCTATGTGACAAATACATAAGTCCCCTGTCCTGATCAGCTTACAAGGTAAGCAGATAATACAATACAAAGAATTATTTAGGGGAAAGGTTAATGGCAAATACCAATGGCAAGTCATTAAAAAATAATTTAAAAATTCTACGGTTATTCAGTGAATAGGCTTTTATGATGCCTCTTATAATTCAAGAACTGGGACCATCATGTTTCAAAACAGCTTCAAAACAATCAGATGTGTTTTTTCACTCCATAGAGTGCTACATTTTGGAGCTTCTTAACACATTAGGATGAAGACACTGAAAGTACACAATGCTAAATTAGGCAGCCCCGTTGAAATGAAATTCATGGGAGATACAAAACACATCCTGCTCGTGAAGCCCCATAAATAGCAAATGTTTTCAGACAGTGAGATCTTTCAGAGAAGGAGCTGCCATATGTTTGATCCCTAATCCCTCCTCCCTAATCCTTTGTGTTTGGCTTCTGTGGGAAGTTGGATGCTGGGTTGGGCGAATCTTTCACTTACCCAAGCCCAGATATCCTCCTAAAGCATGTGAAGGAATGCATGTCTAGTTTTCAACCCCCCTAAATGTGTGACTGGAGTGAGTGTACCATGTATCAGTGGTGTATCATGTTCAGGTGAGGTCACACAAACTGTCACACTGACATCTTGGGATTTTAGCTTTTATATTTTTCATACATTTGTAACTGTGCAGTTCTTTGGTGTATAACTTTCAACTCCATATACTACTGCTATTACTACAGTTAGCTACTGCTTTCCCATTGGTCAGACAGAACAATTCCCCTCTTGGCCTGGGAATCAAGGACACCGCACTGTCTCAGGCCTTGAGAAATGTAAACAGAAGTGAGTTGGGGGAGAGCAAACTTGGGGTAAATGACTTAATTACCTGAAGCTGTAATTGGAACATTAACCCCCAATATGCAAACAGACCAAACTTATAAGTGTGAAAACCCATGACCCATTGTCTATTTTTGGTTGTAGCCCCTGGGGGAGGGCTCTGTCTGCCCAAAATGTACCTGAAGGCCCTTCAATAATGTATCTGCTTTTTATTCTCTTAATTTTGTCTGGCCTCTGTTTTTAGGTAGCCAAAAAAGGCATCAATATCATGTAGTGAGCCATCAAACTGCTGGCAGCAGCCACCAGGGGCTTCTGAAGCTGGTAGGTAGAGATGAAAAAAAAAAAAAAATAAATAAAAAAGAAAGCTTTTGGCAAGGTGTGAGGAGGACAACAGCTATGAACAGCTCTTTAAAAGCCTGGCCTCTGTTTACAGGTAACCTGAAAAGGTATCAACAGCAGTGTTACTTTGTGCCCCAGCCTCCCTCAGATGCAGACTGACCTCTCTGCTGGCTGGAGTCCTCCTCGTTCAGCAGGAAGGCCATGCGGTAATTGCCCACCGTGTGCGGGTACAGCTGCTCCAGCTCGCACACCGAGGGGTAGTGGGTGACAAACAGCGTCAGGGCCTGCACCTGCAGCACACACAGAACAAGGTTTGGCCCTGATGTGGTGTTTCCTAAACAGAGCTTTCTCCATTTCCCTGTGCCCTGAGCTTGGACATGGCCCCTTTCTCCACGGCCCTGTCCAGGGCGGCCTGCCCGCGCTCGCGGAGCGTCACAGGCACTTACGTCTCTGATGAAATACTCGAGGGTAGCATAAGCAATGGCAATGCCGTCGTGTGTGCTTGTCCCTCGGCCCAGCTCATCCAGGATCACCAGGGACCTTGAGGTGGCTTTTCTGATGATCTCAGCAGTGTCTGTCAGCTCCTCCATGAAGGTACTCTGGCCTTTGTAGATGTTGTCTGCAGCGCCCATTCTGCAGCAGGACACAGAACACAAAAACTCATTACAAATACCAGCTAATGCTGGGGAAAAAAAAAAATATCATGAGGATGAAACCATTCTGTTATAAATCTCTAGTTGCTGCTCCAAATAGAGGAGAAGAGCCTGTCACAATGGAGATGGTCAAGACACTTGTTTCTTCATGCAGAATAGCTGAATCTTTATTGCACACAGCTCATTTTTAAATGGTATCAGAAGGCACCATAATAGGTCAGCAAATCATTGAAACTAAGTTCATTGATTGGTAATGGCTAGTGTACATGTCCATCAAACTTTTTTTCTATATTTTTTATATATTTTCTTCACATATTCTCACAGGATAGACTTCTTATTTTTACAGGTGCAAACTGTTTTCTTACAAGAATAGATTGTTATGCAAATTGATTCTCATTCTTACAATTCTTTTCTCACTGGAACTTCTCAAGCTAGCTGTTAGCTTAGCCAAAATAGCAAGGCCTGATTTTACAAAGCCTTCCTTTGTAACGCTTTACCTACACGTAACAAGAACGCAGGCAAAACAGTCACCTTCCAGAACTGTTTCCCAGCACACACTTTTCCCACCTTCACAAACAGGACAAGGCAGCCTGCTTTTCCCTCAAAAAGAACTCTGGGACTTCACACCAGTCAGCTCACAAGAATTCCATCAAAGGTAGCTGTGAAGGTGAATTTTACTCCTTTGGTTTAGTTCAACCCTCTATTCGTATAGGTTTCTAATGCTGACAATACCCAAAGGTATCCAATGCTGGCATTTCCACACAGAGTGGAAGTTCGTATGATCAGGTATTTGTGCATCCAAACAGCAGAGCAGCCACTTCCTTCAGGAAGTAACAAAAAACCCAATTATTTCCCCTTACTGCAGAGGTATACAATCTTAACTAGATTAAGACACTTAAACAAGATTTAAAGGTATTTTAAGAGTTCTCTCCTCATTCTGTTGAAACACAACTCATAGCAGCCTCCAGGCAGGTGAGCCCCACAAACAAAAATCCCTCCACATTCCATACAACTCTTCTAGCTCTGATTCAGATCCATTTAACCCTCAACCCTCAAACCCTATCTCTAATTGTGAATTTGTAGTCTACATCTGACAAACCTGTTGTCAGTCCACCCTGGTTTCTGTTTTTCTGCAGCTTTCCTTACTTACCTGTGCAAGTAATACCCATTCTATACAGAAGAAAGAGCATTTCTTTTTTCATTTCTGCTTCTGAACTATATTAATTACATTAGAGCATCCCTTCTGAGACAGGTCATCACGAGCAAGCCACTGAAGAGGGATGTAAAACTGGATTTATTCACTCTTATCAGCCAATATTTAGTTACATACCAGACTGATTTAAGCCAGACTGATTTAAGGAAAACTGACTCCTGGGTTTAGTATATTACATTTCCAAATTTAACAGCTGGCCACAGCAGTATTTAGAGCCAGTCAGAATCTTTAAAGAAAAGCCAAATATAGGTATTTTTTCCTCTGTCTTTTGCTGGGTCTCTCTCTATTATAATTGCTTCTGTTACCTCCTGAGGCACCATCATGATACAAATAATTTTATGAGGATCTTATGACTAAGAGCACTTGACTACAACCAAGCAGCTTGGACCCAGTACCACTATAATTTGTATATATTCTTTGGTCCTTGCCCTGAAAATCTGTCACGGTATCATGCATAGCTGCATAATAAGCAAATCTTCAGTTATAAATTAACTACTTTCGGTTGGAGATGGGCATATGAGAAAACTGAGTTTTTATTTCATTGAGTGTGTGCTTAAACATACACACACACAAGTTACACTCCCACATACCTCAAAAGACAGGTGACTCTGGCCATAAGCTAATTCAACTGTACATGATTTTTCTCTGAATTAAGTATATAACTCAGGATAATGAGGTATTGTGAAATTAACATTTTGTTAAGCCACTTACTGCTCTAATCCTTTCAAATGCTGGGTTAGGAATGATGAACATTTTAGTGAATTTCTCACAGTGTCCCCACCACCACTGTGGCACCTTTCCCAGCTTTGGTCAGGCACCAGGTTCTGCTGTAAAATCAAACAATCCCCCTTATTGCACAGATCCACAGAGAACAGGATAACTTAGACCTGTTTTAAAACTACTAACTGCAAATACATTAACCAGAATGACAAATGCTTTTTATGTTTGAACAATCTCTGACTCCTTAATGAATAACTTCAGTCTTAGTTACTGACCCTACAATTAGTGGTGTTATTATTTTCTAATTTCTTACTTGGCTTTTTCTTACAGGGACAGGATCTCACAGGCTGGCTGTTGTGTGCCTGTGATGATTACACACAGAGCTTCCATTTTTCTCTGGGACTGCATCATTTCCACAGAGCCCACAACTATTTTAGCCTGCTTTGTATCTAATTTGCATTCACAACATAATTTTCTGAACTTCCTCACTAAATGCTCAAGACACAAAGAGAAATTAGTATTATCCTTCTCTTGTTAAAGACAGCTGGAAAAGAAGTCTTTCCTTCCAGCATCTTAAAACATTCAAATCTAATTCGGGCTTAACTACAGATTTAAAAAACAGTGTATTTTTAAATGACAAAAAACCTCTTAAATGTCATCCTTAGAAAATGGATAAAATTGTTCTTTCTGCTTTGGTCCTTTACACTAGAAGAATTACACTTGTTTTTGAACATACATGCTGAGCACTGTTATACCAGATATAAGCAGAAATAACTGTTTTAATGTGGATGACTGCATTTATAAAACTAACAGTTAATTTGCAGCAAGGCACTGCTCCCTAACTTTATGCTGTATTATTCCTGATACAATAAAGTTGTTGAGTCACAAAACCTATTGCTTAAACAACCCTTTTTTGGTTTTTTTTTCACATTTAAAACAGCCATAATAAACCCCACCAGACTTCTCCAGGACTCAGTGGCTTTGAATCCACATTTCAATGCAGATTTCCTCCTAAATGTTTTTATACTTTAAAACATTAAATTCTTCCTCTCCTCTCCTGCCCACAAGGAACGTGCAGACAGGCAGTGTGAGCAGTGTCTCTTTGGATCCATCACTCCTCAGCAGATGCAATTTGGCTGGAAAACACTTGTTTTAATGTCTCTTTGACAGCCAACCAGATCTTGCAAAATTAAAAGCTCTTCATCTTACGGTGTTCAACACATTTATTATGCAAACTAAAAAAAAAAAGAAAAGAGGATGGATTATCTCTTTCCAGTGCTTGGTTCAAGTAGCAAAGATTCCTGTCAGAGGCCTCAGAAAAAAAAAAAAACAACAGACAGGCAATGTTTTCTAAATTAATTTTCAGAGGGTAAGTTAGAGGATGTAACTGTGCTACTTCTCAAAAGGAGTTATCCTACATGCTGCTCTTAGAGTTGACTTGGTTTTAAGATCACAGTGTGGGCCCCAGGAAGTTCATTCTTTTTTTACTGTACTGTGGATCTCTCACACAGTTTGTGAAAATGAACAAGCAGCCCAGGAGCTCACAGTGGTAACAAAACCCAGCTACATTCCACCATGTAATCCCAGAAAAAAAGACTGCAAAGCCATTCCCTAGAGCCTCATTTTCACACAGCTGTCAACAGCCCAGTGCTAGTTCCTTGACTCCATTAAGTATTCTATACAATACTTAATGCTGGAAAAACCACCAAACTTAAACCATGTTTCCCATTGATTTTAGTAATATCCATCTGAGTTTAGGAGCTCATCTAAAATACTTACTGTAAAAATGGAACCTGTTGCAGAAAAATAAACCTAATTCAAGAACAATTAACATTAAAAGAAAATTACTCTTTTCTCCAAGAGTAAGGTGTAGAACACTCTCAGCACCAACAAAAATCACTTTCTGTGATTCAAAGATAGCACTGAGAACACTATGAACAAAATAAATTCATAATGTAACTTTACAATTCCACTCACTCCCTCACACAAACCCCTTTGAAATGTCATTTCGAAGATCACTGCATTTGCACAGGAGTAATTTAAATTAAAATAACCAGTTTACAAAAAGGGAGGATTAGATGTGCTGTTGCCTTGCAGTTCACCCCTTTCCTGGCAAGGGGCTCTTCTCCACAGCCTGTCTGTACTCAGCAGAGCAGTGTGGTCAGCCAGGGCAGTGGGGACAGGCAGCCCACCAGAGATGGGGCAGGACAATGGAGATGTATTAAGTAATTCCTCAGGAGATTGCATGTGCAAATTTGTAACAGCTCACTGGCAAGAAAATAATGCTTCACACTCCCCCACAACCTACTGGTACATCATCCTCTTCATTTCCATCCAGATCTCACTGATGCAAACCAAAAATTGACAGTAAGAAAAATAATTTACAGAAGCTGTAATTACAGACTTAGGAAAAAAAAGAAGTGTGACAGAAAGCATGGCTATCAGGATAGGTATTATTTTTGCATTATTCATGGGTGACTTCTAAGAAGTGTGCCGAGTTACATGGATGATGCCAGGAAATTAAAGGATGCTCATGACATAAACCTGTTTTCAGTCTACGTGCACAAATGCTCAACCATTTCTGCAACTGCTTATCCGCAAACTTAAATGAAGAAATACCAATGGTATGTTACATAATTTAGGAGAAGAGCTCTTGAGAAGCCTGACAGAATGCATTCAATGTAAAACACATTTTTGTTTTGTACGTTATTGTAGATATACGGTATATTACTGTGATACTCACAGTCACTGAGAGGTTAATGAAGATATTAAATTACTCTGAGGGATACAAACTTTGCATTATCCAGAAAGAAAAGTGAGTCTGAAGTGATTTCAACACTCAGTTTCATAGTGGTTCTTACATCTGTTTTCCCCCTTCTCAGTATCACTAGGTAACTGAAGCAGCCAGAACAAATAATCACTGAAATCCTCCTTCCTACAGCTGCCCCACAGGGGAATGCTGCACACACCAGCACCCTGGCGTTTTAAAAGAAACATTTCTGACAGGATTAACTTTCAAGATGTGAAGTGCATTGATTTTTTTTTCTTTTCTTTTCTTTTCTTTTGGTGGAAGCCAGAGGAAAGAAAAACACCCATGGACTTGATCTTTTCTAAAGCTTCAGCTGGACTGACAGGACAGGTAGTCCTGAGCTGCCGTGATAGAATCCCTGTGAGTCAATGCAGGCCCCGAGTGACAAGTTACCACCACCCCTCCTTCCTAGACTTTATAGACTAACAGAAACTCAGTTACTGCAAAAGGTTATGTTACATTACCTAGCAAAGAACACCCAATAAATTTGCTTCCTGAAATTCAGCAATACTCTCAGTATTTGAACTTCTTAAAAACACTTGTTACATTGCCTAGGGCAAATATATCACCCACTCTTAAATTATCAGTGTAAATGTTACTGATGGTCAAGATAAAGACCTACTTGTGAATGCCAACATTTTGCTGAAGGATAAATTATAAGAACAGATACTCAAATTAGTGTGTTTCTTTGAGAGTCATCAATATTAGCCTGAAGAAGGTGAAGAAACAGACAAATAAAAACCCTCAAATATGCACAGGTTTGCACTCACTGCTGCGGGACACCAGGGAGGGAACTCAAGGTAATTAAGTTAATGTGCATTTGTATCTGAAGGATTGAGGCCAGGGGGGATTAAAGAGCAGGAACTATAGCAACAGAGTAAGGACAATGGCTGAAGCACTCAGCACAAGTGAACTTTTCCCCTTTAGACCTGTGGATGCAAGGACAATCCAATTCCAACTGTGACTGGGTCAAGTCATAGGATGCAAGAGTTTCAGAAAGGTAAATACAACCACTCAACCTTGCTGAAGAACAGCTGGTCAGCAGCCTTGCAGGCAGATTCCCTCCTCCCATGGCCCCATGCAGCATCCTGGAGAAAACCTCTCCACCATGTCAGGGGAAGCAGAATGTGTTCTGTGTCTCCCTGAGTGTGAATACCTGCCCTGCACTGACTGAGACGGATTTCCAGGGCTCATTTCAGCCACTGCACACACAAGGGTTGTTTGTATTCAGACTTTACCCAACACCATTGTATGCACCCCAAAGGCTGTCTGGTTGAATATGGCATTACTCCATGTATAAAAGATGCAAACCTCACACTGCAGATGCATGCTTCTGTGAAATGAACAGAGACATGAAACCAAATTAGCTACAGATACATGCACAGCCTGGCTTAACTTGTTCCTACAGAGCCACAGAACACTGTCAGAAGCAGTTACAGTTCAAATGTACTGTGATATGTCCAAGACACAACTTTTCTAGAAAAAATAGAACAAAATAATTCCTCGATTTAACAACGCTAACTACAACTTTTGCTTATTCTTTTTTTTTTTTTTTTAACCAAACTAAAGCTATCTCCACGTGATAAAAAATGGTGCAATGTACTTAATACAGCACCTCGTTCTTCCCCGAAAGATGGGAACAATTTACCCCAGAGGTGCAATTACATGATTGATTGTGAGCATAAATGAAAGGCTTAAGTAATTCTTGTTATTCTGGTGGTAAACAAAAATACAATTAAGGAGGAACAAAATGAAACAAATTACTGTGCCATAAAGAAGTAACATTTCTGAAAATTACTTTGGGGTTATTGACAGCTAAAAGTTCTATTTGTCTGACTCACTGCACTTTCAATACAAACAATACTTTTTTGGCATGTCAGTATATAAAATTCTCATGTGGACTTGCCATTCACTTGGGATTGCTTTGTGAGAACAGCTCCTTGCTTTTCTGCACAATAAATAAATCAATGTGCATGGCAGAACCACTAAGCATTACCACATATATACAAAATAAATAAAGATCTGAAAAAGTACCTTTGATTTTTTTAATTTTCTGACCATTATCTTTCAGAGTCTAACTGCTCAGGTAAATTGAGAAACTTTGTTCTATTTGTTCCATTTTTTTGTTCCAAAGGACGATCTGAATGATTTAAACATTTATTTTCAGGTTTAAAGAACTTTAAAAAAATCTCCAAAGTTCTGGTCAAAAGCAGGTTATGTACAAACAAGTTGTTCAGCTGAGATAAACTCCTCCACAGTTTTGACTCAGCAATCAATCTCCTGGTATCTGTACACACCTGCAGAACCTGCCAAACACTGCTGTCACCTCCCCACCGGTTTCACAGCCTAGATTTTTATGATTATGAAAAAGCTGACTAGATGAATGTCTTCATTTGTCTGAGGTGTTTGATTTTAACTGGTATTTCTAGGAAAAAATATCTTCATCATCTTACCCTGTAAGCTTCAAAGAAATCATTAAAGCTTAATAAATAAATAAATGGAAGCAAGGAATTTTTTTAAACATAGTCTAAAAACTCTGGTCTTTAGAGTTGAAACCAAAAAAAACCCACAAGTGATATAAAAATGAGAGGCAATATTTGCCTATTCCTATGCAAATAGGACCATTTCTAATAATGGAGCTTGTTACTTATTTATTATTTTAAATACAACTATTTCCCCCATCTGTGCTTCTCCTGTGCAGCTCCCTTCTGTTAAGCCAATAAATCTGGCTGAATGAAATTAAGTGTAATGTGGTTTGCCTAGTTACAAAAAGTTGAGAATTCATTTTGTCATGAGAGGTTATATCAATGGAATAGTCACACCCATTAATACTTAGGAGTATTATTTTGCTTCTGTTCCCATGTGATTTACCTCAATATATTGCAAAAATATATTGCACTTGAAAACATCTTTCACTCAGTTTCCAGTTTGACAGAAACATTCTTTTTCCTGCTTCACATACCCACTCCATCCTGTGCTTTCTCAGGAGTTCTTACAAAATATACTCTTAGCAGGCCTTGGAACATTTTAACCTGAGAGTAAATCTAAAAGCAATCTGAAGTAAATTGTGCTATTTTAAGTATCTTTCAAACTTGAATGATGGTGGCATTTCAATGAAGGAAAGAAAAAATAAAATACAAGCATCCCAAGTCAATTGCCCAAATGCTTGCAGGTATTCATATAACATTTGCTTTCCATAATGATTTTAAACCTTACTGAAATTTGTGATAATGCCATAAGTATGGACATTTAATCCATTAAATAAATGGATATCCATTAAATAATGGATATTTTATCCATTAAAATAAATTTTTGTCTACTTGTTTCTTTCAGCCTCACACACTTGTGAAACAGTAATACGACTTTGTCAAGTTGTCAGAATTAAATAGCTGTAAATGCATTCAGGGAGGTAACACTCACAATACATCTATTATAAGGCTTGACCTTTTTGAGAGTAATTCCACTATTTACAGATCAGAAAAACAGACATTTTAATAAACCATACAGAAGAAAGTACTATGGCTTGTTTGATACATGGCCTCCACAGAAGTCTGGAGTAATGAGGACTGAGTTTTCTTGGGTTTTTTTAGTTTGCTTTGAAGAAATCCTCCATCTCTAAAATGTCCTCTAAGCCTTAACATCAATTCTTTCCAGATACAGAGAAGAGGCTGAGGGCTCCACGCATCCTGCACAAGCCTACAGGGACACAGCCACAAACATTCCCTTATTTTCTGCCCCCTAAATCTCTTTGAGGGGACAACAGTCAAGGCACAGGAAAAAAATGTGAGAGGATCCACAATGCCTGTTGGCAAATCATACCAGAAATATCACTTTGGGATACAGAAATGGCCCTTCCTCTTCCACCTTTGTGGATCCAAATGCATGTGACTGATGTTGCTCTCTGCTCAGAGGATGACGGAGATGAGCAGTGCCAGGCACACAGGCAGGCATTAAAAAACTTATTTATTTTTTAATGCCATTATGCTGTCTCCCACATCAGTGTGCAGCACTCACAAACCTCAGTGGAATGGGCCTGGTCTGAGTGGATTTCAGATCAGCTGAAGATGCCACCTGAGCAGTGGCACAGCAAGGGAAGTACAGCCCCCAGCTGGCAGAACAGCACCGAGTTCCCACTTAGAGGGATTCTGAGGAAATGTCTTGGCTGCTCCAGCAGCTCCCTAAAGATAAAAAGAGACTGAATCTCATGACTGTCACCATATTAAACCAAGTATATGTATAAGTAATACCATTTTTTCTTTAACCTGGATTGCATAGTATGTTAAAAACATGCACGGTTACTCTGTCCAAACACCAAGGAGGGAGGAGCAGAGAGCTCTCCTCACACCAGTTCTGTTTCTTGGAAAAGAAGCATTATTTGATGGGCACTCCAGGGTGCCTCCAAGGCAGAGTGTCACACAGAACCAGGCTCAGCTGGGGTGAAATGTCCAGGCTGGACTGATCACAGAATCCCCTGAGCTGGAAGGGACCCACAGGGTCCATCCAGTACAGTTCCTGTCCCTGCACAGACACCCCAACAATCCCCCCTGGGCACCCCTGGGAGCAGTGTTCAAATGCTCCTGGAGCTCTGGCAGCCTCAGGGCTGTGCCCATTCCCTGGGGAGCCTGGGCAGTGCCAGCACCCTCTGGGGGAAGAACCTTTCCCTGACCCCCAGCCTGATCCTGCCCTGACACAGCTCCAGCCATTCCCTGGGTGCTGTCCCTGTCACAGGGAGCTGAGATCTGAGCTGCCCTCAGGTGGAGCTGCAGCCCTGGGCTGGGACTGGCCATGCCCTGGTCACTGACACTCCTGTGGCAAACTGAGTCATGAACACACCCAGGTGTCCTCTCAAGGGTGGACACAGCCTGTGTGGACATGCTTTCCTAGGCCCTGAAAAGGGGTGTGTTCACCTCAGGGAGGACACAGATGACATTCCCATGGACCTTGAATGCAACTTTCAACAGGATCTTCACTTAGCAAGGCTCTCAGTTGTTCTGTTGTTGCTTGCTTGCCATGATCAAAATCCGCTCCCTTCACTGAATACATCAACCAACTCAGAAAAGCCACTCCAAGGTACATGGCTGGGATTGGACCTTGGTGGCTGGAATTTATGTGACCGAACTAAGGCCAGTGGTGAGAAGGATGAAACTCCTCCATTATTTCAGTGCTCAGCTGTCCAAAGGGTTTTTGTGCTCTGGTTTTAATTTAACAAACAGCTTCTACACATGTTCAACATCATTATACAAGAACAACAGATTATAAAATACCAAAATAGTGACGTAACTTCAGAGCTGGGACAGACAGATCCAGGATTAATTACATCATGGCCATGTCTATCTGAGGGACTCTGTATACAGACATGTAATACAAGCTAGAATTAAAAAACATCCCTCCTTAGCCAAGGTGAGCAATCACCATCTGTTTTCACAACATTTTCATATATATAGTGGAATCTGAAACAAGTGAGTACCTCCTAACTGCAGACTCAGCAATAAGGAGTGCCCTCCATGTTAAAAATACATTTAAATCATCTGTTACAAGGAGAAAATGCAGAAGAAAGTTCTTTACACCTAGATGCAGATGATGTGATGTGAAGGGACAAGACTCAAGACAATTGTCTCCAAGTGCAGGCGACTCCATGCCTTGCATGAAGTGGAAATGCTCACCTGGAGCTTCCCCAGGGCAGCCACCACCTCCACACCTCCACTACCAGCCTCCTCCAACCCTGCCTTCTTGACATACCCTACAGACAACTTCAGATGTATTTGATACAATGAGGAATAAAGTCATGCTGAGAGGCTGTAAACAGCAAGATAACTCTTTAAAGAGAGACCAAGTGCACAAGAGGATAATCTACATGCGTCTTAGTGATGCCTCTACTTTATTTTGTAACCTTTCAGCATGAGACAGACCACCTGCAAGAGGCAGTTCTCAAAGGCATTTAAAGCACAGGGCACTCTATTAGTTCAGACAACTGAAAGCTGCACTTTTAATAGCATTTCCAGCTTGGCTGGGATGAAACCTCACTGGAAGGTGTGGGTCACTGTAGTGACTGTGCTAGCTCTCTGAAATAAGTGAAAATAGCTCTTATTTCAACACAGGAAGAGAACCCAGGCAGGTAAGTGCTCTAGGAAGGAAATTACTCTGTCCCTGTACCATCACCTGGCACTGGCAAGGCTTGCTTTCCTTCTGATTCTTTCTGATGGCAGCTTGTGATGTGCAAAAATTGATTCTCAAAGTCTTGAAGGCACTTGGTAATCTGAACTGTTAATTAACTTGTTTCTTTGAAGATGTTTTGCCTTCAAAGTGCTCTAGTATTCTCCCTCTCCCTCCCAATTTTGAACATGGACTCTTATGAACAGCTACTGCTGGCCCACAGGAGGGAGGATAAGGCCTCCTAGCAATGGGAGATTCTATCAATAATTGATTAGAAGAGGGACCTCTGTAGAGGTCAGCTTTCTTCAGCAGCTGAACACCAACCCTCCCAAGGCATGATTAGGCCAGCAGAATTCTTGTCATTAATTCCTCCACACATGGATGTCCACCCTTGCTTTGTATCCCTACTCAAACACACACAAAAACAGCATATTAATTTCAGTGTCTGAATGACTGTATTAGAATTAACAAAAATGGAAGGTCAATTTTAAAGTGGAAAATAAGCCCATTTACTGCAAGGAGAAATTTGGATGGGAATTTTCAAACATCAGAGAATTAAATACCCAAATCCCATTAAAAGTCAATATAGAAGGGATATCAATCTCTTCAAAGCCCTTCTAAATTTTTTAAATATAATGCCACTGATTAAGTTAAAATTCTTTAAGAAAAGATTGCAAGAAAACATTATCCTTCATGGAGAAGGGAAAAAGAAGAAGAAATACTAGCCAGCAAACATCCTCAAAATCCTGTCCTCCCCCTAGTCTGGGCTAGGCTCAGCACTGTCCCCTGTCTTATCTACCCAGTAATGAAAAAGATCATTCCTATCTTCCCTCTACCTGTAAGGAATTCCTCTTGCATCTTTAAAAATGTTTTATGTAATCCTGTATTTTAAGGCAATTTAGATATGCTATCCTATATAAGCACGATATATCACAAGGAATAACCATAGTAGCAACCCTTCAATTTCCATGGAAACCCTACTTGGGAAACAAGACACAAATCCTGGGGATACAAATCCCTTAAATCTATATAAATTCACACTCGGAAGATGCAGTCTACAAACCAAAAAAAGGGACTGCAGGATAAAGCACCAAACTGAAAAAGGTTTATCAGGCAGAACGCTTGGTAATCCTGGTGCACAGAACCCCTCACAGAGTCAGCCTGTACAGCATCACTGACTGATCCCTCCCTGCATCCTTTACTACATCTTCCCTGCATCCCTGAGCATCCCTCTCTGCATCCCTCCCTGCATCCTTTACAGCACCCCTGAGCATCCCTCACTCTCCCTCCCTGCAGGGGTGCCACACTAACAGCATCCCCCAAAGCATCACCACAGCAGTGATGGAAGTACCTTGGAGACTGACACCTTCCCATGTTAAGTTTTTAAAGTATTAAAAATAGACTGAGGCATATTTTTATAACAACGAAATTAAAATTCACACTTTTTTCAGCAAGATCTTGTGGCCTGGGGTGGCAGTGCAGAAAGGAGGTCTACACATCTGTTATCATTTAAAAAAATAAAATAATATTTTTTTTTAAATCCAAACAAAGCCAACCTGCAAAACAAAGCACAGAAGATGGGGAAAAAAAAAAAAAAAAAAAGGAAGGCAAAATTAGGTGGGAGTTAAGAGAAAGTCTCTTATCTCTTCCAGGTCATTCCCTACCAGAGGAGAGTACAGGGCAAAAGCTGAGGCTTTAGAAAAAAGAATTAAACCTCAAACAAAATGTAATATGTGGCAGCTGCTTTATTGATTCTTTCCTCAAACCAGGCATTAAAAAGTATTTCAAGGGTAACTTTCTATGGCTGAGAAATTCCATGGCTGAATGCAATACCATATTAACCTGCCTGACAGACTTACATAGACCTTTCCCAGAATCCTGAAGAAAACCAAAACCTACCCAAAAAACCAAAAGTGAGGTACCTCCTTCTTGGACAGTGTCTGTATATCTTGAGCAGAATCTCCTAAGCTGTTCCTTTTCTCCCTTTTTTACCTGTTACCTTTTAACTGATGCATGACTACTTCTATCTTAATAATGTATTATCAATTTCTTCCTAATTAATATTGAATCAATTAGTTTACTTTTAATTGCTGGTGCAATTACAAGAATTTCAGTAGTTCTTCCACATAGTCATCTGCTGCTTGATACATACCACATTAAATGAGGAATGGCATATCCACTTCCAAAACTAATATAGACAAGGAGAGAAAAAAAAAAAAAAACACAATCCCCTGCGTTAGAATGTGACTAGGCTAAAAATTACATGGTCTGAAACCTCAGAGTAAAAAACACACTCTGTGTCTGCTTGGCTGTAAGTCTGAAAGCACAAGTTTTACCTTTGACCACACTACTTTATCAGAAAAGTTGTGAAAAGTACTTGGGTATTCTAATACAGAGAAAAGTGAAGGGGAATCAGGGAAATACACTGGGGAACAGGTGGAATACAGATAAAAAACCAATTTACTCTCTTTCAAGCAGGCACAAAACAAAATGTCTCTCCCAAAATTTTTAGTATTTTCTGCAGAGATCATCCTTTTGCAATGAGTCTAGGAAAAACAGAGGAAGGCAGATACTCAGCTTGAGAGTAACCAATTTACGTGTGTATGGTGAAGTACTCCAAGTTCAGCTACAAAACACAGAGGAAGACAAAAATAATCTTCAAATGTTTAGTGATGCTGTAATGCTCCTTCTGTAATGCAAATCAGATCCTGTGTGTCTCTTTGTCCCCATAAGAAATGCTCACCCCATCAGCCAGTCCATTACTTCCAACACAGGGTGTGGAAACAAGTGAAGCATTTTGAATTCTCATCTCCAGTTACTTCTGAGAAGAGGATACAAATTGTTTGCTAATGTGCTTAGCACTGACCTGCATCAAGGTCTGATTTTCATTTATTTTTGTCGTGACATAGTGGACGGTAAGAACACAGCACTTGCATAGGATGGAGCAGTTGCAGGTGAGCAGTACCTCAGGTTCTTGATTAAAAGTTACCTTTGGAATGCATGCTGGCATCACAGAACAGGAATTTCCAGAAATTCTAGCTTAGGCACCTGATTGCTGTGAAACTTATAACCACTAATGATAATCCATCTCAAATACCACCAGTAACACAAAACTTTGACTAATTAAAGTAATTATTAAAGAAAAAGGAGGGGAAACAGGGCAATAAACCCTAGCAATATTAGATTATAATATAAAGAGTTTTGACTTCACTGATAATTTTTACAAATTACTCAGCAATGTCTCAAGAATGAGAGTGAAATAAACTGTCATAATTCATTCTTGAAAGGACATCAAGTGTGTTTAGGAGTAAGTGTGTTTAGAAACAATAGTACAGGAAGGAGATTAAGTACAGAATATATGCAGCCCAAAATTTTCAGTCTATAATATTTTGAGTATACACAACAGAACTTCACAATAGAAATTGTGACATGATTTTCAGAGGTGACAACATTCATTCTAGGGGAAACATTTGGCCAACACCCAGCAGCATAAATCTAGATGAGATATCCATTCAGGCAGGTAAGCTAGATACCTGGATGTTAATCAAGACAGACACATTAAAATTCTTACCCTTTGAAGATTCAAAGATTACAAAACAAGTACCATAGTTTACCAAAAACTGGAACCAAAACCTAGCAATGAACCTAACGTGCTTTTTAAATGAAAAAAAAGGAAACTTCAGGTATAAATTCTCAGGTTCTAAATGAAAAATTAAATTACACTGATACACACACCCCCTGCCACAGTAGCATTTCCAGTTTTGAGAGATTACCTGGTAAAAATTCCATCCACAACACCAATTGTGGCCTCTTCTGCAGGAACGAAAGAGCCAATCTGTGCCATGACAGTGATCAGTGCCACTTGCTTGATGTAGGAGCTCTTCCCTCCCATGTTGGGCCCAGTTATTATCATGACCCGTTCACCATCTCCCTGGAAACACAAAACAGTGGTGAAATACACTGCCCTGCACATGGTGCTTCCACTAAAAAGTCTGGTGTGCATTTGTGCATAGAAGGATACAGACAAGTCTGCAGGGTTAAACATTTATTTCTAGGTGAACAGCATTCCTCCATTCTTGGAGTTCATCACATTCACCTTTCCAGATATTATCAAGCCCCAGATGCACCAATATCAATTTTGATTACTCTTGAGCAAAACGGACACAGTGAGCAGGAACTGTTCTCCATCAAGGAGCCAAGAAAGAATCAAGGAACTTGGTCACCAACACAGTAAACAGTGAGGGATGCTGAGGGATGCAGGGCTGGATGCAGCCAGGCCAGAGGAGGCTCCAAGAGGAGCATAGAGATGGAGCAGCTCTGCTGGGAGCAAAGGCTGCCAGAGCTGGGATTGTTCAGCCTGCACAGGAGAAGCTGTGGGGTGACCTCAGTGTGGCCTTGCAGTGCCTGAAGGAGCTGCAGGAAAGATGGAGAGAGACTGGGGACAAGGGCTGGAGGGACAGGACACAGGGAATGGCTTCCCAGTGCCAGAGGGCAGGGCTGGATGGGATATTGGGAAGGAATTGTTCCCTGGGAGGGTGGGCAGGCCCTGGCACAGGGTGCCCAGAGAAGCTGTGGCTGCCCCTGGATCCCTGGCAGTGTCCAAGGCCAGGCTGGAGCATCCTGGGGTAGTGGAAGGTATCCCTGCCCATGGTGGAGGGTGGAATGAGATGAGCTTTATGCTTCCTCCAAACCCTTCTGGGATTCTGTGCAATTTCTCCGGAGAAAGGGAGAAAATCATGAGCTTCCAGCACAGCCAGCAAATTTGGTTGTGATCTGGATTCCTCTCCAGACTGAGTTCTCAGTGTCAAATGGGAAGATCTGGTAGGCAAAGACCTGACCTAGATTTTACATTCATAACTGCCTGGCTGGGTATGACAGAAGGACATCCAGGATGGCTACAAGGCATCAAGACATTCCTGAGTCTGGCAATACTTAACTGTAACACAGATACTGTGAGCAGACCATGCCCAATCTCCATCACTGTCTCTAATCATTAAAACCAGGCCCAAGAAAGTGGAATCAGATACAAGAACTCATCTCAGCTGTAAGACTCACCACAGTACTGCTATGTGTCTACAGTTCCAGAATAAAACTGTCTTCCTCTAGTGCAAGACAACCACTGATACAAAATTAAAACTTGTCAATGAACATATAAAGCTTTCTCACAGCCTGAGTCAAGACTAAGAGCTTAAGTTATGCAAGGACATCACACAGCTAGACTTTTCCACGGGGTGCATCTGTTGAAATGCACCAAGTGATAATCCAAACAGAAGCCAGCACTCTCCACTGCCCTGTGGGAGGGGCAAGGGAGACAGGACAAGCTGTGCATAATGGACATTAGTCACACTATGTGAGGAACTTGGCACTGATCAGGCACTGTGGTAACAGCAACCAACAAATCTCCATGCAGTAGGTCTCAAAATCTTCATAGGCTTGAGTTTCAGACTTGGCTTTCATTCTGTTTATAGGGACACCCACAAAAAGCAGATAGGACTGTCACTTATGTTATAAATGAGGTATTAGAGAAGATACAGGACATCAGTATATATTATATGTAAAAAGCTGATCAGCTTTTGTGAAAAAAACCTCATCCATATGGAAGTCACAATACAGTCAAAATTAGAAAATGCCATTATTGGTAATAAAGGATTGGATGTAATAAAGTGCACATGACTACAGAGAACAAAATTCATAACATTCTAATCTCCCAAGTGTAATTCAGTACTGCTACTAAAACTTTGTCAGGGCTCAATACAACAGAATTTATAGATACTCAAAACCAGAATGAGTTCACAAGTTCATCTGTTAGGATCCACGATTTTTTTACACGTGTCTGGTGTCTGTCCAGGCTCCCTCCAGCCATGCTGTGGGACTGATGGCTGCTCTGCCAGAGTTCTGGTTTTCAGAAAGAACATCTGCTGTAATATCAGACCAGGGAACCCTCTGTCCTTACAGCTGCTGCAACCGTAAGCCAACATGGAATTCACAACTGAAGCTAAAAGTTCTAAAACAACCCACAAATGTTTGAGGAGAAGAGGGGGAATTGAAAAATAACCTGTTTATTTCAGGGGATTTTAAAAAAAACCCCTTTTCCTCAAGTTAGGTATTTGACAACATTTCAGCTGAAAACATGACAGGAGATGTGTTTTCCTGCTGATTCAAACACATCAGTTGAAAACTGGAGACGCTTTAATAAACTGGTTCCCACCCACCTCTCTCAAGACAAAGAGAACTCAAAGAACTGTAGAAGCAAAAGTGATTCTGCCATGATAACTTGGTTTTGTAATATTCAGTATTTAGAAAGCCAGCATAAGAATGGGACTAAAGAGGGAAAAGTGTATGATGATTCCTGAATGACATGCTGAATTTTTTTGGAAGTGCCATCTGTCGCTTGTTTGGAGTTGACAAATAATTTTGAAAACATTCTCTGATGTATCATTGTTCAGTATAGAACAGCACTTAAAAATGTTCTCCAAGAAATACACGCAAATTTAAATACAAATTTAAATGCTATTTTTACAGCAATGTCCCATTTCAGCAGCTGCTTCATACCTTTCCTACATTTACTGTACAAAGAGGAAGAGACACCTCGGAGATAAGTTGTGAGGATATCTTTTATATTCTTTAAGTACAGATATTTAATATTTATAAAAGTATATGGAGAGATAAATATTTAACAAAAAACTTCAAACAGGCATGTAATTTAAAAGACAGATTTTAGTTTATCAGGAAAAAAAGGCTGTATGACACAAATATTTCCATAAAGAAAGGAAATTGCATAGTAGAGAAATACATAAAAAAATACAAGCAATCTTAGAATTAATCTGAAAAACTGAACCTGTAATATGTGTGGTTTTCATATTAAAAAAATTTAAAAACTAGAGTTTTGACAAAATGTAGACTTCCCTATGATGACACTATTAAAAAACCTGTAATTATTCATTTGTTTTTTGAAAATAATCATTTGATTGAAACACATATTTTCCTGGTTTTGAGATTACCTTTCTTCTCTTTATGCCTTGAGACTAAACCTTGAGGTTGTAAAACGAGCATCTGGCTGCAAGGAATCAGCAGAGGGACAGAACAGATGTGGTGACATCTAGCAACACCTCTCTGAAATGCAGCCCAGCAGGCTGTTTGATTTAAATCACCTCTTTCAACTTACTGGCCAAGTAGCTCACGCCAGTCTCCTTGCCCTGAATGATTTTGAAGCTCAGTCAGTTTCTGGGTACTTACAGAAAGGCTGGTGGTGTTTGGAACATACTGATCCTGTTCTCCCAGCAGAACATCGATCACAGGGTGCCTCCCATTTTTTATGATTATTTCATGCCGCTTGTCTTGCACAGTTGGTCTGTAAAAGAAGGAAAAGGTATTAATCTCAGTGTTCTTTGTAACTGATTATGTAAAACTACTACAACTGGAGCCTGCAGGACGGTCACCTATGATGTAAATTTTTGTGCAAAAAATACAAATTATAAAAACTAATTACTGCCATCAAGTATTTCTAAAGAAAATATTTTCTAAAGAATACTTCCTCTGAGAAAAATATGTGGAATAAAGCCACAGAATTTTAAGACTGAAATTAGCTAACACTTTGTGGGGACTTCAAAGGGAAGATGTGGTGAGTGAGATTTTTCTTGGTTGAAGAATGATAATACAATTTAAAAAGAAAATGGAAATCAAATAAATGGCATGCTACAAACACAAAGCACTGGGGGAAGAGGTAAAAACTGATAATGGTGGGGGGGTTTAGCACAAAGATAATTCCAACAGTTGTACAGCTGAGATTAAACCAATATATGGACAGTGTTAGCCCTTGTACCACCTCTTCAACCACCTCTAAGCATTCCTTAAGCTTAAGTTCACTTAAAGTCTGCAGAGTGGACACTCAAACACCAGATGGTGATCTCTGAAACTGCCCACACCATCACCTTTACAGCTCCACTTTGCTGCCTGAGAGCCCTGCTGAATTGTCTGTGCAAAGGACGAGCCTCCCAGCACACTGCAACAGGGACTCTTGCCTCTCTCCAACATCTCTGCCCCTGACCTGACTCAGGTAGGGCCACAGGAAACAATCCTCATGAGCCAAAAAACATTTCTCCAAAATAATACTAAAATCCAGCCTTTCCTTCAGTAGCCCTCCAAAATTAATTATTGACACCTTCCCTGCAGCTGAGATTTCACTGAGAAGTCTCCTTCCTGCTGGTTTATAAGCTCTAAGCCACTCTAAAATTCAGTGAATTATTTACATAGTGCACATTGAATTAATCAGATTTCAGTTTGTTTTCTCATCTGAGTATACCGAAATAAGTGAGCAATTATTTTCAAAGAGATTTTTATAGAGAGACACACAAGATCCCAAGAGCCCAGAAGTGATCTATATTATCTTTAATGATGTATCAAAGCAGAAGTATTTGCAAGTGGATTTCTCTTCATCCCCCTATCTGTGTGTGGGTCTTGGGCAGAGGCAGCAGCTCAGCTCAGCAGCTCTTACACGTGAGCCCAGCTGAGGCACCACCAGTGCTCTGCAAGATGGATCTAATATTTATCTATTAATTACCTGAGATACACCCTTGAAACATACCTCAGATACCCTAGATTCTTAGATATCATAAGCCCAGACCTTGCTGAGAATAAAAAACAGTAATTAAAAATAAAAAGACGGAAAAAAAGTCTATGCAAAGTCCAACATTTACGTGTAAGTAAAATATCATCTACTAGACTCAGGTCAAACAACAGACATTAAGATGTCAGATCTGAACTGCAATATTTACAGATTTGCATTAAGTCCAGAAGCATTGCTCTGCAATATCAGATTAAGTTGAAACTACTGTAAACAACTTTAATAGTGTTTTTTATCATGGCACACATATTAAAACATAATTTATTTTAAATATGCTCTTATAATTGCATATAAAATACTACACATAAAAAATTTAAAATTAAAAATTTATTACCTGCAGTAGTCTCCTTGTTTGGCCACCTGGGCCAATGAGAACAGGCAGTCCACAGTTGCTAGGTGACAAATGGCTTTAGACACGGGGTGATAATGTTCACTGAAATGGCTGCATCAAAACAGGGAAAAATTACACAAAAACAGGTAAAGAAATAATTCCGTACAAATACAAAAGGATTATCAAAATGCACCCCATGCAAGCTCCTCAAAGGGCTCCTGTGTTCTTTAGATCACTCTGAATCCAAACCTCCCAGCAGTGTATGATATATGAGGACCTTAATCAAGGTGGACTTCACCTCCCATTCTAACAGGGAATTATTTTGTACGCACAGAAAATCAGGCAAAATTGAATTCATTAGATAGCTCATAAAGGGTCAGCAGTTGATCCCTGCTGCCAACATGAGGTGTATGAAAATGCCACAATTTATCAGACTTTATACAGAATACCAGCAGCTGAATCCCAACTGTTGATTCAGCCTCAACCAAAAGTTATAGTCAAAAAAGAACCAAACTAATACTGTTTGAACACAGGAGTTGTCTGAAATTTCAATGAATTATGGTATCTTCAACAGAAAGTTCAAAACTTCATTTTCAGTTTATGGTGCTGCTTCCCCAGTACAATAATGATGTTATCAGGAGAACAGAGTTTTCAGAGAAGTTCATTCTCTTAGTCCTCTGGAACTTCTTTTTTCCTCTCTCCTAGTCTCAGAGCTACAATATGGAATATAAAAACAGCAGGGAAGCAAAATTTAATAAACAAAGACATAAATGAATGGAGGGGTGGAAAAGAGGAGCACTTTCCTACACACAGGTCTTTCCTTTTTGTCTGCTGCTCTCCTAAAACACAACTGAGAACAGACAAGTGAACATGGAGAGAACTGTTTTATAGTACTGAAAAGGAAACACAACTGGAGAAGTATGAATTGGAATGTTTTTCCAGTTTCTACTCAATTTTCAGAATTTCTGGGTTCCTAATGGGAAGCAAATCCAGTGAGACAACTTGAGCAGGGACTTGTTAAGTTCTTGCAAACTATCACTGCATGACAAGAGGAACAATTTCAGTAGTTCTGCAATTCATGCAAGTCAAAAATAACAAATAATCAAGCAGCTGAAAAATTAAAGGCATTCAGAAATTCAGGAAGTATTTTTTAAACTACCATTTTAAAGATCCTTTGGCTAAACAGGCAAGTAACCCCACTGAAAACTCTGATCTCAGACAAACACACATGCCAGATGTGAGGGACAATAAAACTCCCACTACGTTCTAACAAACTCTCATAGTCAGGGTAGCGTACAAAATTAAAAAAAAATAAAACAACTACGTAACATTAATAAATAATACAATAAAACCAATTAAACCAACTAGACTCAGTTTCATTCAGAGTCAGTTGTACTTTTAGATTGTTAATGCTGTGATATATTTTTCAAACTTTGGGAAACACCTTGTGTACTTAATAGTGCATTTTCATCAGAATGTTAACACATAGAGGCATCACTGCTGGTCTTAGGACTTGAGCTCAGAGACCTCACCCTCAAATGCTTCAAAACAAAGAACAGCATTTTAACTGACTACCGGCAAAGCTGGTGTGGACAACGTAATTATTAACGTCTTTGTTTACAAAATAAGCGTTTTTCTGTTTCTGTTCTTATCTGAGAGCAGAACGCAGAGGTGGAAGCTGGCTCTGTCTGGTGCACTCACTCCAAGAAGCACAGCCACTCAGCGCTGCAGACGAGGACAAGCTGCTCCCGGAGCTGCTGCAGGACTCTGTAATTTTCTATAATGAACGGCGAGTGGAAGCGGCTGACGGCTTTCGTGCTGCAGCGGGGAGAGAGGGCTCGTTGGAAATCGAGGTTACCAAGTAATCAGCTGCACCATCCACATGCAAAATTGGACTCATTTTCTTAATTTCTGTGAGCCTCGACAATGAGTGTTTTCAAAAAAAGTTCTCCCATTGTGATACCAAACCCCATTGATTCCAGTGACCTCTATTGTGGATGAAGTGGTGGCTCATGGCACCACTGCCCACTCAGAAGGCTCTGAAATGCTGTGCACAGCGTGGCATTATCACCCAAGTTCACATATTTCACAAAAATGCTCAGCAATAGCTGCCCAAGTGCATGACTGGTTGATATACAAACGAACTAGACAAAAACAAATTCACTGTGAAGAGGAAAAATTCATCATAAGCTTGAAATAAATGTAGTTAATACAGATTGTCTTCCTAGTTTTCACTTGAGATACTTGGTATTTATTTATGTATTTTCATTAAGGACTCAATTTGGCATATCCAGGCATTCTTTTACAGAATCCAGATTAGCTGTAATTTGTTCACCATGTTAATTCTGTCTGATCTGTGCACTTCTGAGCATTAAAAGAAGTTTAATTAAAAGAGAATTGAGTGTTAATTCTTGCATAAGTGAATAGAGCATCACAGCAGAGTTCAACTTAGTGAGAGATGACTGTGCTCACACATTACACACTGGGGCTTGTAGAGAATTCAGCATTTACATGGACATTGTAACTTTCAAGTATTCAAACCACTCAAATCATAAATCAAATGACTGAAAAGAAAAAAGCCAACTACATAAACCAGTCCATCTCTGTTTCACCTGCTGGAAAATTATCCAAAATCAAGCTTACGTTATACCAAGTACCAAAGCAAGACTAACTGGTCTGTATGAGTAAATAAAATGATATTTCAAATGCACTGAATTTACTGAGATGTATAAGCAGATGTTTGCACAGATATTTTAATCTTTCTAAATAAAACAGTAACAATCAAAACTGTATGAAGGATTTGCATGTGCAAGCTACAGTCACAACTGAATCAAGGCCACAGATCTGACACCAGTACCTGCACCTTGAAGGATTAGGTGTGTAGTTCTGTGCTCTGAGGATGTACCATGTAAAAACAAATATTGTAACAAATCAATTTTTGTCAGTTTTGTTTGTTTTTTTTTTTTCTTTTTAAGCAATAAATTTACAATTTGGTTGGGTTTTCAGCTAAAAAAACAAACAAAGAAACAAAAGACCTTAACATATGGGATAATGAGAATGTCTATGTAATGAATTGTAACAACAAAATACCTCTTGTTTTTTCTATATTAAAACAGAACAAACTTCAAAGATACTTTACATACCTACTAACCATAACCCAGTCAGATGGCACACATGATTTATGGGAATTCTTGACTTCTATCAAAAACTGAAATAACAGAAATGTAATGTTACACATCATGGGAAGTCAGGAAGACTGGAGAATCAGAATCACCATATATCCAGAAACTGCAAGCATCAGAGGAAAATCATATTCAGCCTTAAGAGAATGAGCACACCGGAAGGGAATGTTCTTTTCTCCCCCAAAAAGGCTGGGGTTATGACATACATAACCCTTCTGCACCTACAGAACTTTGCTTCAGGTTTGAGTGAGCTCGGGGTCGGACAAGGAGGCAGAGGGAAAACCAGCAGCAGTGTCAAGATGCTCAGTGCAGTGAAATTTACGTGACGTGTTTATTTTATATGATTCATGTCAGTTATCTTTGTAACAATAGCCTGAGGTCCTGGATGTCAGAGAGTTGAGGCATTCTCACGTCACAGAATTCAGCTGGAAAACAAATTTCCTGCAGAGATTAGGTTAACACAGAACCCGACCACATTTACGGAAAGCCACAAGACCCATGTCTGGCAAAACTTCTTCATTGTAGCTAATAAGATTTAGATAGAAACTTCCAGGGGAGCCAGCAATCATCCTCAAGAACAAACAAGGATAACAATCCTAACACAGGAACAGAGCAGGGACAGGGTGCACTAATTCTTAATTCACCCAAAACACTTCCAAGATATTTCTCTGTTGTGAAGGAACATTTGAATTTTACACCAGGGTGCTACAAGAACACAGGAAGAATATACCATACAGATCTAAGGAAGAAAGAGCTCAAATCAAATAAATTCCTGTTCTAGTCCTGCGTTTGATTCCTCCCATACAATTGGGTTTCCATTATTTCCATTCCTCTGGCATCTTTCTTTTCCTCACTGACCATATCCTCTGACCCGTCTCTGATGCCCCTTTTGGTGTCTGTTAAACACTGACACCAGCTGTCATGAAATAAGAGCTATCCCCAGCTTCTGCAGCTCCTTTCATCAAGGCACTCAGACATATCTCTCTCTGCAGAGGTTTCTGAGCTGTGCCTTGCTACAAAGGCCTCCTCTCTGAAATGTCTGCAGTGACTGCTGCCTCTGAAACCACTTTTCAGTACTATCTCGGATGCTCTCCTCTCTTTGATCAGTTCCTCTCTTTTCCTTTACTTCACACAGATGGCAGCTATTAACCCAGCTTCCCTGAGAGAAACCTTTCTGATCCCACTGTCCCTGCCTCAGACAATACTCAACCACATTCTTCCACTTATCCCTTGGATTTCAGCCCCTGTGCTGACAGCCCACCCGACTCCTGGGCCGCATGTTTCCTGTTCTCAACTTCACCCTCAACAGTAACATCCACTTTACGTCTTTATCAAAAGCTGCTGTCTCTAATTCATCCCTTCCCTCATTTTCAGCAGTGTCTATTTGCTCCCTCCTGTGTCTCTTGGATCTTTCTCAGCTTCCTAAATGCCCCACAGGTCAATTCCAGCCCCTTCCCTCCCTGTCCTCACCCCCTCCTCTCTTCTGTTCACAACTCTCATCCTGTTCCCTAACTCCTTTCTTTCCTCTGTTCTCTGCAGAGTTTTTCCCAGCTTCCTACCCTCAGTTCCAGAGGACAACGCTGAGCAGTGCTACCTCACTGTTCTTTTCAGTTTCCCCACAAACGTGGCAGGGTCTGTTGTCTCTGTTTTTTAACACTGAAACTCTCAGCTCGCTGGATCACGTCCTGCCCACACTTGTACAACATCCACAAACAAAAGTTCCAGTCCTGAACACCATTTCTGAGAACTGGAAGTAAAACAACACTTATCATTCTTTAATATTGTTCCCTCTTCTCTCCCATCTTTCAAATTACAGTCTGACTCAGTACTTAGAAATCCTTTCACCATTCTTCAAATTAACCAAATGCTGTGCCTCCTGGTTCTCTGAGAGTATTCCAGTACTTAATAGCCATACAATTAACCTTGGAAGTATGTGTTTTTACGCAGACAGAAAAGCAAAGCATTACAGAACCAAATTCAACTGCACTAATGTGTTTCTATTATTTAAGTCACTAAAGTGATTGACTTAATAAATAAAGGAGTCACACGGTAAGAAAGCTGCTCTTCAAAGTTGTACAAAAGATTATAGTCAAATGCCCTCATGAAGCACCACACTCAGTGAATAGAGTTCCAGCTAGGTCCCGCTTTTAAGCTATTTTCTAGGCAAGGATGGGTACAGTCATACATAATAAACCCCACAGTACCTCTTGACCCGAAACTGTAACATACTCTGCAGAAGGGTTCTTAATTTGTTTACGGATATCTGGCAGATGCAATTGGATTTTAGAAAGCACGTCCCGGATCTCCTCCTTTTTCTTTCGGATGGCAGGGAAGTCTGTGAGGTCCTTGAACAACTGTGTTTTATCTCCGGTCCTGTGCATAAGAAATGTAAGATAAAATAATGGTAAGAAGAGAGAGAATATACCTCAGTTCTACCAGCTGCATCCTTATTTTCTTATATTTATTTGTTTGAACATTAGCTTAATTCCCTTCTGAATACAGGTTTTCAGGTGCTTGGTCACAGTACAGCCCATTTACTGAAAGCTGCTGTTCTCATGACAGGAACAGAAAGGCACTTTGCACACAGAGCACCGCAACTGCTGACAACACCTTCACTGCAGTAAATGTGAAACTTTAGGTGATTTCTGCATACCATGAATACAGATTTTCAACACATTTAGAATTTGGCCAAACTGGGGCACATTTTTGTAAGGACTGCATGGAAAAATCCCCCTTCAGGGCTCTCATCAAAGCAGAATGCCATCAGTACTTTCCCAGAGCAGCTTCCTTCTTTTGTCCAGAAAAGATTACCCAGAATACTTCTAAGTACATGTAAAACAATGCCCTTTTCTAATTTCAGTACCAGAAAAAATGACAGAACTGTTTTGGCAGCACTAGCTCAGCTCAGGATTGAAACCTGAAACAAGCAATGCCATTCAAATGGTTAAAACTGGGAAGTTGAACTAGCAATCAAAAACACAGCTGTCAAAAAAATAACAAAAATTTAACTTACCCTAGTAAGTATCAGGCAAACAATAAAAAGCAGTGTGATCAGCCCGAAGTTAATTGCAATATAACTTCGCATTTTAGAGCCAATACAGAACTCTGCAAGTTAATTATGTAATTATCTTGAAAACTAATATGTGGAGAGCAAGTAATTAGCCAATTGCAAGTACTATAACATGGAAGTAATAAAAAAATCTAATATTTTACTTACTCCACTACCCCTTTGCCTGCAAATGGAGCTACAGCTGAAACCAGTGGCAAGGCAGGTAAAACAGAGCTCTGCTTTGGCTGTGCACTCCATCGTCGTTGAGATTACATAACTGACAGTGAAGATGCCATTTTAAAGTACAATACTAATTTTTAGAAACGATTTTGTGCTAATTAGACTAGTTTCCATGGGAATGCAAGGCAAAAAAAGGATCACTAGTAGCCAGCAGCTGATTGTAAAGACTGTCACTGCTATGTGATGCCTACAAAAATGTTAACGTTGACAGTTTCAAAAACACAAATCCCAAAACCTCAAACTCCCTCCCAAAAAAAAAATAACCTGGAGCAAAGGGATACTTTTGAGAACAATTACAGGATTTTATCCACACCTCGTAACACAAAAGGTCATAACCTCTGTATTATGAGGTGTGGATAATAACATATAATGCAGTCTGTGCACAAGTCTGTGTGTGGATGGATGGATGTGAGAAGAAACCATGATTTTGATGAAAGAATGTTTTTGAGTAAAAATAATACTACCACATACATTTGAGATACAGAAAGGCGAGAAAGTAAGTTGGCTTAATCATTCTGAATAAATGTAAATACAGTATACCCATTCTACAGATCATTTATATCTTGTATACTATTCTAGCCATCGTTGGTTCACTGACAGAAAAAAACAGCCCATGTTTTGAACCTACCTACAGTGAATCTGATATAATTTAGATATAGTTTGTTTTGGCACAAACTGTCAGAACTATAATTGGGCACCAGGCATCACCAGAAATCTCATAATCCCACCTTGCCAATGGGCAGAGGAAATCCTTCTGCCCTTCTCAACTTCTAAATTTATACACCTTAGGTCCATCTCTAAATCAGAAGCAAATAAAGTTCTAGGCTTCAATACTTAGATTTTTCAATCTCAGTTTGGGAAAGATAAAAAATAAAGCGGATGTTTACTTTTAGTCTGTACTGAATATAAGAGTTAAGGCTATGCTGCCCCCATATAACAACACACTAAACTTTTTGCTACAACCTCAGCAAAGAATCCAGGGGTAACAGTGGAGGCAACAGTTCTTCAAAACAAACAGTACACAACAAATTATTTAAAGATATTCTCCAATATAAAGCATATTAATTCCAACTTAGCATCTTCCTCCTCTGTCTTTTTTCTTCATGGACCAACAATGGACATAATTAAGACAAAAAAAGGCAGACAGCTTTGCTGAATTCTCACAAAAACAATGGAAGGCATATTGCTGACAGCAGAGCTGCCCTCTGCTGAATGTCAAGTCTCTCTTCAAAAGGATTAGGTTCTCTTAAAAAAATAAATTAAAAATCTGTTAAACAAATTAACATAATGCAAAACATATTTTCCTGTAAATTCATCACCCAAAACAGGTGAGAAACTTTCAAAAAATCATTCAGCCTGAGACAGACACCCACTAAGCAAAATACTCCCTCACCTAGTTTAAAGAAAGAATGTAAGCCATAGGTAACAACCACCTCTGCTTTAACTAAAAGGACACACATAAATATGAAATAAAAATATAAAACTGAGATGTAATAAACCAAGATGCATAATTTGCATAACTAAACATATTTACTCAGGAAGCCTATGAGGCACAGAACAATCATGTATTTTCTCTACTTACTTGGCTGCTTCTTCATTAAGGATCTTTAAATACTCTCTTACTGGGGAGAGAAGGTCTGGGATTTCCAATAGTGCATTTTTTAATAGAGGAGATCTCACATGGGAGTGTATGACTGGGACAAAAGCTTGAATTTCCACGTCCAGACGAGACAGGGTGCTGACTATCAAGAAGAACTCCTGGGTAGAGCACTGAGAAGGGAAGCAATGTCTGAATCATTACAATGCATTATATTTTCACTAAAAGGTTCTTTTGCTTTTTCAAAATGTGACAGAATGCAAATAAAATGTATGGTCAGTAACAGAGCTGCACCACCTTGCCCCATTAATTAGGAGGGTTAATTAATCACACCAATTGTCTCAACTCTTGTCTCAGGACTTTGTTAAGAGCTGGTTTCCAGTGTTGCTATTGCTGGGGGCAGATGTGCATAAGAAAGCAGAAAAAGGGGCATTAATGTGTAAACAGCAAAGAAAGCAGGTTAGGTGATTCCAGGAGCACCATACCTTATCCACACAGTCCTGTACACCCCAGTGTTGCCCTGGCAGGACAGGGTTTGAAAGGCAAGGTCAGACATAGACAGGGAGAGATTGGAACAAGAACAAAGGAAGGAGAAGAAAAAAAACACAGAGAAAGGGAAACCCAGCACCGTGTTTGAAGCTCCTGACAGCTTGGACTCTGCCTGGCTGCTCCCAGCCCTGCCTAAGGAGGTACAGAGGACACACCAGCCTGCTCTTCATCCTCCATCCTCTCCTCACCACAAGGGAAGATTCTCCCACCTCGTTCAGGCAGTCATCCAGGGTATTCTCTGTCTCCACATTCTCTAAAAGGGAACAACACCCCACACTGGGGCCAAGCACACACAGCAGTCCAGAGCCTCATTCGTGACATGCACAGAGCAGGAGCACTGGCTTCCTTAAAGCAGCTTCTCACCAAAAGCAGCAGCTTTAAAAGACGATCTCCTCTCCCTTTCTGAACCATCTGTTCTACGTGTGATGTGGTTCAAGCAATTTGCTGTTGGGTTCTGGATGCTCCCCAGTGCAAGCACAGTTTGTTACCTTGAGCTCCTCTTCAGGAAGGGCTTTTCAAGCAGTTACCACCCCTGCTGGAGCAATTCTCTTCTGCACACTCCCAATCACCCCAGCTGCCCCAGGGACTGACCAAGGAGGCAATGCTGGCTCTGAAATGCTCTGTGCATCACTGGGTTTCCATTTGTGCTGAACATCAGCTGCACAGCACATGGAAACGAGTCCTATGGATACTCTATGCTGTCAAACCATGCTGAATTCAGTCGCAGGACATTCCAGTTTTAGAAAGTTTGAAAAAGGTTGTCCATAAATAATCATGCAGGTATTTTTTCATATTTTACTGATCTGTAGAAACATTACTCCGTTAGCCTTCTGAAGGTCTCCTATCAGTCAGCTGACAATGCTGAAAGTAAAGCAGTTTATTTTCCTCACCTGAGGATGCAAGGAAGGCAGTAGGATATATAATATTCTTTGTCTGCCCATCCTTCTGTTCTGACTTTTTCTTTTTTTCTCTTCTACCACCGCAATCTAGAATTTAATTTCTGGACAGGACTGTATGGTGACCAGTACAACACTGCTCACAGAAGAAGTAGGCTACAGTGAATCACTATTTCATAGAACACATCTACATTTTTATTTTGTCATCCTCTGTCTTTCAGTTTCTCCCCAAAAGTAAATTTTTCTTTCTCTTCCTTCCCACACTCAAATGCAAGAATTAAGGCAATTCTCTCATTTATTCCACTGCAGTTATTCCCAAGGAACGTCTGTACCCAAACACAGAATCAAGTATTGGCCAAAATGCAATTTAACCACAGTTAGGAATTCAGGAGGGCCACAGACACTGCACCCTAAATGTTTCTGGAAAACCTAAGCTCATCTATTTTACAGAACCACAGCGTTCTGTGGGACAGAGGAGACCCATTAGGAGGTTTCCCTGCAAATGCTCCAATTTTTCTGTACTGTTTTTCTTTTTGTCGGCTCTCAGGCCCATATATTCCAAGATACTGTGTGCTTACCACTAATCCATAATGCAACAGCCATCATCATATAAAAGTGTTATCAGACAGCACAATTTTCCTTTCCATTAAATTAATCCAAATATCTCTAGATTACTCTTTTGTATTACACTAACTGAACTGTTTCTTTGCTGTTAACACCCTTCAAATACCTCTAAGCCTTCTGTTCTCCTTTAATTGATTTAACAGAAAAAAGTCTTTCAGTCTTGCTTCATAAACGATCCATTATTCAGCTTCCTAAATGCCCCATGGGCCAATTCCAGCCCCTTCCCTCCCTGTCCTCACCGCCTCCTCTCTTCTATTCACTACTCTCATCCTGTTCCCTAATTCCTTTCTTTCCCCTATTCTCTGCAGAGTTTTTCCCAGCTTCCTGCCTCATGAAAACTTTGGGTTTCCTCTGCACTTGCTGCAATTTATCATCATTTTTCTGATCATCTTACTGCTTCTTCAGAACTTACTGTTTCTACCTTACAAAAGTTCTGACAACAAAATTAAACAAAATAATAAAGGAGTAAATATATCTAATGGTGTTTGAAGTCAAAGCACAGAGGAGAGGCCTGAAACTAATCAAATGATGAATCCCAGTTTGGACTCAAAGTCAAATAAAACACTTTCTGACTGATTTCATCACCATCATCATCCACATCCATGAAGATGAGGGATAAAGTCCTGCCAGGCTCCTCCAGACTATGCACAGGAGGTCCCTGGAGGCAGCAGGGTGATTCAGAGAGGAACAGAGACCAGTACAGGAGAATGAGCAAACATGCACTCAGAAACACATCAGTTCCACAGGGGTGTTTATCGGGGTGGGGGGATTAATTGTTCTTTTTAAAGAAGAAAATAAAGAGGGCCCTGATCAGTGCACGATCTGTAGGAAAGGGAGATGTTCCTGGGTATAAGTGAGAACACCTGGCTGAGGTGTTTGCCAACAAGGATTGTGAGGCTGATGAAGCTCAGGCTTCACTAAGAGAAGCAAGCTGGATTTCAAGGCACCTAAAACAACACTTGAAGTGTTGAGATTTGTCAAAGGATGGCTAATAAACAAGCACAAGTTCCTCACAGCAACTCTGATGGCCTACAGGACACTGTAAGAATCACCTAATGAGTTAAAACCCATTTGATTCTGTGACTACAGACCTTTGGAGAAAGGGAAATTCACTGTGTTTTACTGCTAAAAACCTTATTAGACAGAGTGTCCCAAAGAATGGGGGTGAACATAGCTCTTTTGTGCTTATTCAGAGTGTTCCTGTTTCCCCTCGCTCCATTTTAGTAACACCGCAGGACTTTGCATCTAAAATTTAATGTCTCCAATGCAGAAAGAATTTACTAAGCAAACAGGTAACTTGGAACAGATACATTCAAATAACTCTGAAAATCTGGGCTCCAGAATAGTGGGACTGATTCCATTCAAACCCTAGGTAACTTCACAAAAGATACAAACTGTGCTGTAAATTAGAAGCTTTTAAAATACAGTAAGAATTGTTTACATAAAGCAGGATTAACAGTCTTGCATTCACAGAAGGTTTTCACAAGCTTATCCAATGCTATTTTTGAAGTCTACTTTTGAGATGACACCAATAATAGCCATAACTGCTCTGGCACTGGAGAAATAACGTCAGAGTTGACAGTGATGCCAAACAATATTTTCAACTAGCAGTTTATCAAACTGTCCTGAAAATGGATGCAGGAAAGATCACAGAGATCTAACACCCTCTCAGCAATACTGAAAGCAGTTCAGCCCTGTTTGCATTACTGAAATTGTTTCCAACACAAACACACAGCTAAGAGCCACTAACCACTTGCTCCAAGTTAAAAGCATTTCAAATTAAAAAAATATATATGGGTGTCTAAATGCAGTATACATTTATCACTCCTTTCAAATTGTAATACCCACTTTTGTCTCTTTAGCATAGGGAGCAGACTTTGATTTGGGAAAAATGAAGTATTTAATTTTAAGATTATTAAGTCCCCTTGTTATGACTTTATATTAATCAGCTTAACAGGGAACAGTTTGCTCAAATCAGCATTTAGCATTGCAAACCTAAAAATATCTGTGATGCATACGCTTTAGAAGATTAAAAGTGTAGTATAAGCAAGATGTGCATGATATTACCATAGTACAAAAAAAACCAAGTAAAAAAACCAAGGCATATATTAGCTGATGTCAAAGGATTATCATTTGGGAAAAATGTATTTTAAACATTCTACACAAATAGTAACTAATTTCTTGGGCATATGCAACAGGTATTCATTTCACACAAGAAAAAACAAACCAAAAACCAAAACTGTAACCTTTTCCTCCGAATTTTCTGAAAATCACATCCTCTTCAAAATGAAATATCAAATGTACCTTCCAGGTAATGGCACAATTTCGGCACCACTGAACGATTTTAACACTTGGCACCCAGCTGAGCTGCACCCTTGTCCTCTTAGTCTGACTGTGTCCCAGAAACAGCGAAATATTCACTGAAAACGGGAAGGCAAGTCCCTCGGGGAGGCTGTGGGCAGACAGGTTGCAAACATCCCCCTTGCAGCACCTGCCTGCTCTATTCTGCTCAGGTGAGCAGCCTGACGAGGGCAGGAAACCTTCAGAGCCTGATCCAGAACTGAACAGGCTTTCCCACCTGCAGCAGCTCATAAGGAACTGCCAGTGAGAGAGAGCCTGGGGTTCAAGCCAGAGGCAGAACAAACTGAAATGATGTTTTACTACACGTGGTGATAAGGTTTGATTATTGCTCTCCCTCCTTAGGTAAATAGTTCCCCTTTAATCTGTTTTCTACGCTTAATGGCCTATTGTTATGATAATTCCTTTGGTGACTGTGCTTTAGTCAAAAAATAATGTTTATTGAGCGAAGGGTACAAATAAGATAAACACTTATGGGTTGAGCCTGTGTAAATATTTATCTTCTGAAAACACAGGCATGAAAACAGCAAGAAACATCAACGTTGGCCCTGTAGGACACATTTCTAGAAGTACAAATGGCATGTTTACTCTGTACTGGTTTTAAAACCTGCTCAAACATCAGTCACTGACTCTTCTTTGCCACACTCCAAGGCAAGGCTGAACAGTCTCCACATTAACTGAGGCAAAAAAATATAGGGTCCTGCCACTTGTATTTCCCACTGATGTCAGAAGGAAATGTCTGTGACGCAAATTGTGCTGGGTGATTTGGTGATTCTCTTCAGGCTGATCTGGTGCTGGAAATCTCCAAGCACCACCTCTCAAGGCCTGATCCTGCACCAGCTCCCGGCACTATTGAGACAAAACTCATTAAAACTCCCTGTCTCTCAGATTCCTTTGCAGTCAGCTTCTGAGTGCTACCCAGAAGTCTTCAAACATTCCATCTCCAGCCACCCTTCTTTTCCCACAGAGAGGAGTGAGGCCCCTCTGCAGTGGAGAGCATTTCTGCCTGGTGAGGTGTCAAGTGCTGGACCTGCACAAACTGAGAACAGCAACCAGTCCTTGTGAAGTAATTCCATTCTCCATGGCAACTGCAATATTGCTCTTGTCTCCATAACCACTCCCACAGTCCTTTTCCAGGCTGGGGCAAAATTACAGCTGAACTGCAACCCCCAAGGTAATGCCTAATTCCCACTGTTAAAATACTGTTCTAATTCCAGATTGGTTATACCTGGGGTAAATCAGAAACATGTTTGGGTGGTTTGAGGCAATGGGAATTTGTGAAGGGCCAGGTCAACAACTGCCAGCTTGAATTATGCTATCAGATATGACTTCTTAGCAGGCTAAAAAAAAAAAAAAAAAGAATGATTTAGACCAGGAAAGCAGGCAGTGATGTCTTTGACCACAAGAGTTCCCATCAGGATGCTTTGCCTTATGGACCATTGTTCTGCTTTCATTTTCCTCTGTGTTCTCCAGAGGTTACTGGTGCACAGGGATTTGCACAATACAATTTCTGCAGTGACTGACCTGAATATAAAAACCATTCCAAAGAATCTTTGGAATGACTGAGACACCCCAGCCATCTCTGTACACTTCAGAGTCTCCTTGTACAGCACACCTCTTCAAATAGTAACTTCACTAAAATATAAAGGGCCTGGAGGATGAAATGCTTGTCACAGTCACCTATTTTTCCTGCAGCTGACACTGAACTAACAAGCACATTCCTTCAGTGAAGCCATCAGTGTGTTCCATTCAGAGTCTTGGATCCCTTAATGGAATGAAATGGCACCGAATCTCACTTTGAGCATGTGGGAGATGGACATCTGGAATTAACAGAACTGGAAAAGGGTTCTGTAGTAGGAACTGAAATGGCAGCATTCACTGCGGGGGTGGAGAGGGAACACAAAAAAATCCATGAAACCCAGTTACTCCGTGTTCCTGAATACATATCTGCTTTGCTGGGACCTTTCTTCAGGCTCCATATTCACCACCTATGCTTCAGAATCAGTCTCCCAGAGTTTGCTTTTGATTCTTTATTGGAAACAGACCCTGGGACCCTGTCTCTCAGGGACAATGCCATCTCCTCAAAGTCCTAAAGGTCTTCAGGGATTACTTAGTACCTCAGGGCATCTCCAGAGTGCTCTCCACAACCCAGGCTTTTACCAGGAGAAGCAAATCCATCAAATGAAAACTGTGTGTTTAGAGCTTTCCCCCCTCATTTACCCTTTTTAGGGATTCTGGGGGAGCATTTCTCCTCTCCTGCAGCTTCTTTCCAACATCTGACTCACTATAAACACATATCTTCATGCTACAGTGCTGTTATTCAGACAAACTGCATTGCCACCTCATCTCAAAAACCACATGAAAATCCAGGGTCTCTGCATGGCTCCACCTAAAAGTGAGCTTAAAGCTGAGAAAGGCAAGCAGTTCTACAGCAGGGAAGGACATCTGAAGAAATAAGTACATACAGAAAATAAAACCAAACAAACCAAATTAAAAAAAAAAAAAAAACACAGGCAGCAGCAGAGCAGTTCCAGGACATTGTGAAATGCAAATACATTCCTAGAAATAGTACTATGTATGAAACCTGAAATGAGTTAAACCATTAAAAAGTGAATTATCTAATTCCTGGGCAGTTATTTGGGCAAAGAAACCCAACATTTGTATCATGTGAATATGATACACTTTAAAGGATGGGCAAAGTGGTGCACACTCTCTCTTTTCTCAACTTTCCTTGTGGCTGAACCTCTGTATCCGTTCACTGAAACACACAAGCCTTTCCAAGATCCCAATACTGCAGCACTTCAGGGTTTTAAAAATTGTACAGTAACTGGGTTTCATATTTTCAGAGACAGGAAAAATTTATGGTGTACCATCCAAAAAATTCCAATTTTTCTCTTGTTCTACCCATCTATTCCTTTATCTAAAACAAACTGTCAAAACCTTTAAGTAGAACAGTAAAATAAAAGAACATGAAGTACTCCACAGGTGCCATTGGCACACTAATCTGCTTCAACTAAGAATTGTCAGTGTCTCATCACTCATCAGTGATTCTTATTAAAATGTAGAGTGGGGTCGAAACCAGAGAATTTATAAACAAACTAACTCTCATTTGCAAACAGCTAACTACAGCCAAGTGGTTTAAAGGGAAATAATTCACAGCAAAAGGGCCTATTGCACCATCCCACCTAGCTGAATCCAGACACTAAATCATGAGTACTGCAGATGTTTTCCTGTCACCATTAGCAATCCAAAGCATGTTCTTTAGAACCCTACCCAGACCTTTCTTCTATCAGCAAATCATTGATCACAAAGTAAGACTTTACCACATCTGATTTTTATAAACCCACATCCCTTTAACATGTCAGCCTCAGTCCTGGTAAGCAGAAAACATTTTTAAAAAACATGCAAAATCAAAAGATATACACTAAGACAGAATAATGCTGTTTAGAAAACAATACGTTAGTGTAATGATGGGTATACCTTCTTGTGGAAAACACTGCAGAGGCCTCTCTCTAAATCTGGGAGCTTACAAAGAAGATTTTGAATCTGACCAAACACACTGGATTCTGACAGCAGAATTTCAGACACAGCATCAAGCCGGGCATTTATTTCACTGTAAAAGAAGAAGAAGATCAATAATTAAAACTTGTGTTTCTCTGAGGGGAAGGGGGAGGCAGTGAACCTCTTCCTTTGATTTGTTTTGAGTTGACTTGTTTTAGTCTTTGACTAATGCCACATCCTGAAGAGTAGGTTAGTAAAAAAACTGAGGAATGCAGGCAATCTTGGGATTTCATTCCAAATGCAAGCCAGATCCTGGACACAAGCTCACTTTTCCCTGCTGTGCTCACAACAGCCCAAGACACACTTCAGTGCCCAATTCTGCACATGTTCCTGGTGGTAGTAACACGAGTAACTCTGAATCCTGAGTATTCCACCCCACATGTACAGACAAGTGCCTGGAGGATGAGCAGAGGGTTTGGAGTTCACACCTGCACACCATGTACCACACTTTATACCAGCAGGTTGTGGATACCCCTCACTATTTTGCCCCCCCGTGTCTGATCCTGACCAGTGATTGCTAATTACCTGGATCTGGACTGCGTTGGCTTCCTACTGGTGGTGTGGGGGGTTTTTTGTGTGGTTTTTTGTTTTCTTTTGGTGTTGGGTTTTTTGTTTGTTTGTGGTTTTTTGGGTTTGTTTTTTTTTTTTGGTGGTTTTTGGGGGAGGGGTTGTTTTTGGTTTTTGGGGGGGGTTGGGGGTTTTTTGGGTTTTTTGTTTGTTTGTGGTTTTTTTGTTTTGTTTGGTTTGGTTTTTTAATGTTTTTTGTTTTTTGTTGTTGTTTTGGTTTGGTTTGGTTTTGTTTTTGGGGTTTTTTTTGTTGGTTTTTTGTTTTGTTTTGTTTTGTTTTGTTTTTTGCTAAAACCTGTAGCATTTATCTCCTTATTTCAGGATTGAAGTCAAGGAAACATCCTCCTGAAGTGAGGAAACACTTTTTTAACGAGAAGAGGTGATTCCATAGTTCTTGGTTCCTTTCAATCATATTCTTAAAAGCAAAGGGCTGCAAAAATGGGCAACTACCACCAAGTTTCACCCATCTCCTCTGTATCCTTCCAACATATCCATGGACTGGCTGTAGATTGCAGAGGTAAGTCCATTTCTGCTGTCTATGCAACCAAATTGCCTTCCTGCTGCTTTCTAGAGAAGTACTGAGAGTGGGGTTGAATGGGTGTATCCAAAGCCCATCCACTCATGCAGTTTAAGGAGAAATCAGTCCTTTTATGCAGACACTTCACATCCCAGACAAATGTGTGCAAATGCAGCCCAGCCTACGTTCTCAGGGACCAGCAAGATGGTCAGAGCTCAGCCAGCACAGAGGGATAGGAACTAAGGATGCAATCCAAATTTAAGATTTTTGGAAGACTGCCTGCCTTGCCCGTGGCTTTTATACTGCAGAGCTTTCAGGCCAGTTGCCAGTATGGCTGCTCATAAATAGTGTCCATAAGGAAATCAAAGAAATTAGGCACCTCCACAGGCTGCAGACATTACAACAGTCCAGCAGTCAGAGGCCTCTGGCCCTGAAGACAGCTGAATCTAAGAGTCCTTGAAACTTTACTGCACTTCATGTGAAAGGGGAAATCATGTCTGGGTGTGCTCTTGGATAAACACAAATCTAACAGATTTCATGTGCCATGACTGTTTCAGTGCCATACTTCTTTATGCCAAACAGTAAAACCAGCTCCTCACCTGCCACAGACAACACATCCTGATCCCCAGAGCTCCTTGCTGGATGGCCCTGCCCACCTGTGCCCTGGAGCATGGGCCAAGTGCAGCTCCCACTGCTGCCACATGAACAGGGACAGCCTCTGCTGCCTGGGCACCCTGGGATCTCACAGCTATCCCCGGATGGGACAGACTCCAGCAGCACCAGAACACTCACAACACCCCACTATCCAAGACTGGGGTTTTTTCTCAACCCTGAGGAAAACAGAAAGGTCAGACTTGGCAGGCACTGCTTAGCACTCCAGGTCACAAGAACATCTGATCCACTGCTCCAGCAACGCCAACACACACATTTTAAAATTTTCCCCCATTCCTGTGGGCAGCCAGGCAACTTGGAAGCAGCTCTCAGTGACAGAGGGGTCACAGGGAGGAATGTGAGCAGGGCTGACATGAGTGACAGAGCCACAGAACAGACAGAGCCCTGAGCACACAGCTCCAATGCCAGCAAACAGTTACAGTGACTTTCTGAAGGGTCAGTGTCACCACCCACAATTCCATTTTCATGGAGAATTATTGACGTTTGCTGTACTTGAAACCCTGGAACATTTCTCCTCCACATGAAGGAGTACTGAACTGTTAAATTATAAACATATAAACATATAAAGAACCTTAAAGAAGATAAGAACCTTTATTTTCATTATAAAAAGCACTCTAAGCAGCACAACTATGTTACTTAATTTAAACAGCACTATTACTACGTGGCCAACTGAAAACTGGCAGTAATATGTAAAATAGATGCAGATATTCAAAAAAACTCCTGCCTCCAAAGCTTAATCTGCACTTTAATCATCCTCACATATGGCCCTGTTACTGGAGCTCCAGTAATCTAAAACTAAGCATCCATACAGTTTTTCTGCTTTAATCCCACAAATAAGAAAGGATCAGGAAAATGGCATTCAGTACCAAATGACCCATTTTTTCCACCTGTAAAGAAAACCTAGTGGGATTACTATTTCAAAATCAGAAAGTACAGCAAAGAATTGCCTAAAACACCATATATCCATGAGGAAGGAGGACTGGGACAAGATATCATAAAAACAGATGATGAATTTCAAAGTATGCTTTTAAACTTTAAACATTTAGACTTAAATTAACAAACATTTTATTGAGTGCCAATATAAAAATGTATATATTACACTGATCAGTTGCTAAGGCACCTCTAAAAGAATTTGTTCTGCACTGCACAGTTATCCACATATATAATGTACAGTTTGGGGCTGCCAATCTCTGCATGGGCACAGTGGAAAAGAATTCCAGCACCAGAAAACCTGGATCTAACATTATGCAAAGCAACTCAACAGCCAGCTAAACTGGCTTTACTTCATGCTGCATTTAGGTGCAATATTAGCCTGTTCTTTCTCATCTGTATAAACTATGTCAGCAATCTGAGCTTTATCCAATTTTCCAAGCAATCTTCTGTGGAATAATGTAACATAATTCAGTTGACTAAAAGCAATACTCTTACTTCTGCCATAACCCCCATCTAAGAATAGCATCATTAATACAATACTAAAATCACTTTTCAGTGTATTTAAACATAACGAAATCTAACTGCAGAATTGTTATTGCAGTCATTTAAAAAAACTACTTCAAGTGAAATAATGAGATACTCCCCTGCATTATTCTGCTGCCAAATAGTGAACAATACAGAAAATTAGAAAATGCGAAGAAGATGTTTGAATCCTGAACTAAAAATTATTTTGACACAGCAGAAGGGTGCAGACACGAAAGTTCTGCACTGAATTAACATCTGAGCAGCCTAAACAGGACTGCTGGTTGCTGGTGTGGTAACAGAGATCTGCTGGTCTGTCCTGCAGCAAAACAAACCTAACATTTTTAGATGTGATAATATATCTTTACATTTAAAGCAGAGTGAAATTGATAATGTAACTGCTATATAAGAACTAAGGACATTTTCATTCATGTAAAATATTATTTACATGCAAGGTAAATAAACATAAATTCATCAGAAATCTCTTAACTTATGCTAAATGCACACAGTATGAATTAATTCATCATGCTAAGGACATAACTCAAGAATAGTATATAGAATTAAAATTATTTTTATTAAATCCATTCTAAGAGAACAGTGATGTGTAGAACTGTCAGTCACAGGAATTCAACCCCTTAAAAAATATAATTAAGGGCTGAAACAACAAATACTGCTTTCCATGGACTATGGTATCTAAATCAAAGCCTAGCAGCCTCCTAACTGCAGCACTGTACAGAATGAAAATGTATCATTCAAGTTACTCACTTAAATATTATGGGGCTTTTTCTGACCGCCCCTCAGACCACAGTTGACAAATGAAGACTTTGGATGAGCTGATTAACTTAAAGACCATGTTAAATCGTACAGAGTGTCCCCTGCTTTAGACCACTCCCTTTCATGATGGGCAATTAATGCCATCAAAGCCCACAAGCCTGGTAGAATTACCATTGTGCAGTCTATAAACTCAGGATGTCCTTTTAAAGAACAAGCAGATAAAACCCTGGCTTATTGCAGAAGCCTGGGAGTCAGGAGGATGAAGTCCCCAACACTGAGAGGCAACGGCTGCAGAGTCAGCCAAGGCTGCTGGCAGTGCCAGCCAAGGACTGTCGAGGCTGGAGCAGGGCCCTTGCAGAGGCAGGGATGCACTTTTCCAGGACAGACATCTGTGTTATGCCTGCTGGAGATCAGCACAGCACAGCAATGAGGTCAGGAAACAGAGGGTCAGGACCACTCAACACCCCTGGAGCCTCCAACCCTTCTCCACACACGTCTGGAACAGGCTGCCTCTCAACTGCTTTGCACAGAAAGCCAGAAGCTTGTCTCCAAAGCAGGAGATGTGATGTCTGCAGGGAGGGGGGGCCCAGGTGTGCACACCCCAGGGCCCAGATGTCCCATCAGCTGCACTGCCACTGGGACCAGGAACATCACAGTGACCCCTCTCTCCCTTTTTCCCCTCTCCCCCTCTCTAATCCACCTCCCTCTCTCTCCCCTTTCACTCTGTCCCTCTGGTCAAACCCTGCTGTGTGCTCATCCCACTCAGGACTTACAGACCAATTTCCCTGCCAAGTGTGTAATTTACTAACAAAAATTTGTGGCCTTCTGTGGACCCTCTGACCTCCATCCTTCCTTTCAGCCATGAGCCCCTGCACATCTTGGGTGCTCCCTTCCCCTTAAGGCTGGTATGCCACCCTTACCTCTGCCTTTTTACCTAAGTGTTGGCTAAGCTAGAAACTGACTCAGTTATGGGAAGAATCCTGATTTGTTGAATTTTGCTGTGACTGCTGGAATTTTATCCATTAGCACCAATGAAAAAGTACAAACAAGGGTAACTGTATCATAATTAGTGCAGTGAAATTAAGTGAAACCTAAAAAAATTAAGCATCCTTCTGGATCTGTTTACTTTTTTTTTAAGTTCTTTACTCCCAAAACTCCTGATGTCTCATGCCTCTCCAGAGAGGTCCAACAGGAGAGGACAGTCTCCCTGAATGGATCTCAAACACCGAACAGCAGTACACAAGTACCCTAAACTTTAGCTTCACATCTGTTAAATGAACGTCCAAAATATGCAAATGATAATCAAACACTTTTGTTTATGTTCATACACAATGTATTTCAGCTATTTGTGCCTAAAAAGGGAACAATTAGCTACTTTAGCCAACATGAAAGAATGCCTGATTGCTCCATTTATAAGGAATTAGACACAGCATTCAAAGGGACCAAAACACAGCTAGCAAAAATGAATCAATACATGTGATGATGCTGCAATCTTTTTCTTTCCTACAACAATTTTGAGATCTCAGGCATATGCTGTAACCTGCATTTGTGCATTTTATACTGGCACTAATTCTATAAAAATGTTATTCTTAGGAGGAAAATTTAGCCCTGCTGTAGGATCAGTGGATTTTACACACAAATTACTGCTGGGAAAAAAAAATATTCTAATCCTGCCCTGGATGAAGATGGCATCAAATGGGAACTAGTTTAAGTCCGAAATAAGATGGGTTTCTTCAAGGACATTTAGACAGTTTGTTTTACTACTCTGATATTTTAATTAAGAGAACAAGGACAAGGTCAAACTTGAAAGACTTTCCTTTAGAATTACCTTTATGTATAGAAGTATAAATAAAGCAGCACTCAATGCATTCAAAGTGAAAAAATTCAGAACAAGACATTATTTTATATTACAAAAGACATGTCATTGCCAATCTCACTGTAAAGGGACCCTCTTCTTACCAATTCTACAGTATATATCATCCAAGCAAGTCATGTTGCATTAGTAGTGCCAATTTACACTTCCTCTTCTTCAAGAGTATATAGGGAACTGTCTAGAGTCCTGAATTGTGCAGTTCTGAATTTGCTACACTGACAGTCATTCTAAGCTCCTGTGGGCAAAGCATATTCAGACTAATAGTAATTATCAATGCCATCCTACAAGGCTTTAATATTATAAAAGCATCATCTTGTCCAGAACTAGAAGAAACGGGAGACAAAGTATACTGGAATCCCAGGGAAAAAAACAGAAATCCACTTTTTGAGAGGTAATTAAAATTTTGGTTTCTCTGAAGCACAAAAGCAAAGGTTGACATGTTTCTGGCAACACTCTAAACACATACTACTTTTTCTCCTTTCTTGGGATTTAAACATCAGCTTTAACTAAAAAAAGATCAGGTGATCTTGGCTATAAATAAATGCAGGCACATCATATGTAACACTAAAAATTTAAGGGAGACAAAAGAATATTAAAGAAATACAATCTAGGCACTTGTGGGTCACTCAGCCTGTTTAAACTACTACAAACACGAAAACCCTCAAAAACCTGTAGAGAACATGCCCAAGAGAGACATTACTGTGCAAACTAGTATGTTCACATCACACACCCTGCCACTTCATCTCACACACATCCCGGAGCTTTTAAAATTTTACATTAGAAATGCTTTTAATTCAAAGGAAGCATTTTTGCAACAGAGGCAAACAGCAGCCAGATTCTCACCCAGTTCCACAGCAAAGTCTCTCCCTCCTCCCTGCCTACAGCACCAGAAATCATATATCCTGTTAAAAGACATTCCACCTGTGCAGGAACAGAGTGTGAGGGTGGGGGAATTACCTCCCTTATCCAGTGCTTTCTGCAGGTACAGAGTTCCCTGCACAGGAATGGAATCTGCAGATATTCCCCTACACTGGCTATCAATTGCTCTGTATGTGCATCATCCTACTTTAAACACCTAGTCACAGCTTTATTAGCTTTACAGACTGATCTACTACAGAAATAATAAACCTCTACCTAATTGTGCTAGTCTACTCATCTGCCTTTCCCAGTTTTGAACTCCTTGTTCAACTCCAGCCAACCTTGACAAGGGTGTGTTTGATACATACAGAAAACAAATTTCCCAGGAATTGTGCAAGAATCAACAGCTGAGCAAGGCACAGACAGGCAAATTAATACCCAGCCAGGGAAAGGATGCAGTATTTATTTGTCTGTACTGCAGATGGGCAATCAGCACTCCTGACACCTGGGGAAGGGAAATGCAAAGAAGAGGCTGGAAGAGAAGGAGGGAGGCAGTGGGTAACTATGGATTATGGTTAATGGATAATGTCTCTTTATTACAAAGACAGGGAAGGACACATTCTGCAGAGGTGAGATTTCAGACTGGTCATGTGCAGGGCAGTGTCTATACAGGACAACATCCAAAATATACAACAAAACAAGAAATTAAAACCAAACCCAGGTCTGCTCAGCCAGGCCCATGTGAACCTGATCTTTCTCCTCCTCATGTAGCTATTGAAAAAGCAGTGTCTTTGACACCAGCCTCAAGGGTTCTGAGATCTGTTTCCCATTAGGAAAGAAATTACTTGTTACTATTGCACACAAAGACAAAAAATGTCACACTGTGCTGCAACACTGGACTCTGAGAGCTGTCCTGAGCCCTTTGGCTGCCCTATGGCCCTTCCTGCTAGAGCCTGAGTGGGGACAGCAGGTTTCACTCACCCAGAAATGTTCCAGGCCACCCATCTCCTTTTCTTCCACTCCACTTACAGACACCAGGAGAGAAAGGCACTCAATGGAACTTAAATTTCAGAGGTAAAGTAACACTTCTATAACTCACAAATACGTAACTTCTGCAGAAAAACAACCTTCATCGTTCCTCCTATAAAGCTGAATTGTTAGTGACTGATACACTCTTACCTCATTACCTTTGTATACCTAGGTGCTTAAGTGAGGACATTACACCCCTCTTGGTTAAACTTTTTTTTTGCCATTTCGTTTTTTCCCAAATGTATACATCTTGTCTCTACATGTATTGCATCACTGATGATTTAAAGAGTATCTCCAAGTTTGCTCAAATGAGTCTGTACACATTCCATCTTTATTCAACCTAATGTATGGTTTCTTCACAGGAAATTTAGTCATCATCCCAAGTGATTTTCAACTCTAAGGCATAAAGCAGTAATTACACCCTCTCACTTCTTGATACACCTACTCACTGACTGGAAAAGATGCAGTACAGAAACCTTACTTCCTCTGAGAATGTCACTCCAGGAGGCACAGGTGAATTACAAATAAGGAATGTTCTCTGAGTGCATTTGTGTGCATTACTGGGAACAATATTGCCAGATGCCTGATGCACTAACTATGTAAAATTACAACTTGAGAGTCAGAAAGGAGAAGTACACAGAGCAAAGTAGCTTTTTTAGCTTCAAGTAGTTCTGAGGAGCACCATCATCTCCAGCCACGAAAGTGCCAATCACCACTCTCTAGAAGCAGGAAGGAACAGAGGGGTAAGACAAAGAAACAAAACGATGAACCTGTAAAGCCAGCTCTGCACTGAGACAAGGGAGAATTAAAACTAAATATATTGGTTAACAAAGAGGGCCTGAAGGCCTGGGGAAGCAGTTTCTGCCTGCTGTGTTGGGTAGGAGCTCCATTTCCCTGTGGAAATGTGTCTGAGCTGCTGCCCCACAGGCATGGTCACTCGGTGTGGTCACTCAGCACAGCCAGGGAGGAGCCCCGGGCCATCCTCAGTGCTCTGGCTCCCTCCGCTGACAACTGCACACACAAACCCGGCAGGCCGCAAGGCAGGGAGGAAAATAAACTGATTTATTTACATTTATCCCTGCAAAGTGGTCCCAAAATTCTACCTAAATGCTTTTCATGACACAATGCCCTGATTAACTTCCATGCTGTTTAGGATGGTTACATCAAAAGCCTTTGGAAGTGGGTTAAGATACACAAAAGCCATTATCAGAAGAACTAAAAAAATAAAAAAAAAAAAAAAAAAAAAAAAAAAAATAGAGCCACTGAAATTAACTTATTAGAAAAAGGCTAATAAAAAATTAAGCAGTGATGCTGCAGAAGTACATCAGCTTCAACAACATTTAGCTTCTGCTGCTACAGAAGTTAAAGCTGCAGTGCTTTAACATACTAGATTTGGCCAAGGAAAAAAAAATGCTTCTGAAGAAGCAGTTGAAAATTACCAGCAACAGCAAGATGCTAAAACACTGATACACCCCACTAAACCTACCAAAGAGTAATAAACAGTAAAACTACTTAATATATTTTCAAAAGTAAAACAGAGGGAAAAAATACTGTGGATAACCAAGTCAAAAGATCTTCTGTATGCTACAACTGAAGGGAACAAAGTGACAACTTCAATGAAGTCTACATTGACAATGCTCAGGAAACACATACTCAAACGGATCCAAAACCTCAAAATATAGTCAAATGCAGCCCATGGACTCAATGCTGCTATTTACTACACATTCAAGCACAATACTCAAGTCTACAAAGAGAAATCAGAAAAGATGGTGTCCGTTTCAAAACTGACATAAGTGAAAACCAGCATAATACTGCTACAAAACACACATTTCTAACACACTGATAAATTGGAGTTCGGAGTTGGTTGGTTGGGCACCAGAGTGCGGGAAACTCCCTTTCAGGAGTCCCCAGTTGGAGGTGATCTTTCTTCTCCAAAAGTCCAATACCAGGGTTAAAAAAAAACCTGACTGGTTTCCAGTCAGGGTTAAAACTCACAGCTTTGGTCTTCAGAGTTGTTTATTCTATTTCTTATTTCAAGCTCTGCACACTGCCAAAACCTGGCTTAACACACCAGAAACACAGTGAAAAAACCACCCTGGACAGAAGATCCCAAGGTTCTTAAAGGTTTCTAGTCCAATTAACTCTTAGAACATGCTATGTTTATTGTTCTGTGCCAATAATCGCTACCTATTCTAAACATGCACCTTCTGTGTCAAACCCATTCTACCAATGCCTCTGTGCCACCGTCACAGCAGAAAATGGAGCAGAAAAAAAGAAGAAAAACATGAGACACCATCCAAAATTCTTCATCTTGCTTTTATCTGTCTCCACACTAAAAACCCAAAATTTTTACCCTGTAACAAACTAAACCAACTATTTATTTCACACCTTCATTAGTTTCAACTCATCTCTAAGTGTTGGAAGTTTCTCCATCGACTAAGGTCAAATGCAGTGCCTTCCTGGGGTCCTAGCCATGGTCTTGGATCCCCCAGGGCAGCACAAAGGATTTTCCACATGCCCCGAACTCCAAAAACTGATAGATCAAGCACAGGTCAAAATACAGGAGAGGCCAAATAATCATCACATTTCAGGATTAATAAAAAGGAACTCTCTCCTGCACAATACGTTGCAACAGGGATAACAAAAGCATCCACAGCTACTTTAGAAGAAATTACAAATATTAGGGATGTAAATATTTGTGAAGCAAGGAAGACATCCAACATTAATTGGCAACTTTAGGAACAGAAAAACCTCCAATCCCAGGTCATCCTCATTCATTGTTTGAAAAAGGATACAGAACTAGAATGGTGCCCATTCTGATTTCTGCAAAGGAATTTCTAACTTGGTCCTAACCCACTACTATTTATCTGTGCCCAAAAGAGTGGTTCAACTCCTCCAGACCTAAACGTAACACCCACCACTTCTATTGTGTCATTTGCTGTGGAAACTCTGCTGTGGATCTCAGGTCTTCTGGACAAACAGATTCATTGGGCATACTCAATATCACAACTAGAAAACAGAGGTTTAGCCCAGGATAAAGAAACATCTCACCTGAATTTCAGGAGGGGCTGGGTTACCCATTTCTTCAATCTTCGACGTCCAAACGAAGTTTTAGTATGATCCAAGACCCAGAGTAGGCTTCCTTTTGTTTTCTTATCAGTCTGAAACAATGAAAATAACTTAATTATTTTTAATTGAGCAGTCAGTTTTGCAGTGGAAGAATCTTCATATTACTCAAAACATTGTGTTTGAATAATGTCTTTAAGATATGGCAACTCTACATTCATTATCAATTTCATTCATCAACAATGCCTTACATGAAGAACCTCCAGGATTCATAAGATACTGAAGTACGCTTTTCCTTTAGCTACAAAATGGGTTTTAGGAAATGACCAGGATAAATTAAATAGCTAAAATAAGTCTGTGCATAAAGCTCTGAGCAGGAGCACAAAAACCCTACTGCAGACATCACTCAACTGCAGCTGCTGAAGAAATTATTAATTTCAGGAATGTTCTTTGTTAGTCAAAGTGTAGCAAGGTTCCTAACTCATACTAAGAGCTAGTACATATTAATCCTTTATGCTTCTGAAAATGTTATCTCCCTTCAGTCTGATCTCATTTAAAATAATTTAAGACTTATGGGTCAGATTTGCAAATCTGATTAACTTAATTGGGAAAAGTATGTCAAACAGCTGTGAAAATTTCAGCATTTATTTTACAAAATTACATTTGTCCTTACCTGGTTCTGTAAAATTTCAAGATTTTTCATTGTTGTCCCATTAATTGTCATGTATTCAGTTTCACTGGACAACCGTTTGAAATTGCTGGAGAGAGGAATTTCAGATGTTATATCTTAATCTTGGGCATGGGCAGAACGCTGAAACACTGTCAGGTTTCTCACATTAGAGAATTCAACTGTTATGCAAATAATTTTTTTAAAGTCAAGAAAGAAATTAAAATCGTTTCAAATAAATAAAGGAACTGAACACTAATAACTTCTTTTAACTTTCTGCTTGGGAAAATAAAATTTCAGATTCACTTCCCCATTTCCTACAATGACTCTGACAAAGCTCAGAACAAAATCCAGCCCTCCTGTTATCTAGCTCTTTTCCAATAAATGGTTAATTTATTCAGTTTACAATTTAGCAATGATAGCACTAACAATTAATACTTCAAGAATGGAACAGATTTTTAAATAACTCATCATCAAAACATCGTATCAAATATACATAATACTTTTTATTACCACCGCAAATTAAAGCAGCCTGCAAGTGCAATGATGTAGGAAAATAGAAAGAGAGGAGATTGAAACTATTTGATTTTGTTTTAATATGAAATAACCATGACTTAAATTCCTTGACTTTTTGATACTCCTTAACAGAACTGGATGAGATCACCACAAAGGTTGTGTTCCTTTAGAATCACCATTAATATAATAATGGTATTAGGTGTGCAATCATATCAGATCTGAAAATCATTTCAGTCTCAGACACACATGTAGTAGTCAAGACTGTGAAGTGCAATATCCTCACTAAATGCTTCTGACAAATCAAGTCATGATTGTCTGGGTTAATCATCCTGCTGACTACCCTTTGCACAGAATCTAGGACACTCTTTGCTGTCTTAGACTACGCAGAACCACTTGCTGGGCAAGATTAAAAACTATTTTATTTACTTTTCACAAAAAGTTTTTCAGTGCATTCAATCTTAAACCCTCTGGAAAAGTACACGAATGCTCAAACTTTTCCTGTTAGGCTGCTACACTAAAAACAAGAACAGCACCAAAACTTTCAGAAATATGAAATATTTCGAGATTAATCTTATATATTTATGTTGTATGCATGTGCTTGGGTCTGCTACCAATTTTTTTCTTAAAAAATGGGTCAAATTAGAAGTATTTTCCACAGAATTGTAAAAAAAAAGGAGATTCAACTGAGGGCCCTCAAGAAGTTTAATGACAGCTTGGAAGTACAGCTGACTCAGAACTGTACCCATAGTCATAATTATTCTGCTTTGTGTGCCATTTCAGAAACCAAGGAAGTTGACCAGCAAAAGAAAACACTGGAGGTAAAACCAGCAACACTTTCCAAATTACACAATATTATAACCAACAAAACAATACTATTTTTTATTATCTTCAGTCACAACAGCTGATGGTGGCAAAAATTAATTAGGAATTATTTCTGCTTGGCTCCCACTCCCTGCATGAAACAACGCCCCACCTGCTGTTCCAAGAGCACCTTTCTGCACCCAGGACCAACTGCAGTTTCCCAATTTGGCACTGCTCAAGCCTCTGGTCTCTTAAACCCAGCTGGCTAAGAACCAACCAAGCCCTTCCACCTCCTCTCCAAAGCCAAGAGGATGTTCCTCGGTTTCCCTGTAACATCAGTGGTTCGGGATTGTGGATTTTTCTGGTGCTCCCACACTTCTCCTGGCTTTAGAGCACCTAGCACAGGACACACTCCGTCACAGCAGGGCTGCTCAGCAGTGTCTGAAGACAACTCACTCTGTTTCACTGCACAGTGGATTTGCTCTTCTTTCACAGTATATTTACAGTTCTTTCAGATCAGACAAACTGAAGTTGTTTTCACAGCATAAATTATGTGTGTCTTACATTACCCAGGTGTTTTCTTTATCTAAGTTACTTCACCCTGCTATTAATCGTGGTAATTGAGAGTTTAGAGTACATGAGTAACAGTCAAGATCAACTGCAGGATATGCCCAACCAACAATTCCACATGTCACAGCACAGAACATGTTTTGCTTTCACCCACTCATCTTCCTTCAGCTTGGGATCAGAACTTGATAAAAACGTGAAAAAAAACCACATTCTTTACAAGGTATTTAGAGACCCAATGGCAGAAGGCAGGTAACGATTAAGTCAGGGCTGGTTTTGCAGCAAAGGTCTCATACAACCCTTGTGTGAAATGCTAATGTGCTGCTAACTAGTCCACCCTGCACCACTGAAAGGAACCTCTCAGAAATCATTTTGACAGCATCGAAAGGCCATAACTCCTCCTGTAGGTGACACTGTGACCCCTGTTTCAAAGCACAGACTTGCAACAGTCTCGAGCACTCAAACAGCACAAAACCCAAGTAATGGAAAGAGCTGGCAAGTCCATAACAGAGGAGCGTGGCAAGGCAGGGTCAAGTCATCTCTCGGCTCAGAGAAAGGAAAAGAGTAAACAAACAGAAGCTTCTAGGGAGCTTTAGGAATCTTATAGGAAATATTCATGACAATGAGGTTCCTGCCCATAAAACTACTTTTTCAGAGTAGGACCACATAAGGAGGAGTATGAAAAGGTTACTACTTTGCTTTAAAAGGACAGAGAAGTATAACCCCAGACTTCAGTTATTATGTGTTACTGGAGAAACTGGATCATCTGTGTCATTTTTTCAGTACTTAAGGGGGGTTATAAAAAAGAGTGAGAGCAACTTTCTACACAGGCAGTTAGGACAAGGGGGAACAGCTCAAAACCTAAGTTGGAGAGATTTAGTTCTATTAAGGAATTGTTCCCTGGGAGGGTGGGCAGGCCCTGGCACAGGGTGCCCAGAGAAGCTGTGGCTGCCCCTGGATCCCTGGCAGTGTCCAAGGCCAGGCTGGACACTGGGGCTTGGAGCAGCCTGGGACAGTGGAAGATGTCCCTGCCCATGGCAGGGGTGGCATTAGAGAAACTTGAAAGTCACTTCTGATCCAAACCAGTCTGGGATTCTGTGACTTTGCCTCTCGAGAAGCTTGAGTGAATGGTAGTTTTAATGCTGTGTTCATTTTCTCCAAAGAGATAATACATATAATTTCATACTGGGTATCTCAGCCTAAGTGAATGCATGTTATTCAGATCAGGAATTCTCAACTACTTTAATTTTCCAAATCTCTAATGTTTCTGAGTGAAGCTGCAAGGCACCCTGAAAGCAACAGATTTTCTTTGCTCAATTACCTTTTACAGAGCTCTAGAGTCTATGTCTTTGAGATCTCTATGGGTGAATAAACCACAGAATGAACCTACGCAGACAAGAAACGCAGGAATCCCTAAGAGCTTTAAGAAGTAAAAACAAGTCTCTCCTATTTCTAGACGCAGTAGTCTTCTTTAGTTTCCATATAACTGCACTACAATCTGTGCAGCAAAGGATGTTAAGCCCAAGACCATGTTTTGTATTTAATTAACCATGTTTGAATTCATTAGTGAATATTTCCACAGGGCTAGAATTTTTGATCTGAATCCCTTTCTGCTTTGTGTATTATTTCTTGCATTTCTTGGAAGTTCATCCATCACTGTTCAAAATCTACAAACTACTATCTACAAAGTCTCTCTCTTTCATACCCAACATGTTGGAAAACACAGAGGTAAAACTGAAATACACCAAGACACATTTCCTCAGCAACTGCTATGCAAATAATGTTTTTTTTTCAAACAAAACTGGGTACTTAAATGTACTTGAAAACTTCTCCTAGATGTGTACTAACTTCTTGACAAAAGCCTTTAATAAAGGTCTCTCCATATGTAAAGGTATTAGAACACACTGATTAGCAAAAACTTGTACCATTCATTATTAAATCTGGTTTTACTTGCTGCTGGAACTCTCGGGCAGCCTAGGCATAGCTTGGGGTCCTACTGTAGTACAAATCTTTATTTCTTTGTAATGTTTTGCCTTTTTTAGGATCTTAAAAGTAGGTTTAAAACCTTCATCAAAATATTAGAGCAAAACCTGCTTCCTCCCCACCAATGAGGATTCCTTGATTTATATGATAATTCATGACTCTTCCTACTAAACTGAAATGGATTTTTTTTTCAGCTGGGAGAAGAATGTTTGTTCAAAGAAAGTACAGAGGTGTAATGAATTTTTCTGTCATTCTTCCTATCAAACAGGTCTTCTTCATCCAGACCTGTGACACACTAACAAACTGAAAACTACCTCACAACTCCCACTTCATGCTCTCCGACACACCTGTATATGCTCACTGACCTGAATTCTTCTAGGAATTTTAAGTTGCTTGACACTGCAATGGAAGTTATTTCTCTTCTCTTTCCTATTTCAGGACATTCAATGACTGACATAGTTTGCTTAGATGTCTTTGACTGTTCAGTATTTAGATAGCATTTCACTGGCAAAAATTTAGAAAAAATATTGACATTCAGGTTGCCTGAATATTTGGCTCAGCTTGATGATCCCCATGACACACAACAAGCAGCAAGTGGAAGACAGTACTGGGTAGTTAGAGCATAAAGGCTTTAGAAACAAACACAGCAGAATCCAAGCACCTGACCACAAAGTTATCTCAAAAAATGTTATTTTTTTTCTTCACAGACCATCACCAAGATATTAAGCATTTCTTTGCCTTTTCCCTCAGATGCTCATACATTCCCCAGAAATCCATTAGAGCAACCTTCAGCAGGCAAATGTCAATGCTAAGACTTAGTGCTTTTCCTTCACAGTCTATAATGTACTTGATTTTAGGATGCAGCTGTTACAAATGTGACTGACTGCTGCTACATAAGCCTCCACATAATTATATTTGTCCTCAGCTACTGAATTACTTCTACATAAAAGATGGATTTCACATTTTCTCCAGCTGAAAGAACATTCACCTCCTGTGTGATTTCACACAGGGCACTGTGACAGCAGTGACCCATGAGCTGACCAAGAAACAGCATTTCCTTGGAATTAATTTTCTTCCTCAGAAGTTCTCTAAGATTTCTTCACCTATGCCAGCATATTAAAAAAAAACCCCAGTTATTTTTAAAAAAAGGCAGCAAAAGAAGATAAGCAGGCGCACCACAGTGCAGGAACACCACAGATCAGCACACTCTTTGATGGATCAGCAGGGAAGATGCCACAAGAATTCCTTTCCCATTAGGTCTATAAGCACATCAAACCTTTTGTTAATATTCAAATACAACTTGGAGAGAAGGGCAACTTCAGGAAAGAAATCCACCCCAAAATTCAGAACACATATATAATTTCCAAATATTCTGGTGGACACCTGGGAAAGTGTTTAAGCAGTGCTTAAAGCTGGCACCTGCAGTTGATGTTTTAAATGCAGCTGGTAATCTAAACTGGTAATGTAGGGAGCCCTTCAAAACTAGGCTTCAAACTCTCAGAATCCCACACAATATGTGAACAATCTACAAATGACACGACATATTTCTAAGTTTTCAGTCTGCAGCCAGACTGACTTTATTAAATCTTGCATACTTATGGGACAGGGGAATACTGAGACAACTTGAAGAATATTTTGCAGAGGATCCACAATAGATAAAGCTGTTTTATTTAATAAGCCTCAATGGTATTTTCAAAGCTAAGCAGGTCAGACAGCAATGTTTTATACTCATGCAAGACAGGATAAGAGCAGCTTTAGCAGTGACATCTTTCCATTTTCATTTGATTCCACCTGCATAAGCCGGTCACAAATCTTGAGTACTCAACTCAGCATATCTAACAAACCCAAGTGTTTGGACCTCTTAAGAGGTGACAAGGTTATATCCATGTCTGTGTGGTTTTGCAGTAACTTTGCACAAATGGTGGTGCTCTAGCAAAAGCTTTCACTGTGATCCTTCTCCTCACTCCTACTGAGCACTGAGTCTAGCCAAGGGATTTTCCAGAAAGTCAGGATGTGTTAAATAGTTCTCTTTAAAACTGATAACCAGATTCAACAACTCAAACAGACCTGTTGAATACTGCCTGAACATTACAACAGACTAGAGTTTATACCTGCCTCCAGAGCTATAGAAAAAAACCCATTATTTACACACTGCTGGCAAACTGCAAAGACATCTGCAAAGCTAAGTTGCAACTGTAATTTTTTTTTTTAAACTGCCCAGAAAACCTCTACATTTTGGTTACACAGTAAAACTGAGGTTGAGATGTCACAGCTGGTACAAACAAACTTGAAAAATTTTCTCCCTAGTATCTACCAGTTTTTGCACCTTGTTTGTTTTTAGTAACATCTGGCAGCAGTACATGCTCATTCACATCACTGACAGTAATGTTGACACAAACATACTTCATAAAGGTTTTCCTGAAACACCACTCAAAGAAAGCACTTGATTCTTTCAGTTCTGATTAGGAAATCAAATGTAAGGTGTCATTTTTACAAAGACTATGTTTATCACTAGCATGTTTTTTCATTACAATCAGGGACACTGTGTGCTAAAATTTGCAAGAAGTGGTGCTTTGAATTGGAAATTTATATAAGGCAACTTACCTTGGATTGTAAAGCATCTTTTCCAAATTAAATTCTTTGAGGTATGCAATTACTGCTGCCAGAGAGCAAATAACAGGCTTATCCAAGCTTAGTATTACAGATAGGTTTTGAGGACCTAAAAAAAAAAATTTTCTTGTTAAATGTTTATTTTCTGGTTAACTCACTGTCTATTATTAAGGTATTGCAGAAAAAGCATAATCTGCTTTTCAATTTATTCTAATAGAAATATGTAATGTATGTACAGTATTTTATGACATCTAAAATCAACATAAAGCAAGGTTCCAAAATAACACAGTTCCAAATAATGCAGAACATTCCAACAGTGTAAACACATTATGAAACAGAAAACGTTTGACTCCATGGGCTTTTCTTCATAAAAAAATCACTAACTGTTGAAATAACAAACTTCTAAATATACAAACTAAGAATGGAGTTCTGATACCTTCATTTTTTTGCACACAGTGCTCTACTACAGTGCCTGTTCCAGCTGCAAAAACAGGAAAACTCACTCCACGATATCACAACATAAACTGGCATTTTTAAAAACCCAAATAGTTCACTTTTTTTCAGGGATGTTTTTAAAGCTGTTCTCCTGTTCTCAGGTAACACCTACAAGAATTTTCGAATTTATTAACAAGAATGTTACTCCTGTCTTCCAAGAGGGCAAGAAGAAAGACCCAGGAAACTCCCAGCCAGTCACCTCCATCCCCGGGAAGGGGTTGAGACAGGTGGCTCTGGAGGTCATCACCAAGCAGGCAGAAAGAAAGGTAATCAGGAGTGGCCAGCAGGGATTCTGGGCAGAGAGAAACCCAGTGAGGTTCAACAAGGGCAACTACAGGTTGTGCACCTGGGGAGGAGTAAGCCCAAGTACCAGAACAGATCAGGAGTGACCTACAAGAGACGAGCTCTGTGGAAAAGGACCCAGGGGTGCTTGTGGATGACAAGTTGACCATGAGCTGACAGTGTCCTGGGGGCCAGGAGGCCCAGTGGGATCCTGGAGTCCATTAGGAAGAGTATGGCCAACAGGTCAGGGAGGGGATCCTGCCCCTCCGCCCAGCCCAGGTGAGGCCACATCTGGAATGCTGTGATCAGTTCTGGGCTCCAGAGTTCAAGACAAGGAGTGGCTGCAGAGGGTCCAGTTGAGGCCGTAAAGATGATTAAGAGTTTGGAGCATCTCTTATGTGGAGAGACTGGGAGCTGAGCCTGTTTAGTCTACAGAAGAGAAAACTGAGAGGGGATCTTGTCAATCCATATAAATACCCAAAGGGGTTTCAAAGGATGGTGCCAGACTCTTCAGTGGTGCCCAGGGACAGGATGAGGAGCAGTGGCCACAAAATAAACCACAAGTTCAACTTCAACATGAGGAAGAACTTCTTTACGTTGAGGGTGGCAGTGCACTGAAACAAGCTGCCCAGGGTGGTCATGACATCTCCCTCTCTGGAGACATCACAACCCCAGCTGGACATGTTCCTGTGTCACTGCTCCAGGGGACCCTACCTGGGGCTGGGTAGTTGGCCTGGATGAGCTCCAAAAATCTATTTCAGTCCCAGATATCCTGGGATTCTGTGAACTTGAGAAACATTTCAGATGTTGAGTAATCTCCCTCAGCTGTTACGTATGTTTAAATTTAAATCTGTCTAAACACACACCTTCAAGCTATGAAAAAAAGTAATGGCAGCCCTGTGTTCATTTCTATTTAAATAATGTTCCTTTCTCCCAAGCCCAACGTAAGGTCCCACTGTGCAGAAAATGATGCAAAGGTGGCCAAAAGCCTGCGTGAATGTAAAGGCTAATAGGATGCATGCTTCAAAGATACTTGGAATGAAAGACCTGTAATGTCAGGCACTTCTTCTGCATAAAAATCTGAATGACATACCTGCAGTACCAGGCACCTCTTTTGTATAGAAGTCAGTAACCCTCTGGAAAGCATGGCTGTACTCAAAATTGACGTTTTCCATCCTTTCTATCCTAATTCTGTCATCCTGTAACCTGCAAAAAAAGAATTACTTTCAGGTTTTTACACTCCCTTCATGAAGAGCACTGAAGGAGATTACAAAGTTACACTTTCTTTTGTCTTTGCTTTGTTAGGAGTTGAATGGGTAAAGAATGAAGAGATGAACTATTAAAGTAGGTTGAAAACATTTCCAAGTGTGGTGTTGTGTCTTTTTAAATGTTACTTCTAACCTCGGTGAAAGTGCAAATAAAGCCCTAACAGCAACAAGCACACCCAAAAGAGTCTGCAAGAGGTGGCCTAGCATACCTGCAAGGTAGATGCAAACCTGTCTTCACCAATCATAGCAAGTATTTGCCTTATCTCTTCTTAAAGATATCTGATGATCAAACACTTACACTATTATCCTATCCTACTGCCATATTTAATTATCCTTTGTCTTGGAAGATTTTCTTCCATGCTGTAGAATTCAAGGGTTGAAATTTCTTTTAGTCTTATTGCAGTCTAAGCAGGCAAGGATGTTATTTCTGATAACCCACTCCTGCTAGCCTATCAACAGTTCCTCCCAGTTTACAGCCCCAGCAAACACAACAAACTTTACAAGATGCAGCATTTCCACACTGGCTGTTTTTCCTAACTGGTTGCTGAAATGAAGACTGGATGCTGCTTTATCATTGCAATTTGCACGGCTGTTGATAAGCATTGAACAGATATGCTGATTAAAAAAAAAAACAAAACATGAAAAAGAACACATGGTGCCCCTGCCAGCCTTGAGCACAATTACACAGCTACATAGTGAGCACTGAACCACGGGCCAGGAGAAAGCTCTAGTGAAAAGACACACACAAAACCTACTTGGCCTCAGGGTTTTCACTCACTCTCACACCTCCGTGGGATGTGAATTAACCAAGTGCTTTGAGAAGACTGGAATTATGCCAATGAGAGGAATTGCGCAGGTATTACAGCATGGAAGTTAATCAATACCCTTGTAGCAGGGGTTTTCAATTTCACAGGAAAAAAACAGATTTTCTGCATTACATTCTACATACTCCCACCTGAAAGGATCAATACATCCCTGAGGCCCAGCTCTTAAAAGTGAGAGTTAATTTCCACACCATATGTCAAACGAACCAGACTTGCCCCAGCACATGCTCCATGATCCTTTCCCTGCCTTTGTTTTAACTGACTGATCAAATTAAGTTTTCAGTCTTTATACTCTCTGGGAGTCCCCTCTCCCCAACCCTTCTCAGAATGAGCAGGCATTCTTCAAGCAAAGGAAAATACCAACACCAGTCAGCTATTTTCTTCCTTGCCTTTTTCCCCTTGCTCCAACCCCCACCAATCATGTGCTCTAGCACATCAACCCCTTCTGGTAAATGTTGTAAAAGGGTGAAACACTGCAGTGTTTCACTGCAGTGGTGCAAAAACACCCCTTCAGTACTACTTCATGGAGATCAGCACAGCACCTTTGAGTCAGCCTTAAAAAACAAAGGGCCCTACCACTGACCATGTGTGAGTTAGGGACTTAGAGAATATTTTTAAACAAAAAATTTATTTTTCATTTCTACCTCTTTATGTTTTTATAGCAATGACTACAGAAAAGAAAGGCTTAACAAAGTCTGCAAAGCTAATTTGTAGAACAAAAGTCAAAAAGGAAGGCTTTGGGTGTATTTCACAGGATGGTTCCTGCCACATCTGTTTGTTTTCTAATGTTTAAACATTAATTGGTGTCATTTTCTTTAACCTATTTGTGATTTTCTTCAACCTATTTGTGATTTTCTTCCTTTTCACAGCCAAATGTATCCAACTTCTTAGCATAAACTCTGGGATATGATAGTTACAATCAATATACATTGAGTGACTTCATACAGTGTTTCTTTGTCTACTAACTCTATGAATGGGAAACATTTAAAATTATTCACTAATTTAAAATTATTAGCTCAGTGATCTGCAAAGATCTTCACATATTTTAATATTTGTATTCTAGACAGCAACATCAAATATATACATGACATTCTGACTGGGAGTATGAACCTGATACTTTAGATAAAGTAAAAAAAATGGAAAGCTACAGAGTCAGTGTGTGAAAAAACCTAGATTTTTATCAAGATGTATGAAAATAAAGTTTGCTGCAGAAGGTTTTCATGTATGTCCTTTGTGCAGCAAGATGATCACCAAAGGCCATTTTCCTGATTTTAGGCAGGATGATATGTCGATGCTTATTTTATCTCTCCAGCCAGCAATGCCTATTTAAATTAGAAGTCAATTCACCATCAACTTTTGTAAACATCACTTTTGTCAGAAGCTCCAAATGAGCTGCAGTTCAGCTCTTCCCAGCTCCCTGAAAATAAGCCATGCTCTCAGTCCCTGAGCTCATCAGGGATCAATTCAACCCCTCAAATCTCCCCCACCTCCCCGCCCAGTCCTTCTGCATCCCCTGAACTGGACACTGAGTGACCAGGGAGCTTGAGGGGACGAACCCCCAGTGCCCCCATCAGAATGCCCTGCTCCTCCCACACCTGGGGTTTGGTGCAGAACTGCCTCTCCTCTCAAGATAAATCAAAAAACTGCCCAAGGACATGACCACCACCCACAGCCAAGGATCTGAAATCAGTGTGTCCACAGACAGCTGAATAAAGGATGGGATCCTACACACACTGTAATAATGTAATAATGTAACTTGTGCTTCCTAACCTACACTGTTCCACGATTCTGTTACTGGAGGGACTGATTTATCTGTCATCCTGCTGGCAAAGTGAAAAAGGATCAACACTGCTGGGTTTAATTCCTCTATTTATCTGACAATTCAATGCATCCACTTAAAATTCATTGCTTAACAAGTGCCGTAGGAAAAATATTTAAAAGAGAGCTCTCAGTTTGATGGAAAAGTCTCTTAACAAAAACATTTATAAAAATGCTAGAAGCTAAAAGGAAGCAACATAAATAAAACTAATTTACAGAAACTGACTCAAGATATCTAAAAAATAATAAAATCTTTTAAGAATGAGCTTACTTTAAGCACAAGAGCTAACTTTAAGCTAGCAGTTTGCTGAATAAAGGAGAAATCACTTCATCGCTGCTCTATCATTCACAATTAAACAGGCATAAAGTGAATAAAGATTTACTGCAAAACAGACACATCCAAACTGAGTTTTCTTAAAGCTCAGCAAGTCCTCCTACGGAAAGCAACTAACTGCAGAATTTTACCTTTCAACTACTATCCTGCTATGTCCATTCTGCTTTAGTACATTCAAATACAGGGGTGCATGGATCAAAATTTCCCTGCACAGCTCTGTATCACGGCACAAAGACATCAATGATGCAGAATTTGGGAAGGTGTCTGCTCCTAAACTCTAATATGAAATTTTTACGTCTAATGCTAAGCCTGTAAAGCACAATTGATTTATTTATTTTTTCCTGTACAATTTATTCAAACTGCTCTTTTCTCTGCATTTCCCATACTTTATTCTGCTGGGATGACCAACTTGTCACTGCAGGGAAAAAATGCCAGCGCTGCACAGCAGGGCAGGACAACCTGAATGCATTAATCCTTTCAGATATCCAAGCACATCGTGTCCCTTTCCTTTATCAACAGGCTTGGCAGAAACTGCATTTCCTTTACTTGTCACCACTGTGTTACCTTCGTTATCCAGCCACTCCTAGCTCAGGGGGCTATCCTAGCTATCTTAGGGGCTCAGGGGGCTCAGGTCTGAGTGTGTCTGTGGGAATGGAGAAGAACCATCCTTCCTTTTTTGGTGAGTCTTGGCACGGAGCTGCAGCAGCTTCTCTGGCAGAGCCTCAGGGATGTTTCCAAGCAGTTGTTCTTTTGGCACCGAGCACACACATTTTTAGAAGCACAGCTTTTTCTGCAGTCAGAGTCAAGTACTTCCCCACGTTTACTCTGAGCAGCTTTCAGATGCCAGAGATGGAGACTGCCATTGCAAGAAAACAGCAGCACAGTCACCTTCTCTGAATATCTGACACAAATTGCTGCTGTCCATGAAAACCAAACAGAAATCACTACATGGGTGTTACCAGTATGTTATATACAACACATTACCCCACAGGACCTCCAGCTTCCAAAATACCCCATCCCAAACCCCTCCTGAATGCCAGAAGCTGCTGAAAAGCCCAGAATCAACTCTGACACAATTTAATATACATATACACATAGATGTGTACATGCTTATTCACATGCATATATACATACTATATATATAAAGTATACACATATATATATAGTATATACATATATATATATATACAGACAGAAAAACTTGAGGAAGACTCCTTGCTTGCCTTTTTCCATCCAAGCTACCAACATTTCTCAACACATTTTCTGATTTTCTCAGGAAGAACTGCATACGAAAAGAACTCCAACCACACTGACAAGCCTGGAACCTGGAACCAAGGAATTCTAAGAAAACATTCTTTTAGCTTTAGGAACTCAGAGGCAGGAGCTGCCAAAGAAATGGAGTAAGGAGGTTAGAGAAAAGCAAAGGGCTGTGCAGGCTCTGCATGACGCTGCATCCCTCTGTGAGGAGCAGAATTAGGTAGCACAGGACAAAACACAAGCACAGTTGTATTGCAGCAGCTTCTGCGCCCACAAATAGAAATCTTCAGGCTTCTTCCATCTGCCTGTCTGAAGAACGGAATGAGACACATTGCACTCATGTCTTAGAAAGCAGGAAGGATCAAGAACTGCTAGGAAACTATTTATTAGCACCTAGGAATATCTAGGATGAGCAATAGTCAACATTGAAATAAGACAATCCCACCACGTCAATTTAACTTCCCTCAGCTGCACAGGAGCTGATTCTGTGGAGAGAGAAGACGCAGATCCTGTACCTGCTTGATCTCAGGGAGGTTATTTCACAGTTTCACACATCCTCACAGCTGATGTGCAGAGCATGATTCACAGGGAACTGCTCTTACAGAGCGGTACCAAACAGGCCAGAGAGCAGCACTCAGGCTGGCAGCAGGGGTCCCTGTGAAAAGAGGTGAGTGTTCTGCACAGCTCCACAGCTCAGCACTGCCCTGGGAGCACTCTCTGCTCACAGTACCACTCACAGAGGCAGTCCCAGAGAGGACAACTCCAGCCCACTCAAAGATGGTGGGAAGCTGAGGTGGCTGCAAAGAGCGTTAGAAAACCTGACTCAAAATGTGGCAGAGAAAACTACCTAAAAGGTACCCATTTTCCCCGTCATCCATGGCTGTGAACAAACATGTGGAGGGATAAATGAAGCCCTAACCTCTGATGCAGAAGTTCTTTCCATTCAATGCTCCAAGTATGCAGAGTTCACTGCACAGTGCCAGCACAGAGCAGTTGCCACCCAGCGACCAGCACTGCTTACAGGGAACTGCAGTGCCTTGTGAAGGTATCAAATCCCACAACTCTTCAGAGCCAGCACAGCATCCTGCCCACACCTCCAGCAACATTTACATTCCTCTGTGTTTTGCAGGAGCTGTACAGAACATGATGCTGGGGGGATGCAGCTCACACTGGTTTGGTCTCAGCAGAAGCCTGGACCAATCTGCCCTGTGATGTCCCACTGTTCCCCTCCACCTGCATCCTGACAGAGATATGCTACAGACAGTCTGGTAAGCCAGCTGCACAACTGTGTCCCCAAAATCAGCAGCTCCTCCATTCAGGATTAAGCCAACCAAAAACCAGCAAAAATATCTCTCCTTGCAGGGTTTCAAACAAATTAAACAAAACAAAAAAACTCATACCAAACTAAACCAAAACCAAACCAAAAGTAATGAAAAAAAAATCAAACAGCAAAAAAACCAACCACAAACAAACAAAGGCAACAACAACACCACAAAACAAAGCGCAGGAAAACCCTGCCTAATATCTGCCATACTACATGCACACTGATGAAATAATGCTCTTTCTATCACACCCCATGATGGACAAATAGCTGTTTCTGAATCAAAGTGGGAATGAAGAAGGAGTGAGGATACAGAGCCAATCACTTGCTCACGACATCTTGGGATTATCCCTATGGCCAAATACAAGTATTTCTACATATCTGGATCCGTACAACAAAGACGAAAAATGCACTGGTGACAAAGGAATGAAACCCCATATTTATGCTGTAAATCCTAAAATCAGGCGTGGAAGACTTCCTCCCCATCTCTCTTTCTTGTACCTCACTGACAGGTCATGAAACATGAGCCCTACATTGTGCTTTGGGGATCATTTCCAAATTCCAACCCCCCCTTTTTGTCCTCAAGGATGGAGCATTTCATATCCCTGTGTCGTCCAAATTTTTGCCAAGTTGTAAATAAAATGTTAATTATCTGTGTTCTTTCCCATCAGATAGGGTCATTTTCTGTATTTTCTTTCAGTGTGGATCTTAAACTTCATACAACAATATACAGCTGGACAAGCAAACTATAAAAAGGAAGTAATTACTCATTTAATTCAACACTAGCTCTTACTATTGTGTCCTGTCTCGACTGCTTTGCAGCTGCAGCTCTGTGTGTTTACACCACTGCACCTACTGATGACTGCCACAGTACCCCTCTCTGATTCTCTATTCTTCACATTACCACTGCCGTTGTGCTTTGTAGCTTAATATTCAACAATATTGACTTTTTCTCATATTCTCACCAAAAATGGTGATTTTTTGAGGAAGCTCAAGCACATTCATTCTGGAGACCACTTAATACTATTTTAGTTTGTTTTTGAATTAGCAAGCCTTTTAGAAGGTTTTTTACCAAAAGGGGCCTTCTAAAAGCAAGTCTACGACACAAGACAGTAAGTTGGCACACAGAAAAATTCAGTTCTGTATTACACATTATATAACTCAAGATTATTACCACTTTATCTTGCATCATTTAGGAAAAAAAACCAAACAAACTTGGAAGAGCTTAAAAATAAATTAAATAATAAGAAAAGCGTGACTAAAAGAAACCGAAAAGTTCTGGATAGGCAGAGCAATGGAAAAGATGACAGAATAGCCATGAAAGAATTAGTTTTGAAACGCTAATACAAAAGTGTGGACTATCACCTCGTTCTAAACAGCAGCATTTCTACTACCTCTTGAGAACCCCACAGCACCACCAGTATATCACACAGCCTCCCAAAACGAATGCACAGCTCTTTGTTCCACAAGGACACGTGCTGTCTGATCATACTTGTTCCGACTGACAGGAACACAAAACGTTCTCATTTTCAACAGCAAAAACTTCTGAGCACAAAGCACTTTTCTCTGTCTCTCCTGTAATATTTTTGCAAAGGCTTCCCACCTACCAGATCTCTCAGTAAGCCATAACCATTGTGCTTCTGTCAAATCTCTGCCTACTGTCATCAGCACTCACCATCAAAACCCTTCTCTAGCATCAAGCTGATGGAGGAAACAGTCTGTAGAAAACATCTTTTTCAAAGACATATCTTCTCTAGCAGCAAAAGTAACAGTCTAAATTCAGCATGAACCAAGCCAATGCTTAATGATATTTCCCAACTATTTTAATTATCTCCCCTTCCCTTATGCTGCGTGTGAGCACAAAAATCTCCATTTTAATTTCAACATATTTGAAATAGCACCAGCCCTCAAAACATTGGAAGTTATGTGGGTAATGCACATACATATGCAAAACATACAGTGCTTTGTCCAAAAAACAAAAGCGTTTCCTAGGTGAGGCTGTTTAATTAAAAATTAAAAGCAGACGGCTACAACGCAACATACTTCTGGAAAGAATCTTAAATTCAACTTAATTATTTGTTCACAGGATTAAAGAGAACCTCAAAACAAAGCCAAAAGCTGCAGAATGTATCAGCCACAGAAAATCCATAGTTGGTTAGAACAACACGGAGCTGCTGGACAGGATCCAGGGGAGGTCACGGAGAGGGTTTGGGGTCTGGAGCCCCTCCGTGCTCGGCAGAGACTGCGGGAGCTGGGCCTGGTCAGGCTGGAGAAGGGAAGGCTGAGAGGGGGTCCCATCAATCCATACAAACATCTCCAAGGGGTGCCAGAGGATGGGGCCAGGCTCTGTTCAGTGCTGCCAGTGCCAGGATGAGGAGCAATGGCCATCAAATGAACCACAGCAAGTTCCAGCCCAGCAGGAGGAAGAACTTCTCTCTGTGGAGGGGCAGAGGCTGGAACAGCTGCCCAGGGAGGGCCTGGAGTGTCCCTCTCTGGAGCCATGGCAAGCCCAGCTGGACACTGGTCCAGGGGACCCTGTCACTGCTCCAGGGGACCCTGCCTGGGCAGGGGCTTGGGCTGGGTGAGCTCCAGAGATCCCTTCCAACCCCAGGGGTGCTGGGATTCTGTTCTAAGAATTACTGCTGAAGTAGGAATCAGATTTGCCCAGGTAAGTAGTAAAAAGACATTCTACAAGCACAGCATAACAACATCAATAGGAAGTTGAACGGAACTCGCCACCAGCTTATGAAACATCATTCCCAATGATTATATAAGAAATAACTGAGATGGTGACAGACAGGGTCCATCCAAGTCTCTGTTTTAAATCAGTCTGAGCTAACCTCCCACACTGCTACCACTACTCTACCTGCAAAGAACTGTCAGAAACATAATTCCTGTTCCTTTAATCAACATAAGAATTGCTGTGGAAATCCACAAGGAGCACCGAACATCCAATACAGACCTCACTGAGAAAGCACACTGCCTCTGCAAGCAGCAAGGCCACACCTGGATCTTCCACCCATCACTGCATTGAAATGGTTTAAGTTCAGGGGATTTAGGTTCATACTCAAGAGAGGATCCAGCTGTTGTTGAGGCTCTTACACACCTTTGTTTGGGCTGCAGAGACATGGAGTGCCCACTGCCTGGTTTCCAGCCTCTTCTGAGAGAGGCTCAGAACCTTGTATGATAAACACAAAGAGCTACAGAACCTCACAAGAGCTGTCCTGGAGGGGGACAGGACATGCAGAGTCCCAGGGATGGCCTGGAGGAGAGGGAAGGCCAAGGAGCAGATGGCTGTACTCCGCACACAGTGTCATGTGGGAATGGAAGAACTGAAAGGCACAAAAAGAGACAAAAACCTAAACAAACAAACAAACATCACAAAAACCAAAGAAACCGGTTAAAGATAAAAATCCACTGAATCCTCTTGATAAATACTCAGGCATCATGTAAGATTACATACTGACTTAATCAGAAAAAGTAAAATCAAAATTAGCCCATAATACCTCACTTTAATTTAAACATGGAAGGAAAACATACACATCACTGTGTTTTCAAGCTACACTGGTAGGTTATTACACATGGCACTGGGAGGTTATTACACAAGCAGAAGATCTGTTATTGTTCTTTAATTCTTTGTTATTCTAAAAAGTTATAATAAAAAGGAGAAAAAATCCAAAACGCATCTTCAAGATTTTGATAATTTTATCCAGATATTTTTGCATAGGTAATCTGAATTATCTTTGATAATTAACTATATTCAAAATAAGTACCTGATCTATATCTGAATCTGAAAACTCTGGATAGGAGCTCCTCTGAGTATTAGCCATCATTAAAAAAAAAAAACAAACCAAAAAAACCAGTGGAAAATACATTCACTCAGGCTGCAGAGGAAAAGAAAAATAGCATGGTGATTGCATTCCATTATTAGGGGGCTACAGCATATGTCAAACGAGGACAGACTAAGGAAACTGAACTCATTTGGCATGGAGAAAGTTAAGAGGGCATCTTCTACCAACCAGGGGGCATTCAGGAAAGCCTGGAGCAGATTCTGGTGAGAGGTGCACGAACAAAACCAAGCAGCCATGAGTTGCATTCTCTCCCACAAGACCAACTAAACACTCGAACAGGTGATACAGTGAAGCTGGGGGCTTCCTTTCCTTGAGCATTCCTCAAAGTGGACAAAAAAGTGTAACACTTGAGCTCCAGAAAGCTCATCCAAGCCAAATTTTCCCAAGATTTTGACAAAAAAATATTCTAAGAAACTGTGTAAGTCATCAGGTGTGTTATAAACCAGCTGTAGAACAACTGCACAAATAAGAACAAGAACACAGGGACTGGCTGCACAGCCACTGCTCCTGCAGACCCTTCTGTGCCACAGAAAAGAGTATACAACATTTAATGCACTGCTAACACAGCCCAAGGAGGAGCTCTGGGATGGGTCTGATGCCTGGTCTGTGCTGACACCACAGCTTCAGGGGATCTGCTTGCTCCTCACCTCAGAAACCCACAAGGTCTGTGCTCTGAGCAGAAAACGAAGGGATTTTTCATGCAGGAATTCCCTTAACATGTCTTCTTGTAGGGAACTTCATCCACCTACAAGGTAAGAGATTTGTTCTTCCCTTATCTATGGGCAAACCCCATCTGCAACAGGAACCCCAGGACATACCATTTATGCCAAACATCCAACCATATTCTTTCAGCTGAGACTGTGGCACAAAGTCCCTTTTTTTTTAGTTTTTGGCATGTGAAACTCACTGTTCACATTTCATTCTCCTCTCATGCCACTGACAGAACCACTTGAACCAACTCCAGCTGAAAGGATATGATAGATTATGTAACTACTTCATCTTTCCCTTTTTTCTCTTCAATTTGGAGGCTCAACATTTGGGACACTAGCACATTCAAGTGCCCTCTAAACTACAGAAATAAAAACTTTAAAGCCACAACAGGATCTTCCACACGTCAGCATCTGCAATTACAAACGTCATCAGAGACCATAAAAAACCCAAGTATTAAACAGCTCCATCCTAAAAATCAAACCCACTGTTCTGAAGACATTTCAATAACCAATCCAAATTTGCCTTTGCACATGGCCTGGACCTTGCAAAGCCTTTTTACACTTTTCCAAGAAAGATCCAGCTGCGTGATGCTCCAGTGCATTGTCCCTAATGACCTCACAGCCGAATGAGGCTGGAAAATTGTATTACCTCTGATTTTCTTCCAGAAATGTCTCCATCTGAGCTCTCCAGCTATGATTAAAATAAAAAGATTCCCAATTCCAAGCTCACAAAGACACCCAGTGAGATGCTACCTTCAAATATAAACACAACAGGCAAAGTTCTGCTCTAACCCCACTCCTTTCTTCTTTGCTGTTACTGGAGTTATTCTCCTTCAAGTGCTGTCAAACCATGGAAGCACTTGGAAGAAAACTTTTAAGACTTGAGTAGGGAGATGAATATAACAATAAATCCAAGTCTGAAGTAAGCAAGAAACTCATTAGGAAGTAATCTGAATGAAAGCAAGAGAAGACAGAAAAGAGCAGGAACCTTTACTGTTACATGTATTAACTTGGCAATTAATACTGCTATCATTCTCCACTCAAAAACCAGAAGACCCTTCAGGGTTTTGGTAATGTGCATTAATAGTATGCTCTTTTTAATAACTCTGCCTCAAATACAAATGTGGTTCTCATACATCTAATTAAAAAAAAAAAAAGAAAAAAGAAAAACAGCCCTGCAAATGGTAGACAAATGTTGAAATAAGGCTTCAAACCCTGAGAGCTCTGTGCCAATTGCCAGGAAGGCCAAGCTCTGGTTTCTGAAAGGAGGAAGAAGCTGCTGAGTTTGGTCATGACTTGCCTTGCACAATGAGAAGTGTGGTTTTGACATGAAGTGTGGGTGGGTCCATCCCCAGGAGCAAAGATTCCCTATTTGGGGAGCTCTGCAGCTCCCAAACACCTCACAGCTGGGAAACAGAAATGTGGGACAGGTCCAGGAGCCCTCCTGACACCTGGGGACAACCCTGTCCAAGCTTGGGAACCAACACTGTAAAACCAAAGGACTGAAACACTCTGCCCATGCAGGAAGGTCTACTCAGCCTCAGCCCTGCTCACCCCACACACCTCAGCTCAGAAAACACCACCAAAATCACTCTGCTAAAACAGAATTTGGCACGGGGAATTTCTCATCTCCATCAGATAAAGAGCTTTGCATGTTTTGTAATGGTTTTAATAGAGGCTGCTGGACAGAAAACAGGATACATCTGGCTGGTCAATTAACTTGTAATTAATGTCTCCTTTGATAAGCTGATACAGATTTAAGAGTCCATTAAATGTGATTAATTGAACTTGTTAATTTTTCAACAAATCATTTCAGGCTTTCCTGTGAGATATGCAAAGATGCTTAAACACATTCTCATCTCTAATAGAATAAATAAAAATAGAGTGTTAACAATTATATCCCCATTATAAAGTATTTTCTTCTTATGCCACATTCCTGTAATTCAAGAGTGGGATGTTTTCACCAGAAATTGTTATTTACCTTGATTTCCTGTTCTGTGAAAAGCTAACACAAGATAAAAAGCAAGGCAGTTCCTCTTCGCGTGGCTTAATTTAGCATGCACTATAGCTGTACTCTGTGTATTCTTTCTTTCCAAGGATTTACCATTAAGGAGCCAACAGCAAAAAGCCACTTCAATTATTTTACAAATGGAAAAAAAAAATCTCAAGGAAGAAGGTGAAGGCAGCTTGGGCCAAATGGTATGCTTTTAAGGAAAAAAATGAAAAAGAATTCTAAATTGAAATTCAATTTATCTCATGTTTACACTTTGGGGGTTGGCAATGGTTCAGCTCAAAATACAGTTTTATGTATCACAAGGCTGCACATCATCCCTGGAGAAGTGAGCTGAAAAATAGAGGTGGCAGAGTTTTGTCTTTGTTCTGCCTGGGGTTTTTCAAATAAGTAAAAAATTGAAGAAAGTCTTCAGTATCTTAATTCTACAGACAATGGATACTTACTTCAACTTATTAGATTTTGTAACTCAAGACCTAAGGAAACTAAGTAATAAATCTTCTATTACTACCAACCAATCAAATTGTTACAATATTAGAAGGAGGAGAGGGATAAAACTACCAAGTGAAACTGAGTTTTTTTGTCAGATAAAGGATTTTTGTTCAGAAGACATGCGGCCTTCTTTTTGTTCAGTACCTATCTTTTAAAATACAAGAAGCTGTTGGCATAATCTGTCCATAAAGAATGTTCCCAACAAAATCCCAAGAATTCCTTTCACCCATCATAACATGAAGCATACTGGTCTAGATTCTGCTCATGGTCAGTGATGAGCCAGAAGTATCTGAAAATACATCCCCTATTAATACACAATAATTCATTCATAGTTTTGAAATTCTTCCTGTATCTGAGCTGCAGCAGAGGGACTTCAGATCCTGCTGAGTCCTCTCTCAACAGCCAATTCCAAACGTACTGCTCTCAACACGGCCACACTCAGGACAAGCTGTATTTCTTTAAAAAACAAACAAAAAAGAAGGATTATGCTAAAAGAAAGAGGTTCCTTGGTGTTTGTGGGTTTCTGTTTCCTGCTGCAGCTCTCTATGATGCCACAAAAACTTTTGCAATGACCACATAAAAAGGGACTGTGGGAACACAGCCAACTCCGTAACCCACCAGTAGCACTCCAAAGCTGCTGGTGAAACTCCATTCTGGGACTCCTTTCCTCAGCACATTAAAAAACCAAACTTATTACTCTGCAATTAATAACATCTGATAGTATGCTAATTATATACCACAGGATGATTAATTGATAGAGTGGGTAGTTTCCCCTCTGCCATGGCACACAAAATTACATCATGGCTTTGAGTATTGAACAGCAGATTCCAAAATAAACCTTCCAAAATATAACTTAATTGAAGTTAATTACAAGTGCATTTGATGATGGTATTTACGAAAGCACTTCTTTGCTTAGGCAACCCAAGGGCACTGGCATTCAGATTCTGGTGCCAGGTTAGGTCTGTGCTCTGATTCTGGTTGGGTCTAAAAGTTGGGCCACGTGTAATTTCTCACACCCAGACTGCTTTGTCACACAGGGCTATTTTCACCTAGATTAGCCCAAAGCACCAATCCCAGTGTTACATTCCAGAGACAAACCAAGCTGGGTTTTTTTCTCGAAGCCATGAGGAATAATAAGTGCACTGTATTGGCAATATACACAGGATGATTTACAGTAAGGCTTAACTTCTCCACTTCAAGATGCAAATTCATGTGCTATCTTTTCAGACAATTAAAAGAGCTTAACAAATCAATTAATACTCTAAGTAAGGGGTTTTGACAGCTACACAACTGTTTCCCTTCAATTAAAGGGGTTTTTCCCCCTCTTCCTAGCTCACTTTCTCTCAAATCAGTACGTTTTTCTTTTTTTCTTTCTTTTTGTTCTTTGGGGGTTTTTTGTTGTGGGTTTTTTGTTTTTTGTTTTTTGTTTTTTTTTCTTTTTAATAGCACTTCCTTGGGAATGGATTTGATGGATGGACTGTTAAGGAATCAGGAATTAGTTGGTTGTGCACATTCAGAGGGCAGTGGTCAAAGGCTGAGTCCCAGTGGACATCAGTGCCCAGTGGTGTCCCTCAGGGGTCTGTGCTGGCACCAGTGTGATTCAGTATCTGCATCAGTGACACAGACAGAGGCACCCAGGGCACCCCCAGCAGGTGACACCAAGCTGTGGGTGCAGTGACACCCCAGAGGGACAGGATGGCATCCAGAGGGACCTGGACACCCCCAGGAGTGGCCCAGGGGCATCTCAGGAGGTTTAACCAGGCCTGGGGCTGGTGCTGGCCCTGGGTCAGAGCAGCCCCGGGCTGGATCCAGGCTGGGGCTGAGCAGATGGAGCAGCCCTGGAGGAGCCCTGGGGGTGCTGTGGGGCAGAGCTGGCCCCCCAAATCCCTGTGCTGGGCTGAGCCCCAGCGTGGGCAGCAGGGAGGGGGGATTCTGCCCCTCTGCCCCCTCAGCTGAGACCCCACCTGCAGAGCTGCCCCAGCCCTGGGCCCAGCACAGCAAGGAGCTGCAGCTGCTGCAGCCAGGCCAGAGGAGGCTCCAGGAGGAGCAGAGGGATGGAGCAGCTCTGCTGGGAGCAAAGGCTGCCAGAGCTGGGATTGTTCAGCCTGCACAGGAGAAGCTTTGGGGTGATCTCAGTGTGGCCTTTCAGTTCTTCAATGGGGCCCATAAGGAAGATGGGACAGAATTTTTAGTATGGTCTGTTGAGACATGGCAAGGGGTGATGCTTTTCAACCAAAAGAGAGTAGATTTAGACTGGATATAAGGAAGGTGTATTTTGCCATGAGGGTGGTGAGGACCTGGCACAGGCTACCCAAGAAGAGATGGTGGATGCCCCATCCCTGGAGACATTCAAGGTCAGGCTGGACAGGGCTTTGACCCACCTGGTCTACCTGCAGCAGGGAGGTTGATCTAGATGACTTATAAAAGTCCCTTCCAGCCCAAAGGCTTCTATGATTATATGAACACCACCTTGCTCTTCACAGTGCTCTCCTGGTTCTTCCTCAAGCCCTGACAAGACCTGTTTAGTAAAAAGAAGATGCACAGCCACAAAGCAATAGAAGGCATGCAGTGCAATGGCAGGTGGCTGTCCAGGAAGCTGTCCAGGAAGGTTATCCTTCCCTTCCATACCCCTGCACTACTGAGGGCACGTGATGAAGCAGGATGGAAGGGTGTCACTCATACCTTCCCCAAGGTCATACCTGCTGATTCTCTTTCCACCTGAAGGTCCCCTCAGCCACACCTCTGCAGAGGGGCTTGCAGGAGCAGGACAGTGCCAGACTGCCAGAAATGCCTGGAATCTGGCTGGAAATGGGGACAATGACACCCAAGACACAAAAACAGAAGGGCTGAGACAGGAGGAAGTGGCAAAGACTCCAGAAAGCAGGAGCACAGCTGTAAAACAACAGGCAGAAGGGATGGAGGGGCAGTTATCTTTCACCTGATGGAAGCCAGCCAAACCGGCACAAAAAAAAAAACAAAAAAAAAAGGAATACACTCAAATATCTTTGCTAGAAAATGTTCTTAAGTACATCTGTCTCCCTCTGTAGAAAGTCTTCTACATAAACTGAAAGCAAGTATCCTACACAAAATCTTTTTTCTTAAGAAATACTGTGCTGCTAGGTAATAGAGTTAATTACTACAGTAGTGATTTCAAATTCTCTGCTAAGAACCCAGAAAATATTCACGTGAATTTTTAACACCTAACAGTCATTTGTACTATTCCAAATTCCCAGAGGAAGAACCCATGCCTAAAGCACACTCCTCAGGAGTCTAATTTACCAAAAGCCTCTTACCTCTGCCATAGATAGAAAAGAACATCGGTTAAAAGAGACAAACATTGTCAGTCAAGCACAAAATTAAACCTCTAAAGACAGCCCAAAGGATAAATCTTGTTCCTTTCTGCAGTTCAGCAGAATGATGGTACATAAAAACCCACTTCAGTTTCATTCTCTTCAAAATTAAGAAAGCAATTATGTTCTGGGTTTACGAAAAAAAAAAAAAAAAATCATGGCCTCTCTTCTCCAGCTCAGGAGGGGCTGGGAACCACGACAGTGAGGAGCATTACCCTCCTCACTCCATATCACTGCTACCTGCATGTCTAACATGCAGACAGCCTCAGCCTTCCTCTCCCCCATACTGTCTCATTGACATCACTGCCTAGATTAAAACTGCTGGATTTCTAACTCCTGACACTAACAATGAGGGCAGGAAGTGGGGGGAAAAAGTAATGTCTGAGAAGTTAACACACCCAAGGTATCCTCAATGCCACTGTTTCACAGGGAAAGAGTTATGTCCCAAGTCAGCTTCAAAGCTGAATAAATTATGGAAAAGAAGTCCTTACTAAAACAAAACACTAAGACTTTAACAAATATGCCAACATTCATAGACTGTTAAAAAAAAATTAAACTTGCACACCAGTTTTAAGAGCTTAGGAGTCATTCTCCATTTCAATATGTGAAAAATCACAGTATATGTATATATACTGAGAGAAAAAACAAGCAACATCACAACCAGAGAGGACAAAAAAAGTACCATAACTTACATGTCACCTCCTACATTTTCTGATCTGCCCTGTAATAATAAATCAAACAGTTGCCAAAACATGCAAACAAAGGCTTTGAAGTTTTACTTTTCCTGCTTCTGTTTAGAAGGTAGGGGGTTTTTTTTCCTATGTAAAAAGTTAACTTCTTGATACCAAGAAACTGGACAAGCATCAAGCTCAAGACTTAACTGTTCATCACTTAATAATTTCTATCTCAAATGGAGGGGAGGAAAAAAAAATCCAAACCCATTAATATTACTGATCAGTGCAATAATGCCACAAATACAGCCTGAACAGCATGTTTTCCATGCTTTGCAGTCACATGAGAAATAATGCATCTTTGAACCAGGTGTGAGTCTGGGGAAGATCATCAGAGCTTTGGCCTGGGGGTGAAATTTACAAATACATATGGGCTGGGCAAGGCAAGGCCTGCAAAAGTCAGCTGTTGCTGTAAAAAGCAATGCTAACATTTTCTAATTTATCATCCAGGGTAAGAACAGTGCACTGCATTGCATCTGGACACAGGGCTTTGCAAACTGCCTCTTCGTGCCCCTGCAGCAACAACTCCGTGTGCATGAGGGGACAGTAATTCCACCTAGAGGATGTCCCAAACTGTGAGGGGCAGTCAGGCAGGTGTGGCAAGTAAATACACTTTACTCATAAGCAATTTGTCAAACAAGATCTAAGCCCCACGCTTCCCTCACCTGCAATGCCACAGAAGACAATAATGAATGCCAGTATTGAGAAAAGCAGCATGTCCCGACTGAGACAGGATTAAACTGCCACAAAACACCATCCAGCAACTCCTCCAGGTTACTGCATGAGGTGGTAATACTGTGGAGGAATTTTTTCCCCTGTCCATTCAAAAGGAGAGAGTTCTGACATTACCACTTCAAGCAGTTGGCTGCACAGACCATGGGCTGGATGGATTCTCAGCAGTGCAAAACACCTCTTTGGTCAGTAAACATCTGTTCACTGATGCATTTGGGGTTTGTATTTACAGAAAACAGCTCACATGCTGGTTTTGTACTTCAGTTGCCTTTTTGTTCCCTGCTGCAAATTTAACTGCTCATAACTTCCATTGACACAAAACATTCTCAAGATGTTTGTCACAGCTTGCCTTTCACTTAAAAATCCATGGGAACATTAAAAGGTATATAAACCATGAAACCACTGCTTTTTATGATCACCAGCCCTTTAGACACTCTTCACTCCTCTGTTCTACCACTTAACGTGCAATGTTGTTTACTCTCACTGTAACCCGTTGGGGTTTTGTTTTTGCCACTACAACCCTCCCTGTCCTTGCTCACCTACAAACCTCAGGAGCTGAGCTATGTAAATAAATGCACATGCCCTTCACAGAAAAAAAAAAAATCCTCAACATTAACTATGTGAATGCATCCTCTGATCTGGGCAACCAGCAGTAACATATAAAGACCCACAAAATTAAAAGCATTTTTACACAGTTATAAGTCAGAGTTCATTCCAGCTGAGTTTCTACTTGACTGATGACATTTAATCCATAACTTTGTCCATGAGAGCAATTAGCACTGAATAGCATCATTGACCAAATGTAATAAATCCACTACAGCTCACTCTAAGAGACCATGACAGAAACTGGAGAGGAACAAACCTGCAGAGACCTCACCCAATATAGTTAAAAGCAGAGTCCATTGCTAAACCAGAGGGCTATTAGCACTGCACTTAGCAGAAAGAGCTTGAAATTTTATTTGCAGAGGTCCTGAAACACAAATTAAAAAGGCTTGTGTTGAACATAACAATGGAGGTTCAGCTACTTGAGGTATTCCATCATGCCTGGAGAGGGAGGATGCATTTGGTTCTCCATGGGTCTGAAAGAGAAGCGAATTCCAGGGAACTAACTCCAAGCCAAAGACTACTGCAGTACTCAGGAAAGAGCAGAAAACTGAACATAATATTCAGAACTTTAGTGTTATCACAGGGCAACAAGCTGCAGACTACCTGCAAGTAGTCTAAACCAAACAGTGCGGACCTGGGTGGAACGCCTTGAGTTAAAAGTTACTTGTGATCAGTGTGTTTTCACAGAATGCCACAGAATGAAACATTGCAAAAAGAGGGCAAATGGAAAAAAGAGAAACAACAGAGCACTCCAAAAATGTACTGAATTTTTCGACAAAACAAGGAAGGGGCAACATGGGAGGGGCAAAACTATCCCAAAGGAGCCTCAAAGGCTCCTCAAAGTGTCAGGAGACCAATACAGGCCAGGTTTTAAAGCAGCCAACATGTTAAGAAGGGTGGGTACTCACCCTTGACTAGAAAGAACTTGGAGTACAAAACACTGGGTTCTTTGGAAAAAAACGTAAGCCTTTTTTGAAGGCAATACTTTTCCTTTGTTTTCCAGAAAGAAGAATACTAAAAGCATGAAAAGATTTTTCTCCAGGCGGGTCAGCACTTGGAAACAGATGTTACTAACAGTTTGGGAACAGCACTGTACCCACCAGAACAGTTTGTCCTGAACCAGTTTTTGTAACCTACTTTCAATATAAGCTTTGATTTTGAGGGAAGGCTCTTCACCGGCCCCCAGCTCAGTGTGCTTGAATAGTATTTTCTAGTCATTAAATCAACCCTAGACTTGTAAAGAATAAAAAAAAAAGCCCTCACAGAAATTGAAGGGAAGCACTAAGACTTTCAACTCCTGTCAGCGTAATGGGGCACTGAACCAACTTAGGGCTCCTCTCATAAAGCTGCAGCGCTTTAGCTTAGCTCAACATTTTCACTCTTTTGGTAACCATAAGCACAGTCTTTGTGCTGGCCACGTCACCTTGCTCACTCTGTGCCAAGCTCTAGTAAGCAACATCCAACACCAAATCACCTCTGCTGCAATTCTTACCCTACCCAGAAGGAGTAGAAAAACCTCTCCTCTCCTCTCCTCTCCTCTCCTCTCCTCTCCTCTCCTCTCCTCTCCTCTCCTCTCCTCTCCTCTCCTCTCCTCTCCTCCCCTCCCCTATCTTTACCCTGTTTTCATCATTTCAGTGGTTTTCTGCTGAATCCCTAACCTACAAAGAGATGGCCCTCTTGAACCACAAGATCTAGTTTCCATTGTTTTACTTAGAAAGGTCTTCAAAAAATTATGGAAATTAAACTTTTTACAGCTCATGGAAGATTCTCAACAAGAGATTTTAGAAAAGAGCTGGTAAAGGATGAAATCACCAGGTACTGGCCCAATAACCAAACCTGAATACTACAGTCATCTCAATATGCCTTAAAATGAAATTACTGCTGTACTGCTGTACAAAAACAAACCTAATTAAAAGCACAAGAAAGCAGCATATTGAAACTACTTAAATTACTATGAAATACTTCAGGGCCCTCTAGTGGTTTAATCTCTGGTACAAGAAAAATACCCATGAGGAATTGTTTATAAATTAAGGCTATTGAGGTGTATTGCAATAATGTGTTCTATTTTTGTCACTCTCATGTAATTAAGGGCATTTGGGCTGGAAAGCTGCCTAGCAAATTACCAGAAAGGTGAAAAAACTACAAACTAATCTCTGTTCACAAAATCAGCTAATGGGTAGCATTTTTTGTCTTCATAAAAACGAGAAGTCACTCATTAACATTCTCAACTGTGCACAACCAAAAAAAAACAAAAAGAAAAAGGAAAAAAAAATCACAACCACTCACCCAAATTCGCACCAGAATGACTATTTCATTCAAAATTGAAATGTCAAGCTCTAAACTAGCTCTCCACAGCCCAAATCTACATGGTTAAAAAGAAATAGTGAAAAACTGAAATTTTCTCAAAAAAAAATGCATCTGCAAGATTTCATCCCCTCTGTTCAGAACACTCCTTCATCCTTCATCTATCACCTTAAAAATTACATCCTGCTCCGGCTTTACTACACAGCAAAATTGTGTAAAACAGATACAGATACAGAAAACAGGTAACAAATTTCCTCTCAAAATATGCCAAGAGAACTCAAAGCAAAGAGATAATCAGTCACAATACTTCCAGGTACCCAAGTCCAAGATGCTGTAATACAACAAGCCGGATGAAATACCAGTTGCAAAGTTTTTCTATGCCTATCTACACTAATAGAAAAGGAAGTCTCATGTCTTTTAGAGACCTCAAACTATGACAAACAGGGAAAAAAAGCCACATAACACCTCTTTTAGATCTGAAAGGTAAGTGCATGAGCTGGGAAATTATTCCAGCAGATCCTGTGATCACGAGTGTGGTGGCAGGACCATGACAATGACGATTGTCATTTAAGTGCACAAACCTATCACAAGCCAGAGACATAAGCCATGAATTTCAGTCTAAATACAACTTGGGAGCAAGTGCCCAGAACTTGGTGGGTTTTGGGAAGTTCTGTACCCAACAGCAAACTGCAGCCACTCTGACAAGGGCCATGACAGAACTACACATCCATACCTGCTTCTGGAACTCAGATCCACCAGTGGCTCTGGGAAAGAGAACCCCAAACAACAAACCCCCACAGAACTCACCTCATGGAGGTTATACTGTGGATGAGCTTTTCAGATTGATCTGACAGCCTAGATGGAAGAATTATTTCAACTGGCTGCAGGCGCAGAACCCGACTCTCCAGCTCCGAGCGGGAAGCACAGTCCCGAAAACTGTCAAAAATTACTTCTCCTGTAGTTGGTTGGATCGCCTGCCAAACAAAAATACATACACAAACATCCACTGAATATTCACATTTTTTCAGACTGCTTCAGTGGCTCAAACTGTTAACCAGAAGGAAAATCTATGGTGTAAAATTATTCAGCACCCCCACACATGGTGAAAGTGTCAGATCAAAAAATGTGAATGTGCTTTTTTTTCAAACCCATGATACAACAGTAACTTCAAAACACTAAGAGAACTTTGTCTTGGTAAGTGGCAACAATACCTTACAAATGTAAATGTGCTCTTGTTGTTACCAGTCCATCACTGTTCAATTTTTAGTACCAGACCAATCTATTAACTGAAGTCTATGAAATGAACATGTAATTCAAACCGGAATTTGAACACTTGCTTTTGTTGTTCTCTCCCAGCAGCAGCATGACATTCAAACAGACGTAATCAAGATACTTTTTAATTAATTCATTACCAGCCGACCGGCCTTCAGTTATCACTGTGTTTTGCTGGTTAAACAAGACTGGATTTAATCTTCACCATAAAAGACAATACAAATCTGAAGTACAAGTGGTAAAAAATCCTAAGTCTAAAGAATGGTATTTTGTAGAGGAAAAAAGTGCTCACAAGCTTTAAAATACTGACCCTAAAAATGTTTAAACATTGAAACGTGTAAAGCATCTGAACTAATGATTTCCCTAATGTATTTGGTTAACATACTAATATGTTTTCAAGTGAAACAGCAGCAAAACCAGCCTGATAAATGTTCAACTATCAACTCCATACCTTTTCTGCAGTTTTCAAATATAAAGCCATAACATCATTCACACATAGATATCTTACCTAGAGTGACTCTTTTTTGCAAAAAAAAAAAAATCAATTCCTACTCCCCCGCAAAATCTAAAAGACAGAACAGTCATGAACATGAATTTAACAAGGCAGCCACCCACCTCTCCAGAAAAAAAAGACAAAACACACAACAAAACCACCCCACAGACCCCAAAATACTGACTCCTGAAAAACTAACTTACCATAATGCCTGTAACAATGTCACCTTTCCTCCTGTCTTTCAGGTTGTCTCCATTTTCACAGATGCAGAGGAGGTAGTTATCAGGGACATCTGCTATTACCTCTTCAACATCTACAGAATCATCCAGCTTCAACAAAGGGTTCACATGTAACAAATGTTCAAAAAAATAGCACACAGATTTTGGTGGACTATTCACAGCTCTTTCCAGATCTAAGTCTTGTACTCTCAAACATTAATGTAACAATCTTTTCAGCTTCTAGTATCTAGTAAGTTTGTTTGAGAAACTAAATTAAAAACATGAGGTAGATAAGACAGGATAGAGGAAAACAAAAAATGGAATAAAATAAATTAAATTGATTGGTTAAAAGATGTTTCTCTCTCATTTTAACATTTTCTAGGAAAGACCTGCAGGACACTGCAGATTTGGTAAGTCCACTTCATGACTTCAGAAAGCAAGTACAGTGAACACAACAAACCTATAGCCCTGAGGAGATTAACTTGTTTGTAAAGGCAGCAAGATGTTTTACCACAACATAAAATTAAAGGAACTTTATTTCCTGCTGCCACTCTTATGTCAGCCACTAGCTGCTCAAGATCCATCCTAGTGATAACACTAGAATCAAGGCTCCCAAAGGTTAGTCTGAAACCAAGTTTATTTGAAAAGGATATCTTCTCCAATAAGTGTAGACTTAGTGTAGAGGGCAGTCAGCTTACGGCTGAAGAGAGAGCTTTTATTTTCTCCAGCAGCTTTCAGTGCTGCAGTTTCCATTTGTTTTATTACTCCAACCTACAGGCAGACAAACAAGAAACCAAGTTAGATCTCTGGTAATAAATTGTTATTTTTATTATTCTATATATCTGGTAATCTTTTAAGATGTGCAAACAACAAATGCATAATTCAAACTGGAATACATCATCAACAGAAAGGGCTCTCACATCAATCCTACTAATGAGATTATAAGGCACTGCTTTTCCTGACCCTTTTCCTACTCCTGACTGCCCTCTCAACTTCTGTACCTGCACTTCTCATCCTATTTTGAAACAATTTAGCTGGACGTCACTGCTTATTAGAGAATGGTTGCCTGCATCCAATTTAGAATCAACAAGTCCTTTTCTTAGAAAAGGAGGCAAAAAAAGAGGTTATCACCAGAAAGCCACAGAATTATAGGGATCCAGAACACGAAGGGATAGAGAAAAAAAAATGGGCTGGGATAAGAAAAACAAGGATGTGAGGAATAATAAAACACAGAGAGGATATGTACATATCTCCCTATTAAATGCAAAAAAATGATACAGAAACACTGAGAAAAGTAATTGTTTTGGAACTGCTATCACAATCAAATAATTGTTCCTGAAAAAATGAAGATACTTCTCTGAATCTGCCAATGGCTCATGACACCCCCAGCATAGAGAAATTGAAACAAAGGGAAGTTGGCCATTTCTACTGCAAGAACCAGTGATAACGAGCTGCCCACTTCTTAGCTGAAACCAGGTTCTGGTACAAGCAGTGCAAGTTCTCTCAGTGCTGGTCTGTACTCAATTAGCAGGAGTCGGGTAACCTTGTGTCCCTTGGCTACAAGGCGGCGCACGTGGATGAAGAGCCGGTGGCTGGGGATGCTGGCAGTCATGAAGTTGTGATCCAGGTGACAGTAAATGTTCAACTCTTTAGCTGCAATCTGCAACAAGAGTCAGCCAACAGGTCATAAAGTAATTTAAGAAGGTAAGGAGCTTATCTCTCAGACAACAGTGATGCACAACTTCAATTAAAAGCTCAGTGGCAAAGGGAAAACATTCCAGGAGAAAGCCCGGAGGGGCCCTTGCACCTTCCTGTCCCAGCATTGCCACAAACAGGGGATTCACTATCACAGGCTGCTGGTGTCAGGTTTTAAGGTTGCACCTTGATCTTTACCGCTGTGAGGTAAACCACCCACACTGCACACACAGGGTCTGAAACACAGCTCAGCAAAAGGTCAAATGATTTTCACACCACTAAAAACGCAGCAGGAATGGAAGTATTCAATTTGTGGTGATAAAGATGGGATTAACTTGGCCAATCAACTAAAATACTGAAAAATCAATATTGAACAGCAGTGGAAACTAAATACTTAACAAAAAAGAGTAACAACACTTACTAAAATGTGACATTATCATGTGTGATTGGTATTGCTTTTTTGCCCCTTAGCGAAAAGGCAGGTGCTCACTGACCAGAGAATGTGGTGTTAGGCAGGACCTGCAGGCAAACACTGACCCATCTATCTGAACAGCATATTTCTATTTCTGGACTATAAGTACACCAGCAAATGAGCAGACAAATTACACAGCACAAATATGATGGGGAAAATGAATTCCTAGTAACCAAGCAACATTTCTCACTGGTCTCAAGTGTGGAAATAGCACCAAACAAAGGTTGGTAGCAACAACTTTGGGACAGATCATAAGAAAAAGCATTATGAAATATTTATGAACCGTCACTTTAAAATTATGTTTGTTATATAGTCCTTTCCAGTTCCTACAGATCTGCCATGTGTAGGTGCCACATCCAGTCATGCATTCAGGATGCTCTCTGCACCCAGACTATACCTAATATATTCATCTTTTTTAACATCACTTGCTCTACTGCCTTTCAATCTGAAAGATTTCTAATATCATACATTACAGTTATATATTGGATACATATTATAGTTCTGAGTTCTGAGTCATGATACACAATTCATCTCAAAAAGTTTTTCAGCTTTAACTCTGACAAAAAATTATTCCAGGAACTCACCTTAAATTGTCAATACAAGATAGCAAGCACTACCACGTGATTACAAAATAATAAATGCTATTTTGGCTAAAAAATGTGTGCATAATGGATAATCTTGAATTCCAGCATGCAGAGATTTTTCATCCTGATTTCAAATAACAAAACAAACCAAAATATCCCTTAAAACTTATGCCCCTAAAGAAGTCCCCCTTCCAAAACTGGCCACAGACCTAGGATGACACCAGCATAATGCAAGTATCTTTCCATAATCTTGGAAATTACCTCTGCATCTTGTCCAAAGAACCGGTATTTGTATCCACATTCCACACACAAAACAGCATCTTTATACTTTTTCTTCATTTCTATGAATTGGAGTTCTAGTGGAGTGTAAATGCTTTTTGTTCTTCTATTAAGATTTGTATCTGAAGAATTTTGAGAATTTTCACAGGACTTAACAGATGCAGAAAACTGACTAAGATTACATTGTAACTCTTCCTGTAAATAAAAGATGGAAAAGTATAATCAGGAATCATCAAACAAATCAATTTTTCCCCCCTTGGCTTGCACTGACCACAGAGCTAAAGATTGTTCTTGCATTGAAGAGCCCCCAAGCTGCAGCACAACTATTGAAGCAAGATATAGAGAATACAGTATATTTGGAATGAAAAGTAATTAAAAAGCCATGAAAATCCAAGTTAGTTAGTCCTTAAACACCTGAGGGGAAATCAGAATCCTATTCTATCATACAGTCTCAAAGCATAGACCAAGACAATGTAGGCTGCAAAGACTGGGCAGTCTGAACTGGCCATATATTGAAATAAGGATGAACTACTGCTCCAGTTTACAAGTGAGAAACGCCAGCACAAAGAGATTAATGATGTTCCAAAAATCCACAGTAAATCAAGAAATAAACCAATTTGAGTCTCAGTTCCCTGTCTCAGCCACCAAAACTGTACTCCTTCTTCAGTCTGAACTTCCTCCAAAAGTTCAGCAAACCTCTCAGAATAACTTGAACACTGAAAATCTACACTACAGTTTCTAAAACCTTAAATGTGAAAGGCTTTGAGCCCACTCTCTACAGTTTATCATTTACAATGACATTATGCAGCCTATTCTTGCCAAGCAACTTCAGCTCTACCGCACTGTGTTGTTCTGTATTGTCAGCAGAGTGATGGGTTCAGAAGTGCAGAGAAAAAGGCTGAAAAGTGTTTTACTTACAGCAAAGTCCCTCCTCACTTATATCACAAGATCAAATATAGATAATATTGGTTAAAAAGAAATACAAAGACAACACCCTCCAGAATTTTTTAAAGCATATGACTATTCAAAACACAATTGATCAGGTTGTGGTATAAATTCTGTAAATAAATCCAATAAACTTCCATTTCTACCAAGGGCCCCATTCAGATTACAAGAAACAAAGTGAACAGACTGTTTAGCAGCAATGGTAATTCAGAAAAAACACTGAGAGCTTAAATCATATACTTTGGGTCATGGTAATGTACAAAGAGTACACTCAGAGAACAACCAGGGAAAACCAGCACTTAGCTGTAACTGCAAAATCCCTACAACTGCACACCATTAAGTAAGAGAACCCAGCTCAGCATAAATAAAGCTGCACTGCACCCAGAACTTGGGTGTCCTCAGAAGCTCAGATGTCTCTGCTACAAAATCCTCAGCCCACAGACTCGGCAGTCTTCAGTCCAAGGTCTGTGCCAGCCAAACAGGATGACCTTGTCTCATTTTACAGGAAATTATGGTGACAAAGCATGTGAAATAAGGGCATGAAACAAGGCAAAAGGAGTAAAAACAAACACAAAAGCTGACTTGTTGAGATGGTCAGAAGTTAGCAACTAGAGTAAGGTTACTAAGTAAAAAGCAAGACACAAATAGCTAAAAGGACCCCTTCCAAGGAAGGCAGGTCAGCCCTGGAATCAGTTTTCTGGGTTCTCCAACTGATCACATCCTCATAACCTCAAACCCTTACCACAACAGAGTTCTCTTGCCACAACCTGCTCACTTTAGCATTTGGACCCCACATTCTCACAAAGCAGACACCTCCAGTAGAAGGTCACAGCCCTCAGACAGGGAAGGTTAAAAACAGCTGTACAGCTTGTCATACAAGCCCCTTCCCTCGAAAAGCCAGATGTAGAACTCTATTGAAGAGCAGCTACCACAGTAAGCCATGAGATGCATTCTAGGACCTGAATATGTCACTGAGCAGACTGACCACCAAACCCTCCAATTAACTAATGTTAACTAGCCCAATAAGTAAAGGGGAAGCAAAATTAGGTCACTCGATCCTCTTGACTTGCATCATACATGTTATAACGGCAATTTCTCATGGGAACTACCCCTGTCTTCTGCAGATGAAAAAGCAGTGATATCTTTATTAGTTACATTTACCAGCAACAAGATTAAGCCACATCTCAGTGATAACCCTACACAAATATTTTTGCAAAGAAAGCCTGTGAGAAGTTTGAGAGCCCACATGAAAGTGGTGGAACTGAAAGCAAGCTGAGTAAAGTGCCTCTCTGAACACGCGTTATAAGGGTGTCACAGCCTGCCACACAGGCACAGGTGACACCGACAGGGTTTCTGCTCCCTCATGATACTGTTGTTCAATAGTATCACTGAGGAGCCACAACAGCCGTCCTGCTCACCATGCAAAGAGCTCCAGGAAAACATCTGTACACAAACACAGGTCTGTGGGGTTCTGCTGCACCATTCCACGTCAGAGCACAGGAGCACCAAAGGAAGCTTGTGCCAAAGCATGCTGCTTTAACTCATAACAAGCAATCTACGCACACCACAGGGCCAAAGTTCTGCGTACCTTCTGTGTAACCTTTGGGCTGGTGTCCCAAGACGGAAGAGGATTCTTCAATTCTGAGCTCCTCCCAGTAATATTGGGATATTTTTCTAAACTCAGAGATTCTTTCTCCTGAAAGCCATCCTCCTGGACTCTGGTACGCTGCTGGTTTGAATCACTGCAGAACTCTCTCAGCCTGTCCAGAGTTTGCAAACAGATACGGGACTTTTCACACTTCTGAGATTCTTCTTTGGTGAAAATTCACAACAAAAACATATTAGCAACTTATTTTCTAAAAGAGAACGTCTATTAGAAGAACATCAGTTAGCACAGAACACAAACACTTTGCTCCATGTCTCTCTTCCCTATGTTCCCTCTCCTCTCCCACTGCAGTATTTCTGCCAGCCTGACAGAATCCTGCACTTGAACAGCTTGGTTAACTTCCCTGGAAAACCAGTATTTCTCGCTCGTGTGCTTCTTTCTATGTGGGAAGAGATGCATCAATATTTTTTGGACTGACAACTGCACAGCCATAAAGTTAGCTAAGAATACATTTTTAAGCAGAAAATATTGCCTCAAAGCATCACACCAACAAATTTAATACCATCCCCACTTTGAAACTTAAGAGGTTAATTCTTTCTATTGAAATGTAATGAACTTTACATTCACTGGTTTTTGTACCAGCATTAACTTACTAAAGTCTCTGTTCAAAGCCAGATAGAACTCAGGCATTTCCGAGGCAATGGAGCAGCTGACAGTGAAAAACTTATTTACTGACTGCCAGTCCTTGAAGGTTTACGAACAGTCAACTCACTTTTATCCTGAGTCTTCTGTGGGTTACAAATCTCTTCCAGAGTAATTTGTCGCACCTTGGTCTTCTTCTCACAGGGCTCATTGCTTTCAGTAGATGTGCTCCTTTTCGTGGCAAATTCAGAAATCTGAGACATAAATTAAACTAATAAGTTCAGTTACATTTTCTGTTTGCTGTCCTCTGAAAGAGAATAATGCAACCAGCAACTTCACAGGAAGTTAATGTTAAACAATCCCACCTCCCATCTCTGGTATTGTTCAAGGCCAGGTTGGAGAAGCTTGGAGTATCCTGCTCCTCATATATTAGAACACTACGTAAACAGCAAACTCTTCAATTTTGCTGTTTCATCATTGATCTTCTGCAAGCAGCTTGACTAAATATGAAGAAGTAACTTGTAAATCCAACAAAACATAAACACTTTTGCACAGAAGCACACAAAAGGTGCTTTCAGCAGCTTGCACCCACATTTCATATCATAATCTCAGATGGTTTAAACATAGAATTTCAATTTCCTTAGAACTACGCAGGAAGTCCAGCCTCACCAACTAAACCCAAAACCTCCACTTAAGCACAGCCCACATTAGTAGCAGTTTTTAAGTCCACTGTTAAATATCACCAAATAAACACTAATGAGGAAGATTTTTACACAAGGGCAGAAAGCTGTAATCACACCTTTCAAAATATATTTGGACCAAAGGCAACCAAAATAGTGGATGTGAGTCACAGGTAGAAAAAGCAAATGCCCTTCCACAGCCAGAAGGGGCTGGAAAGAGCAACTACAGGGAAACTGGAAAATACAAAGTCAGAACGAAATCCAGCTGCTGGGACACAGCCACTTTTTCCCACTGGTGACACAGGGAGGATCTGCATCACTACAGGCTCTTTTGGCCTTGCACCTACCAGCACTCAGACCTCAGGTCACCCAAGCTCCAACACCTGGGACAGGAGCATGGCTCACTGCATGCCAGAGCTGCCCTAAAATAGGATTCATTCCTCAGTGTGTCACAAGACAACGGTGACACCCTAGAGAGAGACACTGGGTGTTCCATCAGTGCTGGGCAGGCCTGGGTGCTCAGAGTCTTCAAGCACACCTCACTGCCCTTGCCCTGCCATTATTTACATCCGTTACAGAAAGACAGAGCTGGTACCTTCCCAAGCACTGCCCCTCTCTCAGGAATGATGGCATTGCCGTGCAGGTGTGTGACCCCAGCCCAGCTCTGCACTGCTCAGGGGCAGGGGCTGTGCCTGGGCCGGCCCTGTGGGACCTGCAGGGGTGAGCTCTGGTACTGTGGCATGAACAGGGCTCAGCTGCAGGACGTGCGGACCCCGAGCACTTTGACAAGTTTGCAAGGCATACATGGAGGTACACCTACATCCTGATTTACATCCTTAAAACTTGCTAATTACAGGACTTTACTAAGGGATGCAGCTGCTGTCTGTCCTACTGATCAGATCTCACTTCTTGGTGATGAGGCTTCAAAACACACAAAGATCAAACCTCAGAGAACATCTTGACTTATGATAATCCTAACATATTCCACATTTTGCAAAACGAGAAGGCACAGGGGTTCAACAATGGAGGGAAGCCCCAGTGACATGGACCAACATGCTGGCCTTGCCCAGCTCACTAAACCTGTGCCAAGCTCCAGCTCCTCCAAAACATGCACATCCTGTATCACAGAATCACAGAATCACTGATTAGGATTAGAAAGGACCCCTGGAGCTCACCCAGCCCAAGCCCCTGCCCAGGCAGGGTCCCCTGGAGCAGTGACACAGGAACGTGTCCAGCTGGGCTTGCCATGGCTCCAGAGAGGGACACTCCAGGCCCTCCCTGGGCAGCTGTTCCAGCCTCTGCCCCTCCATGGAGAGAAGTTCTTCCTCCTGCTGGGCTGGAACTTGCTGTGGTTTATTTGATGGCCATTGCTCCTCATCCTGGCACTGGCAGCACTGAACAGAGCCTGGCCCCAGCCTCTGGCACCCCTTGCAGATGTTTGTATGGATTGATGGGACCCCCTCTCAGCCTTCCCTTCTCCAGTCTGACCAGGCCCAGCTCCCGCAGTCTCTGCCCAGCACAGAGGGGCTCCAGACCCCAAACCCTCTCCGTGACCTCCCCTGGATCCTGTCCAGCAGCTCCGTGTCCTTCCTGCCAGGCTGCTCCCCGAGTACCTGGGTACCAGTGCCCTGCGTCACACAGATGCTACAGCCGGGACCTCGCCGCCCGGGCTGCGGCAGCCCTGGGGCCGTGTACCGCAGTGTCAGTGCCCCGGACAGGGATTACCGGGATGGATACCGGAATGGATACCGGGATAGCGGGCCGCGCCCGCCCCGCCCCGCCCCGCGCACCGTGTTGCGGGGGCTGCGCTCGCCGCCGCTCGCCGCCGCCCCGAAGAACCTGCTCAGCACCAGCTGACCCGCGGCCCCGCCGCCCCGCTGGCCCCGCGGCATGGCCGGGCCCCGCGCCGCGGCACCGCCTCCCGCCGGATGCGCCCGCTCGGCCCGCCCCGCCCCGCCCCGGCACGGCCCCGGCGCTGCGCGGGGGCACGCGGAGCGGCCATGGCGCGCTCGCTCAACTCCATCGTGGCCGTCAGCCAGAACATGGGCATCGGCAAGGACGGGCGGCTGCCCTGGCCGCCGCTCAGGTACCGCGGCCTGCCGCCGCCGCGGCCCCCGCCCGCACTACAGCCCCCAGCGTGTCCCGCGCCGCGCAGCAACAGGCGGGCGCGGCGGGGCCGCGCGGGGCGCGCTGGGAGCTGTAGTGCTTGAGGGGATGGTCTGCGAGGCGGGAAAGCGGCGGCATGGCGAGAGCGGGGCTGTGGGGTTGTTTTTTGGGTGGGTTCTTTCTCATGCTATTGGCCTCAGGTTATGGCTCATGCAAGCACAGCTGGGGTACAAAGGTCCTGCCTCGGCCGTGGCACCTGCCCAGCACCGTCCAACCGCCCCTGCCCGGGAATGCTTCCATCATCAGTGGGGTTTTTTGTTGAAATTAGAGAACTTGCAAAAAAATTTTTTTTTGATTAGAGAATTTATTCTTAAAACACATTGTAACGCAGTTCGTGCTTCCCCGGCAGGAATGAGTACAAGTACTTCCAGAGAATGACGAGCACATCCCGCGTGGAAGGTAAAAGTGCGGGGTGTATGGCACCGGACACCCAAAACTCGGGATTCTGCATTTCCCTGCCTTTGCCCCCTTCCTGCCCTCACGAGTCTCACCAGTATTTTAGCCCTCTGTAGTCGGATTAGATGAGGAAAGAAGATGAATCAGATATTTCAGAGAAGATGACGTGATCTCTTAGGAAACAATTTTCAACTCCTTCTTTCGCCAGAAGAACAGAAAACTTCATCTGAAGTTTATCTAACAAGTCTTTACCCAAAACTCCCAAGTTAAGATGGGAAGGTTTTCACAAGCTGCCTAATTAACAGAGGTGCTTTGGTTTTTTCAGTCTGCATTAGCTTACCTAACTTTTTTGCTGTAGCTCAGCCTTGGCCATTTGATCCACCGCTCTGACCCTTGTGGCAGTAATTTTGCTGAGTTTTCTGAGTGCTGAGCCAAATCCATGCACCAGAAAATCCAATCCATGCTGATAGCATAGAGCAGAAATACTGCAGTTGTTCATCAACACAGTCACATTTTCGTGGCTTGTTTAGGACTTTTTTATGCCCTGAGTGAGATAAAACTCACTTGTTTGGTAAAAACTCACTTCTGGTCAGCTTGAGATATTGTTTTGATTAGGTGCCTTACTCCATTTTCTGGCTTGAAGGTGTATTTTGATTTGGTGACTTATTCAATTTTCTAATTTGAGTGTCTGTTCCCTAATCCACAAGGAATGTCTAATCTAATTTTGATACAGTTCTAAGTGAAGGACTTTATGTATGTTTTGGAGACCTGATTCAGCCCTTTGCAACCCTATATGTACAAAAAAAGGAGAGAACACAATTGACAGTTGTAAGTCTTTTTAGATGTCTGCGAGTTGCATCTTACCTGGCACAAATAACCTGTGATCAAGAAGAAAGGTGTTTGAAATATAATTAAAAAGAAACATTTTGCTCTACCCTGCCTGCAGATCTTTTGATAAGTTATGATCTTGGATGCTAGGCAGGTGAAGTGCTTCATAACCAGACTTCTTAATGGATTATGTTGCCATAAATCTTCACACCAGGAATGTCACCATTGCCTCTGTTGTGTCTCAGCCTGGAAACAACATAGAAAGAGTGACCGTGTTGGCTTCGTGGTTTTTTCTCTGATAACTCCTTTTCCTCGTAAAGAGAAACATTCCTTTCCTTAGCAGGTTTATATATGAGAGGTAATCAGGTTATGAATGCTTGGGTTTGGTCAGAAATTGCATTCCAGTGTGAGTGTAAGAGTGTTACTGATCCCCCGTAGCACTTCGGCTTTAGATTTAATTTGACTGGTTCTTCTCCTAGAAATTATTGTGGGTTTATAAATCTATGTGTGACTCATTTGAGAACTGGGGCCTTAGCTTGTGCTTTTGCTGACTGCTGGAGAGGGGCTTGCAAGGGCAGGGGAAGTCCATCATTGTCTCTAAACAATTCAAGTCAATTCTCTCCTGTTCAGGTAAACAGAATGCACTGATAATGGGTAGAAAAACGTGGTTCTCCATTCCTGAGAAGAACCGTCCTTTAAAAGACAGAATTAATATTGTGCTCAGCAGGGAGCTCAAGTAAGTATGATAAATACTTGTCAAACAAATAAAAACTTGCACCAAAAAATGTCTGTGGCGTTACTACATACAGGAGTTCCAAATGTGGCATTTTTGATACCTGGTTAGAAAGCATTTCTGCTGTTGGTTCTGAGTGTTGTAACTACTTCAGTCTTAATTTTTAATTTTTTAAAATTCATTCACAAGGTAATTGTCATTACTTTCCATCATGAGTACTACTTCTAGCTCTACTCACAAACCATTTGACAATTTTCAGCAGTGCTTCTGACTCACGTATTCAGCTGTATTTCTGTAGTTCATGCTTAGATTGCTGGCCCTTATTCCATTTTTTGAAGTTTATTTTCATTAGGATTTGTGGATGAACTGTCCTTTTTCCGAACTCTCTTTGAATGCATCACCCATGGCCACATAAATATTTTTAAACACAAATGTCCACTCGTAGTGCTTTATTGCTTTGGAGGATGTTGGTGAATTTGCAGGTGAATATGTGGGTGGACAGGGAATATTGGCTTTTGAACTAGCTTCACTGAATGAAATATTAACATTCGGGAATTCAAATCAAAATCTACATTTAATTTCTTGATTATCTGTATTTTATGATCTACGTTTAATTTATAGATTATGTATTTATCTTATAGATATGTAAATTTCTCAGTTATACTTTTTCGAAAACATACTGTGAAATTTCTGATTTTTAATTTATAATGCCTCCTAAATTATGGTTAAGATGTGATCTGTTGAACAATACTGCAGTCAGATGAGACTTCTAACATTATTTGGCAATAACAGGCACTTCAGAATAATTAACTAATGTGAAACATGTAGTTATTTGTTAATTCAGCAAAGCACATTTTGTGTCTAGTTTATATTGATGATCATGATGAATTGTCCTTTATTTATTTGGTAATAAAACCTTGTTTCTTCTAGGGAAGCCCCAACAGGAGCACATTATCTTTCCAAAAGTCTGGATGATGCTTTAGCTCTTTTGGATTCACCGGAGTTAAAAAGTAAAGTAGACATGGTTTGGATCGTGGGAGGCACTTCAGTGTACAAGGTACATTTAGCCTTCTCCTAAATTACTCATTTTCTGTGATGGGATGAGGATGAAGTTCCTATTACTGCTGCTTTAGGAGATGCTTTCCCTTCACATTACCAGCAAACTGCAGTGATTGCAACAGAACAGGTCTCAGAGAGTAGGATCTCAACTCTCAAGTTCAGAATGCCTGTCCAGAAACTGAACATTGCTCTTGCCAATGGGCCAGTGCCACACTGTTGTTGTGCTTTTGAGAGCTTTTCATAAATACCTAAATTGCTAGGTTCTTCAGACAAAGCCTATATTGTTATGTTTATTTTACTGAGACCACGCTGTTACGTTTATTTTACTGAGATTGCTGACTGACCCTGCAAAGGGTGTGAAAAGAAAAAAAAGTGCTCCAGCATTTTTTAGCCAGAGTATGACACTTTATGCATGTAAATGGGGAAGAAAATAGGATTTAGAGAGAGCTGACAGGTCATGGTGTCAGCAATAATAGGAGATAATCGTACAACAAAAGGTCACACTCATTCTGCTTTCCCATCCAGCAGTGTTCCTACTGCTCCCACTCCCTGGGTCAAGAATTGTAAAGCAAATTCTTTTTAACAATTAAAGAAACAGTGCTGCTGTCCTTTAGTCATTACAAGCATGCAGGGAGGTACACTCTAGATGTTGTTGATCACTCAGACATAAGATGTGTGATGACAGTACCATAGTGCACCTGGTGGGAAATCAGGGCTGATACTGTGCCCCGTGTACAGGATAGGAAATGCATTTTTCTGGTATTTCTTTACACTTCATGCTTTTCATGAACCTCTTCTCTGTGTCTGAGGAAATGCATCTTCTACAGTAAAAACAGTGAAGCAGTTAGAAATTGCTAAGACTGTAAGAAGATGAGGTGCATATGAAAAACGCTGTCGTTCCTCATGGTGAAGTCCACCATATATTCAACATGCAAATGCATTCAGCCTATAATCAAGTACAATTCTACAGGGGAATGCCCTTGGCTCTGACAGTGCCTGTGCCATGCAGAGGGTTTCTGGAGAGGGCTTCTCCTCACTGAGGGCAGAGCTGCCCAGCAGGAGCCAGGGAAAGCTGTGAGCGGCAGCATTTGCCTCTTCCCTGCCACAGCCTCAGCTGTAAAGAGTTATTGCTTCTGCTGCTTCTTCCAAGGACATCTGTCTTGGAGGCTTCCGTTTTAACTATTTTTCCAGCTGAAAAAAGAAGAAAGTAATGCCTTTTTTCAGATTATTACTCACCAATACTAACATAAATTGGCACTTTTGATAAGAATAACTTGGAATGTACTATTTGTGGTGATCAGTACAGGGGAATGTGTAAATTAATAGGAGACCTGGTTACCCTGGACATGGAAAAACATTGAGAGAGATGGGAATACCAGTGTGGAGAAGAGAAGGCTCCAGGGAGACCCTGTAGCCCCTTCCAGGCCCTAAAGGAGCTCCAGGAGAGCTGGAGAGAAACTGGGGACAAGGGCCTGAAGTGACAAGACAAGAGGAATGGCTTCCCAGTGCCAGAGGGCAGGGATGGATGGGATATTGGGAAGGAATTGTTCCCTGGGAGGGTGGGCAGGCCCTGGCAGAGGATGCCCAGAGAAGCTGTGGCTGCCCCTGGACCCCTGCAGTGTCCAAGGCCAGGCTGGACACTGGGGCTTGGAGCAGCCTGGGACAGTGAAAGGTGTCCCTGCCCGTAGAACAAGATGAGCTTTATGGTTCTGTCCAACCCAAACCCTTCTGTGGTTCTAAAATTTCAGCTGTTTCCTCCCTTTCAACCATCTACTCAAGACATTTCAAAGGAAAGTTTAATTACATTGGGGAGAAATCTTGACAGTTGTATACAGATTGCTGCACTCAAATTACCTTTGTGATATTAACAGGTTTTATGGGGCCCATACACATCTACCAAAACTGCAAGCAATATTTTTAGTGCCTGTATTAAAGATGCACAAAAGATCTTGCAGGAATATTTCCATTATACCATGTAAAAATATGTGGGAAGTAAAATAGCAGTTGGTAATTGAAGTGAGTAGTTTTATTCAATAGTTTCAGGTATTTGGTTTTAAAGCATTATTTTGATCTCACTAGTGTGTGTGGCTCAAAGGTTGAGAACTGATTTTGTTCATTAATACAGGTCTTTGTTTGTCTATAGAAAGGCCTACCCCATTTTGATTATTCAGGCTGTTACGGGACTCTCTTACAGGAAACCAAGTCTCTTTATACTTTATACTGCCAAACGGAAAGGTTGTTCACATGAGAGTTTCTTGCTGGCCTTTTAGATCAAGAGGAGCACTTGCAGGTGGCAGATTTGCAAGTTCCCAGTGGGATCTGCCTCCATCTTCTCTGTTATGGTCTTTTGTCTGCCGCTGTCATCCTGTGGGCAGGGAGCATGGTCTGTGCAGGGTAGTTGTTCTGTGGGTTGCTAACTCCTTGAGGCACAGTGGGTTTCCATTGGGATCACTATGAAGTGGAGCCACAGGCACCCATGGCACTTGGAGGGGACTGCTCTGACAGCCTGTCAGGGGCTGCTGTGGGTGTCAAAGAGGAGTAGGAAGATGTGGGCCTTCTCGGGCCAGCACTGCAGCTGCTCTGCACAGGTTGGTCTGTGGTCCTTGGCACAGTGAGCTCAGTCTGGTGACATTCTGTTGGAGTGGGATTCTGGGGAACAGGAAGCAGATGCAGAATGTGCTGGATGTGAGGGTGCACAACTGAGGGCATCTGTCAGAAGGTACAACAGCAACTTTGCCGTTGCCAGACAACACCTCCAGGGTCTACATCGTTATTTGAGATGGTGACCTCTTGTCCTGTGGAGCTTTTTAACACAGCTCCTAACCTTAGCACTATCTGGTCAGTTAATCATTTGGGTTTGAGGAGGTCCACCATGATCAGGGCTGTTGTCACCAACCTCGGGAACAATCCTGCAAGCCATGCTTCTGTAGATGGCGTGAGCAGGGAGTGTGCCATGACTTTCCAGGCCTTTGCTGGTTTTTGTTTCCCACACCTCTGATGGGTGCCATGGGCTGTCCAGGATGTCTGAGCACCTGCCCTGCTGTGCCTTTTTCTTGGCCCAGACACCAGCCAGACTTGCCCTCAACCAGGGAGCTGGGCCAAGGTGCAGCAGCTGCCCTCCTGTCTGAGTGCACGTTTGGGACACGGGTGTCCAGTCAGTCTCAGGTACAGGTGGCTGCAATGCCCTGTCCAGCCTTTACAGATTGAGACAAGCCAAGGTACTACAGCATGTGCTCCAGGATGGCATTTTGGGACAGGATGCTGCCTGCCAGGAATGGGATGAAGGCAGGGGGTTGCTGCTGTTCACATCCTTTTCCTCCTCAAACTGCAGAAGAGGGAGGGCCAAATCTGTGAACATTTACAAGGACACAGAGTATCCCTCTGTTGGTTATGGCCATCTCTCCCACTGGCCCTCAGTTCTTAAGGATATAGTTCTGTCCAGGGGGTGGGAGGATGCCTCAGGTCCTCTGTGAGCCGTGTAGGTCCTCATGTAGGTCCCACTGATGCTGTGCTCACACACTCTAGGAAACTGTAACCTGACCTCTGCAACCGGGAAAGGGGGAGCTGGGCGGAGTGTTGGTATTGGCAAGTGAGAGCAGGAGATACTGAAAACAGCTCCATCAGTTCAGTGAGGGTTCAGAAATAGTCATGTGGGTGTCATCTTCTTGAATTTGGCTGGACAGTGATCCCCTCATCATTTATTATCTCCTAATGTAGCCACAGGGCAGTACCGATGCCCCCAGGGAAGCTTTTGTACTTCTGACAGCACAGGTTTACCATGCTGGTTAATTTGCTTGGATCTTAGTACAATGCCATCTGCATCTCCTCTGCACTGTTGTGGATCTCCTGAGATCCAGAAGGAGCTGGGGTTGCTGTTGTTTGTCTGGATGAGGAAGGTGGAGCCCAGCAGTGGTCAGTAGGTTACAGCAGTTACAAAGCTGTTACACCTCATGGCAGGCACTCTGATTCTGTGTGAGCACTTCATGTTTTGAGGGCTGTCTGCTGGCTTGTGAGTGCTTCTTGTGTGCTGGGGGCTTGCAGTTGGCTCACTTGTTGGTTCTGGCCCTTGTTGGTTAGAGCTGTTTGCTGTTAGAGCTCATCAGATGTACTGGAACACATTCTGGCTCAGTTTCATCCCCAGGAAATTTCGTTCATGGATATCAAACCTGTTCCCACGTACAATGCAAGCATGGTTAGTGGGGACAGTTGGAAGATTCGTTAACAATGGGACTCAATGATCTTTTCCAACCTTAGCAATTCTACAGTTGTGTGATTTCAAAACCAGGTTTCTGTTCTGAGTTAAGACTGCTGCACCTGTGTGGAGGTATTGTCTCTTGAGAGGTTCAGGTTTTGGCCTTGACTCTGAAAAATAGTGCTCTCTGGACATCCCAGGCAGATAAGAGGCCCACAGAATGGTTTAGGCTGGAAAGGGCTTAAAGGCTCATGTAATTCCAAACCTCCTGTCATGGGCTGGGACACCTTCCACTAGACCAGGTTACTGTGAGTCCACTCATGATAAATTGTATCAGTCTCTTTTAACTACATTTAAACTGTGTGGTTTACACAGGTCAAAAACAACATTGAGGTTTTACTAGGAATAGGACCTGTGAGTCCATCATATCCTTATATATTAAATAGGTTGTTAAAAAAAAAAAAAAAACAACAACAAGCAAAACCAACAACAGAAACACACACGTACAAATCCATTAAAACCAACAGATCCAGGTGTCAGCCTCCTTATGTGTATGGTATGGTTTTATGATGTGTGGAGTGACTACGTCAGCATTTCACCAGCTCAGCTCTATGCCTACTCTGATTTCTCAGAGGAGAAAATGGCGAAACCAATGGAGTGGGCTGGACAGGGCAAGACTGAATTGAATATCAGTGAGGAACTACTTTATTCCTTGTGGAAATGACAGCAATATGATAAAACTCCTTTGCCACCCTGCCATGTCCTCAGCAGTATTTCACTGGGGCAGTGTCAGAGTCCAGGCCTCACTGAACAGGTTCCTTTGGAGGCTCCACCTGTGAAAAGTTCTGTGTGTGATAGAAAATCTACTTCTCTGAAGTTGCCTTGGGAGAGCAGGATGACCAGGCGTTCCCAAGGGAACAGGAGCTGGACCCCATGGGCAGTAACTGGAATGGCAGGGGTTTTCCCAGCTTGGGCTCAGGGTGGTGGGACAGGTCCATGGGGCAGGGTCAGGCCCCATGATTATAACCAGGTCAGGCATGGCCTGGGGATGACCAGGCAGGGCTGTGGGCACAGGCTGAGGCTGGGCAGCCAGTAGCTGAGTTAACTGTGTACTTGAATCCCAAAGCAGGGGAAAGATGCCCTGAACAGAACAGAGCAAGTGAAATGGAAGAGTGTATTTGTCCTTGCCCCTTGCATGCTTACTGCCAGGCACTGAGCGCTCCCAGCTACTGAGGAAGAATATGTGGCCTGACCCTGTTCCTCTTCCCCATGCTCTTTTCTGTTTGCTGTTTACTGGTCATGGGCCACCTACACACACAGGCCTCCAGAGCTGGTCTGGCAAACTGAGGAAGCGTTTGCACTTCTTTTATGAATGTGGAGACGGTGACACAGCTGCTTGGTTCATTCAGCTAATGAAACCATTTCCTTAGAACAGAGGTCACCGTCTGATCTCCCTGGGGTTAAATTCAACTTTATTTGCAACACCTGTGCTCCCTGTGCTGTTCCCTGGCCTGTTGTAGTGGTAGAGAGTTCTTGATAAAGGTGAGTTCTCGCAGAGTTGGATAGGAAGTTGGTTTGTTGTACTACAAAGCAGAAGTGTCTCTCTTTACAGAACACAACATGTTTTTATTTGTGAAGCAGATTATTTTTCTTCTGTCATTTTGCAAGTGTGAATCTCCTTACCTCCCCATCCGTAAACAAAGCCAAACACTAGTATTTGTGTACAAACTGGATGGACACCAGTTCAGTGCTGTTCGATGGTTGTGTGCTGTGACTTACCCCTTTCATTTTTAACTGTTCTCTAGTAGAGCAGCTTTTCTACAAATTAGCCTCTCAGCAGTGGTTAATTAATTTTATTGGATTCCATTTGTTATTACTTGGTTCCTGTGCTTGTTGAAGTAGTACGTAATAGCTTGCTGTATGGTGAGTCACCCTCCACAAAGAGCATTGCTCGTTGCCAGTTTAAGCGAAAGGAAGGAGCAGCTACAAGCTTTTCAAAAATGTATTGTAACCAATCCTGGTGTAGCTTTTCATGGGTTATTTTAATGCCCACAAAGTCTGGAAGAGTTGCCTTTTTTCAACCTCAAGACAAAATGTATATTCCTAATTGCTGAATTTGTTAGTGAAAAACTCACCTAACAAACATTATCTTACAACATTTTCATCCAAGGAGCTTGGAAATGTAAAAACTTTCAGCACATGTTACCGTTTTGCCTTAATCCAGAGATCCAACTCTGAAGTTAAACTAAAGGGTAGATTGATGTCTGGAATTCCAAAAAATACAGCACAAATTCCTAGCAGTGATCTTAAGCATCAGAACAAATTATCTTGAGGTGTAGGCATCTCTCACCACCTAAACCTTCCTGTCTCCCAGAGAGGTGTGATTCAGAAATTGCTTGTTGCTACTGGGCCTACTGTCCCTTTCTTCTCACTATTCAAATTTTGTTCTTAACTTCTGTCAGATACCCCAGGCTCTGAGAATAGGTGTTGCTGCCACTTACCAGGTGGAACTGACACAGGGTGAAATTATCCCTTTAGAAACTGCTCTTCAGCAGAGTCTAAAAGAGGAGATTCAGAGTGTAATTTTCATGGCTTTGCTAAAAGCCTGTGATACATGAAATTGTGACTGAGTTTGTGTTGTTTCTAAAGGCAGCAATGGAGAAGCCAATTCATCATCGATTGTTTGTGACAAGAATCTTGAAAGAATTTGAAAGTGACACATTTTTTCCAGAAATTGACCATAAAGACTACAAGCTTCTGACAGGGTAAGTATCAAAATGCATATCAGGCTTGTCTTCAGAATAATCTAATTTGAATGTTTTAAAGATTCTATTAAGGCCATGTTGGTTTGAATTTGAGATGAATTTATCCCCAGAATCATACTTTACTTACAGTTCTGGAATGGCACCACACTCTGCACAGATTTTCTTGGAACTTGCTGTGTTCTTCAGCTCTATGATCTTCACAGTAAAGAATTGTCTATGTCAGTTTGCTTCAAAAGTAGCTTTTTCTTATTGTTTCCTGGTTTAGAATTACTCAAATATTTATTAAGCTTTGTAACTCTCAGTATGTTGTTAGTAAATAGTATTTGGCCTCTGAATGTCTTTGATAAATTGCCAAATACAAATGAAATGGATTTGACTGGAGAGGCTTGAGCTTTATAGATTTCTAAGGTTATTCCTTCCTTCTTGAGAAGATTACTTCTTCCTAACAAATGTAGTAGGAAAAGGTGTACAAAAAGTTCCAGTTTCTGCCATTCACTGTGGTTTCTTCTATATTATCCTTGTTGTTATTCCAGTTGTGCTTTTATGTCCTCTCTAGCAAGATTACATCCAACAGGCACTAAGGAGGCGGCAAAAATTCAGACACCTTCCTCAAGAACAAGAGAGAACCAAACCTGATGCTATTCCTGCTGCTTCTGTGTGCAGGTGTTATTTCTTGCCAGGTCTGGACAGAAGACAGTAGACATGTTGATCTCTTGTTCCAACTTGGTTGTTTATTATTTCTTATCTAAGTTTCAGGAAGTGTGAGCTCTGTCTAACAAGGCAGAAAAATGGCCCCTTCTAACACGCTTCAAGGATTTTTAAACTATAAGCAAAACCAATTAAAAACTGACACCTAGGTTATTTTTATTTATAACCCAATTAAAGATCACTCAATGTCCGCAGTGGGGTCTTTCACTAAACAACCAGAAAAGATCAACCAAACCAAGAAGAAGGAGGAAGATGACAGTCAAGAGGAAGGACTCAGGCCACACCCAAATCCCTCCATATTGTCCCATATATATATATATTACTATATTCTATATTCCAAAGCCCCAAACTTCTAAGTATTTCACCCTGTGACATTACACACTTCTATACAAACTACACACCCACACTCTCAGTGCTATCAGTCAGCTTTGGAAGCCGTTCCCATGGCCTCAAGTCAAAGGCAGTACCCTCCTGACAGTCACTGCCTGTCAGAACAGAAAACCTAATATTTTCAGCATCCAGGGTACCAGCACTCCTGTTTTGCCTCTCAGCTGGTTACAGACTAGCAATGGAAGAAATAAAAAGTATGAGGAGTGAAACTTGCCTCAGGGGGCGCAGGAATGGATTAGCACGGCTCTGGAGGAGGATAGGCAGGGGCAGGGAAGAGGGATGCAGGACAGGCAAGGTGGGTGGGGAGGATGAGTCACCTTCTCCAACTCCAATATATTCTGAACTACTGTGTGCTCATTTGAGTGTCCTCAGATCTGACCCAAAGCTCCCTCTCTCTCTCGGCTGTTCCTAGCTATACGTTGGTTTTGGCCAATGTACTGAAATGAACATTGGTGTTAGAACATGATTTTATAAAATAACAGGTAATTTCCTCACTGAAGTGGAAACCTGACGATGCCAAACCTTACCAAATAAATTTAAAATGTATCTCTCCCTCAAAGTCAGTATTACTCATACAAAATCCTTGTTCTTTCCAGGGGAGATGAAAAGATTTTTGAAAGTGTCTATTAATAAGTGGTTTAGAAAACCTGGAATATAGAGGAACTCTTCCTGTGGTAGCAGTCACCTGCTTTAGTAGTATCTTGCAGACCTGTAAAAAGCCTTGTCCTTAGCATTTCCTCTAAACCAACTTAGGAAAACCAAGGTGAGGGGAAAAAAATAATTGTTCCATAATCTCCTGTTCCTTGGCAGACATTTTGAATAACATATTGGAGGCCTTAATAAAAATGTTGGGTATTTCTTTATTAAGCCAAAAATAGGGGTGTTGTTTTCTGTCAGAGAATGCTTCCTTGATCTAAAAGATGTGCATGTGAATCATGGGTAGTAGTTAATACGAGTCCTAAAAACAGTGTACCTGTTCTAAAGACAGTGTTTTCATTTTTTTTTTGCTGAACGACTTGCTTTTCTACTTGATCGGATAAATTACAGGTGAATCATAATGATATTCTTTCCTGCTTGTTGGCTTTTGCTTTTTCTTCTCCTCTCTCCCTAGGTACCCAGGTGTTCCTGCTGATATCCAAGAAGAGAATGGGATCCAGTACAAATTTGAAGTGTATGAAAAATCTGTTGTGGCAGAATAAGGGAGGCATTTTGTACTTCTGTGTAAGGGCAGGTATTTTAAACAATGAAGTTTTACTGAGTGTAAAGATACATTAAATTTTTGAAGAAAATCATGCCTGATGATAAAATACCTCAGTAGTGAATGGTTCCAAAGACTACACCCCACACTTTGAAGGTACACCCTGCAGAAGGGGATCTGACCAATTCCACTGCAAAGGTTGCATGAGACCCTGCACTGATCTTACAATCCATGGCAGCATCCCTGACAATTCCATGGGTAATGAAAGGCATTAGACCATGTCAGAGCTTTTCTACTGAAACAAAGGGTTTTAGCATCTATCTCCTTGTTCAAAACATCCAGCTCTGAGAAAGCACCAATCCTCCCTAGTTTGGCTGGGATGTTGTGTACATTTATAATACCCTTTAAAATGTATTGGTGTAGAGGTAAAGGTAAGCAAGCCCAGCAGGAGAAGGGAATCAGGAAGTCTCACAGCAGGTGAGGCATGCACTGGTCCAGGACCTGTCACTTCAGGATCACCAATCCTGCTGCAAAACCTGCTCCAAGTGGGCTCCTTTCCCCCTGGGGCCACAGGTCCTGCCAGGAGCCTGCTCCAGCAGGAGCTCCCCGTGGGATCACAGCCTCCTTCCTGCATCTGCTGCTCTGGTGTGGGCTCCTCAGGGCTATGGGTGGGACTGTGCTCCCCATGGGCTGAAGGGAATCTGTGCTGCACCCACTCCACTTGTGTCTGACCTGGGCCTGGAGGGCTCTTTTGTTGTCCCTTTCCAGCTCCTCTCACCCCAGCTGTTGTTCCCCACAGGTTTTTCCCCACCTTCTTAACTGTTATCCCAAAGGTGCCACTGCCACTGGTGGGCTCAGCCTTGGCCAGCAGTGGCTCTGCCCTGGAGCCAGTACCTTTGGCCCCACAGGACATGTGGGAAGCTTCCAGCAGCTTCTCACAGAAGCCACCCCTGCAGCCCCCCTGCTCCCCAAAACTGGCCACACATACCCAGCAAAATCTGGTAAAGAGGCTTTAATATTTCCCTAGGTTCGCAGCTGTCTGAAAGCTTGGCTGCTCTCATAAAAATTCACTGTGTCAGTTTGACCACAGCCACTTTGAAGTGGAAGAAAATATACATTGATTTCTTAAAAGTCTGTGTTCCTGTGTTCCTGCTAAGCATTATCAGTAAAGATGCAGTTTGTTTGTCAGTGTGATTTTGAATAATCTATGTGACAAATATGGATTATAAGCAATAGTGAGTGAAGTAGTTCTCCACTACTCCACTGTTGGTAACTTTACCTCCACTGGGAGGTAAAGTTTCATCTTTATTAAATGTAGTTAAATACAAAAATACTACAAATATTAAATAAACTAGTATAATTTACATTGACATTCCCTCAAAATATCAGCTATGAGCACCCCTTGAATTTTCCATGGCGCTTTACTACAACACCTAGGTGATAAAAAGCATATTTGTTGCAGCACCTGCTCTGAGTTGTCTCAGCTTTCTCTGTGTTTCCTTTGAAACTGTAAGCACTTCCCTGTATTGATCTTGTTCCGTGTGCGCTGATGTTACATGGATCGATAAAAACAAGTTTATGCTTACATAATGCAGCAAGAAGTCTCCAGAGTTTTAAATTGACAGCACATTGTTGAAGGGAAGAAAGAGACTGTTACCAGGGAGATGTCATGTGTTTTTGATTTTTTTTTTTTAAACATAAGTCACAGTGACCCTGGCAAGAGAATAACCTCCCGAAAGTGTTTAAAACATACCTGTTATAGGTCAGTATTGAAAGCTCTGACACTTTGCAAAGTACTGTGTTTAGGACAACTGACATTTATTAAAAATGGGAGAATAGACTTCATGCAATGTTGGCTGTGGCCAACATACATTAGAAACTTTGTGCCTAAGTGCAGAGATACGGTTTGCTGAGGCCAGGATGTTTTGTAGCATCATTTCAGTTTCAAAGAACTTTAACTTGGGTGCAAAAACAAGCCTGCTGAGAATATAAGTGGTTACTCTTGATTCTTTGTGGACTCACTCAGTCCTCTCCAGACTTAACTATGTCCTTTTGTCAGATAGAACAACAAATTAAGTTAATTTACATTTCGTGGAAATGCGAATTTCTGAGTCTCCTACTTGAAACTTTTCAGAACATAATGCTGTTCCTTCAGTGTGGCTATCTGCCTCAAAGATGCATTTTTGTTTGGTTTGGTTTTAGTAGAAGCACTGCATTTGGACAGCACCTTTTGTACCACAGCTTTTCAACATACAGAGCCCTGTTGAGAACAAGGAGAATGCATTTGACTGCAGTGAAGCTGCACCCAAAATCATGTTCACCCCACAGACAGACACTTGAAGCACCACTCTTTAACCACACCAAGGTTAAAGGCTTGCTGTCTCAGGATGGGTAGGCAGAAGGGTGTGAGCCTGTGTGCTCAGCAAGCACATGCACACTGTTTGCTGTCGGGTGTATTGTGAGGATGGTTACCTGGCCCCTGTTACTTGCCCAGGATAAAAATAAGTCTCTTATACTGTGGCTTGAAGAGAAAAAAACCTGTGTTCCAAATGCATCTTCCCCATGTTTTGTTTACTCCTGTACCTCATTGATGAATGATTCCTTGAAAAGCCATAGATTCTCATTATGTCCAGTACAGGGGGAAATGTCATGTTTTTACCCAGTTCCATGCAGCTAAGTGCAATGAATAGCATCATGAGTGACAGTGTAATTACCAATCACCAAGAAAAGTCTATACAGGTATAATTTAATCCCCCTCATTCATGCTTTCCCGGGAACAAACTGTTCCAAACATATTAAAATTTTAATTTTCAAGGATAATACTAGATTTAACAAGATAGCTAAAACCAGAGGGTTTGCATAAAAAGTGAAAAACAAACATAAATGTTTTTATTGCTTGTCTATTACTCATTATCTCTTATCTGACAGTGGACAGCGATTTCCATTTGGCAGTAGAAAGCTGATGTTTTCAGTAGTGTTAGAGCCACAGTGTATTCAAGGTCAGAGCTGGGAACATTCCAACAACAAATCTCTATCGTGGACAGCAATCCATGGAAAAGAAAGGTACACTCTGAAAAATAAGTTAGCTAATTTAGCAAATAAAATACTGTTAGTACTTACACAGAAGAGCGGAGGAAAAACAGGAAGGGGAGAATGGCAATGATTATCTTATTCGGGTTATCTGAGGAGAGCACTGGTAGCACTTGACATGACATCTTAATGGAGAACAGACAATTGTGTTGTCTTTATCAGACAACAGCTAATTTGCTGAGGATTTAAACCTAAACCCAAGCTTACCCTCAGTAGGTAAAAAGTTATGCTAACAGAAGAAGCTAGGAGCAGGCAGAGGCCGCAGCTGACTTGGAGGGAAGGATTGTTCCTTAATCGGGACAGAAAATTAGGTGAGCAGAGGTGACAGATGAGGCGACAAAGCCTGGTTAGGTACAAAGCTGGGAGATGCCTCCCTTGTTATTCAGGTGTGCTGTCTCTGCTTGCCCTGGAGGGCTGTAGGAATGAAGCCAACCAAGTTAGGGTAAGGCTGGCTGAAAAATCTGAAGAGCCAGGTCCTGAAACAGAAGAGTGGAAGAGGAGAAAGAGAGCTGAGAAGAGGAAATTGATGTTTCTTAGAAGGATACATGGTTTATCGTGTTAGTTTGCCCTGTAGCTATAATTACTAAGAAAACGCTTTAAGAGTGCTGGCGGGGTTTAGCACCTTTAAGATGCTGTGACAATGTCATTAGTGAGGGGTTTTCAGGGTTTGGGCGTTTGTGTGACTGCCTTTGTCAGCTCCACAGAAATCCTCAGCTGGAGTTGCTATCCAGAGGTGCCTCCTCTACACCCAGGAACAAGAGTCCCATCCCAGAGCCTCCAGTGCCCAGGGGTTGTGGCTGTGCTCTTCTGCTTCCCTTGGTGCACAGCTTCTGCTTCTGGGACTGCATGTGGGAAACCTGCTCTTTTCCCTGCCTTCACTTGTTTTCAGCTGGCTCTGGGGTGATCCTGGGTTATTCTACCCTCTGTTCTCTGCAGATCATTCTGTCTCCTTTCTGTAACATCAAAGCAAAGTTCATACAAGAAGGCTTTTGTTAGATTAATTGACATGGTTGGATAAAGAATAGATGAGCTCTCAAGCAGAGTTCTATTCTGATTACATTTTCAGGACTTTTTTTCAAGTGACTTGGACAAGAGCCTACATTGCAAAAGTTGCCTGTTCGTCTCCAATTAAATTGGGCAGGTTAAAGTAGATTGTATTTTCTCATACATCTTCTTTTGCTCTTTTCATCGTTTAGTGGTTTAGCTACAGCATTTGTATATCATCTTCAGTCCTTGAGCTGTGGTTTTCACCATTCTGTCCCTTATCTCTTCGGCTGTCCCATTTGACTGAAAATTTCTCAATAGAAATTCAGAGGATTGGGCTGATCAAGAGAAGTAGGTATTTAAGTATGTGCTTATTTCTGATTAAGTGGTGGTGAAGTGTTTTTCTTGAAATTGGGCCATATATTTCCCTAAGTGAGTAAAGATATGAAAATTGTAGGTATGAAAATAAATATTTTTTTAAGTGATATCTGCTGTGAAAAGAAAAAAGATGGGGAGAGGGAAGTAATTACAAACAGAATAAACAGAACCTGAGAGGACAGGAAATGAATGATACATCATTACCTATGGAACCCTAAATCAATGTCTTTTCCTTCCTTGAGCGGTTCAGTTTAACAAGTTCCTAATACCAAGCAGAGTCTTTTTCAGTAAGCAAGCTGTTATTCAGAAGCCATAAAATAGTTTATAAATTATGTAATTGGTTTAATTGAGATGGACACTTGCATGAAAACAGAACGTTTTGATGTTCCTCCTTCCTCCAAATGCAGTTTTCCACACAAAACCCTGCTGGGAACACTCACATTGGTTTTGGACACCTGAACCAGTTGTACCAGCCCTTCACTGGAGATCCCTGCTTAACCTCAATAACTTAAAATGGATTGGGCCACTGAATTCCACTAAAGCTTGTTCAGTTGTACTAAGGAGCACTTTAGAAGCATTTAGTCTTTTTAGTTCTGTATCAGTAGCTCTCTGTATCAGTAGCTCACTGAACATGTCCAAAAAAGCTCCTGGAAATGATTTCTTGTGAAAACAGCTTGACAAAGAGCTTCATTTTCATGAGAGCAAGAAGGAGTTTTTAATCACTATACCTCCTCTTGTTAGGTTTTGCTCAAAAATATTAAAATTTAGATCTGGTCCCATCAGCAGTCCTAGGTGGAAAACCTCATTAATGTAACATATCTAAGTTTAGAATGACTTTTTCTTTCTAATTAATTTTAAATCCTTTTTTTCTTATACTTGTTCAGTTGTTTATCATGGTAGAAGGCAACCCATTCGACTGGAGTTCTTTACTCACTGAGTATTTTTGGGCATATTGCTATTTCAGCCAGTCAAAATTGATTTCTTTAGTGTTGACTCTCAGTGTCTCTCATGAAATTATGGTTATCTTTCGGACGGAATAATGTAAATTCTGTTCCTTTTGTTGCAGACCAGTTTCACATTTTTTCTGCACAATTCACTATATTTTTTCCTAGTATGTAATTCAGATTCTTTTAGAAACTGCTCCAGCCACTGTTCTGCTACAATCTAAGCAACAATTTATAAACATATGTATGAGAAAGATTCTCTTTCTGAGCTCTAAGGATGTTCACAGGCTGTGGGAACTGGCAAAAGAGAGTTATCCCCTGAGCCTGCTGATTTATAGCACCCAGGACGATAGCACTTGAATTGTGCAGCACTGCAAAGGCTTGTGCCCATGGAACAAGACATTTATTGCAATATATTCTCTCAAAGTGTTAGAGGGAGCCCTGCTTCCGTCACCAGCCACAATTATTCCTGCAAGTGTCACAAGTGCAGTTCCCACACACACTCAGTTTTTTAATCAAAGTACTTGGCAATAAACCACCAAACACTTCAGAGAGATTATTTATCCAGGCAGAAAGCTCCATGTCATAAATAGCTAATCAAAACATGCGTGATGGAAACCTGGAGATACCTAGGCACTGGCATGATCTGCCTGGAGGCAGAGGGTCACACCAGAGCCTGGCGGGCCCACAGAGCCCTGTTAGCAGGGACAGTGCAGTGCCACGTGTGCCTCCAAATTGCCTGGTAAACAAACCAATAACATAACAAGGTACTTCTCTAGATTTTACACTGCACGCATGGGGTTTTTGTGAGACACTTCATAGACTCCTAATTCCTTCTGTTTGGTTTTGGTCATTATTTCTGAAGCACAGAACATAGCACTCCACTTCTCTCTTAGACCTCTCAACTGATGTCTCTACATCACTACCATAATCCCCTTTCAAGATTGTGAACAAGCAAGCAGCTGTGCCTGTTACATTTAAGAGATATATATTTAAGAACACTGTTGTTTACAACATGAGTGCATTCCTCTCAGCAAACAGTTCTAGTACAGTGAACATCTGCCTCTGTACCTAATGGTTTAGAAGGTATCTAAGGTACCAAATTAGTATATGATAAAAATAGTTTCAGGGCTTGGGGCTTTTTTTCAGTCATCCCAACTAAACCTAGTTAATTAGGCTTCTATATTTTTCCATTCATTCACCATTTTGAAAAGAATTCTATGCACTAATACATAATAAAGTAACTGAATTACTAGAATGACTTCCATGACATTATCTCATGTTCAACAGTTTACACGGTGATGCATTAATATATAAGTAATTACATATGTAAGCAATCACGGCTCCTTCCCTTGGAGGAGTTCTTGCTGGTGTAGGCTAAGGCTGGCCAGTACCAGATACAATAGAGTGTTTACAATTTCTCATGGGAAGCAAAATCCAAAACTAGAGCAGGGGGTGGCGATGTCAGATTGAAATTAACTATTTCCATTCCTTTTCATTCTTTTTCTATAAACAAAGTGGAGCAGCTGACTTAGCTGATTCCCAGGATCCCCATAGACAAAGGAAAGGCCCATCTGTGGTTGACAACACTTGAACCCCACAGGTCCTCAGGTGTGCCTGCACTGCCAGGTGCCAAGCCAGGGCTTTCAGCTTTGAGACCACCTTCCCAAAATAGGGTTCCTGGGCTCCAGGCCTGCAGTCCAGTGATGGGCTTTCTGCAACTTGCAACTGGCATCCAGAAAACTAAGTATCTCATTTTCCTGCCTGCCTGTCCATATTTGGGCACAGTTTATCAGGAATCACCCACCTGGGGCCACACTGTGATCTCAGAAATGCTCATTAGGTTGTGTGGCCTTGACGAGCAAGAGGCTGAGCTCCTCTTGAGTTACCAGAGACACTGTCTGGTCCCAGGATCTGGTGCTGGCTAATGAAAAAGTCCAAGTGAGCAAACATTTTCATTATTGAAAATTCAAAGTTGCCAAGCAGAATTGCAATCTGGACCGAACGTTACCATGACTAACCTTGTGACCCTACAAACATTGGTCCTAAGTGAGACCTTCCTTGAGCTTGGGGGGATTTCCCACAGGGGTGAACCTGTACAGGGATTGTATACACCTGAACATGCTCTGGGGCCATGAGCATCTGACTGTGAATGTGCTCCAGCAAATGGAGTGGGAATGTTGCTCTCCAATTCCTAAATGCATTAGATTTGTAAGCCAGATCTGTGAGTTGCTGTCATGCTTCTAGTAAATTCCACAGAGCCCTTTGTTAAATTAGGCTATCAATTCATTGTCTTTAAGTTCAAATGCTGTTAAAATCTCTAGGCCTAAAGTTTTGGTCAAGTCCAAGGCTATGTTTTGCAGGGAGGTCCGCTCTGAACCCTGTAACTCAGTGACAGGGTCTTTATTCCTTTGTATCCTCACTCTTTCCCATTCTTACTCTTTCTCCTGTCCTCAGCCTCCACATATGCCACTTTTGTTTGATTTTAATTTTAGATTGATTGATTCTAGATTTTGGTCTGTATACTTGAACTATGTAGTGAGTAGTAGAGTGAAGCATGCCAATGAACTTCGTTGCACTTTCACTTCTGTATTCAGCCTGATTTGGCAATACCTTTTCCAGTGATTCCTTGAGCAACCTCAGTGCTCAAGGAATTCATTTGTGACAAACATTTTTAGTCAATTAAAATTACTATTAGAATTCTGCAACCATGAAACTTTATCCTGGTACATATCCAGGTAGCCCAACTGTCAGTGAAATACAGGAGAGGGATATCAAGAAGTGTGATAAACAAATATGCTATGTGCATATGGAAACACCTTCTGTGTTTTATAATAAAATTTGTGCCTCATGGATGTGTTCCCTGCTCTGGCTTTCCACTGTCCTCCACTTTTAGCAGGAACTTCTTGATACCTATATTTGTTTTTCTATCCAACCAAGAGTATCCATGGTGATGTTTATAAGAAAAAATCCAATTATCTTCATAAAAGTGTTCTTCCAAGAGCTGGTTTGATACACGTTTGTTTGGGTGGTTTTTTTGGTCAATGATTCATGTTGGCTATCAAGCTCAACACCACAATGCAGGAAAGGATGGAAGGAGAATAAGAAAGGGGACATTTAGAGCTGCAAGAACTACAGAAGTGGTACTGCTTCAGCAATATATACCAGGAGTGCTGGTATATACACAAGTGTACACTGCCTCTCCATCTCACAGAATTCACCCAACAACAGGACTGTGAAGAGCAGTAAACTCCTGAAGAGTGAGTGCTCAGTACACATGCCTTTCTGAGGCTGCATGGCAAAGACTGAGTATTAAGAATGTGGATGAGGTAGAGAGGAAAAGAAAACAAAGATAATTAGAATCTTACCATAGGGAAAAAAAAACCCCAAAACATCTGTGGGCATTGTCCCAACCTTTCTCTTTTTGAAAGAGAAGGTTAAAGAGTAACTGAGGAACCTGCCCTTGGAATGTTGTTTGTCTTAGTGGCTTATTCATACCATTTATCCAGCTCTTAGTCATGACGGCTTCTCATTGATCCTGACGTGCACTTTTAAAAAATAGCAAGGTACAAATCCCCTTCACATTGCTCCTGGAACCTTCTCTCTCCTGTGATGCCGAAAGCAGTCCTGTGCAGCTGGATGCTGTGCTGTGACTTGCTGCTCATTGTGGGACCGTGGTGGCTTCTTTGGCTGTCAGTTTACCCTCACCTCCCCTGCTGCTGTGCTGCACTCACCTGGTGAGTGTTACTGTGTGCTGACACAGGGTGGTGAGGCAGCCGTGCCTTGCCAGGGTGTGAGTGCAGGGTCTCACACAACCCCTGTGGTGAGCAGCGTCTGCGAGGATCCCCTGAGAGCTGCGCACCAAGGAAGTACCCTCGGAGTCTCTGGGGACCATCAGGAAGTCCTGTCGCTCACAGATGTGTCTGAGGACACTCCATGAGCACCACCACAGGCACCCAGCAGCTGAAGAAGAGCTCAGCACAGCTCAGTGATGGGAAGTGTCAGGCTGGCTGCACCAAGAGGAAGTGATGCTCGAGCAACCGACAGACCTCCTGCGATGAACCGAGTGGCCTGAGGGAAGGCCGCGGACAGTGCCCACCCGGATTTCAGTAGAGCCCTTGGCACTGTCTCCCAGAAGATCCCCACAGGACCTTTGTCACAAGTGAAGATGCTCAGACAGCTGCTTCTGGTTAGCCTGGAAGAGAGAATGCCCAGGAGGGGTCTCACTGCTGTACACCAATACCTGAGAGGAGAATGCAAACAAGACAGAGCTGGGTCCTTCCCAGCAGCACTCGGTGACAGGGAGAGAGCCAACGGGCACAAACCGAATTAAGTCTCTCCCTCTGAATCCCGGGAAGCCCTTTTTCCTTGTGAGAGTGACGAAGCACTGGCACAGGCTGCCCAGAAAGGTTGTGGAGTCCCTATCCTTGGAGACATTAAAAAAATGGTGGCAGATGGATTCTAGCTGTTCCTGGGGGATCAGGAGGCTTGGACTGGATGACCTCCAGAGATTCCTTCCAGCCTCAACCAGACTGTGTTATTGCAAAGGTGTCCTAAGCTGCATAGAAACCAAGAAGTGTCTGACTGTGCTTTGAAATTTCACAGGATTTTAGCCTGTGAAACTAACTAGGAATTATTGCAAAGTCAAACTTGGTAACACTTGAGGGAAGCACCTCCTCGGGCTCAGCTTCCTCTCAATCCCATTAAACCCTTGCCCTGGATGTCTGGAAGCAGTGTGGTGGTGAAGAAGGTCTTTGGTGGGTTGTTTCTCTGTTTGCTGCACCTAAGGAGATCACAAAGTAGAGCCAGAGACACCTCGGTGCTGTCTCTGTCCGGAGCAGGGGTGGCCACTCTGCGCCAGGGGAATCCACCAGAGGTGCTGCGAGGTAGGGGCGTGGAGGGAGACGGCGGTCAGAAGGTGTGGGGGTGACGGGGTGTGGGGGGGCTGCGAGGCTGTGAGACGGGGTGAGAGAAGGAGGGGGTGCAGGTGTGAGGGTACGTGGGGTGACAGGAGGGGTGAGAGGTGGATGAGAGCAGGGTGGTGTGGGATGTGAGGGGTCTATGGTGTGTGTGGGGTACGAGGAGGGCGAAGGGTGTGAGGGGTGTGTGGGGTCTGAGGGGTCTGATGGATATCTGGGGTGTGAGAGGTTTAAAGGGATGCGAGGGGTCTGAGGGATATCTGGGGTTTGAGGGCTGTGTGGGGTGTGAAGAGGGGTAAGGGTGTTCGAGTGTGGATGAGGAGGGGGTTGAGGGGAAGCAGATGCGGGCACCTCTGGGCTGTTGAAGGTGTGAGGGGACACGCTGGGCTGCGAGGGGGCTGTGGGTCTGGGATTTGGGGCCGGGGGGAACAGCGGTGGGGCACACGGCGGGATCGCGGGTGCGAGGGGGCCCTGGGGCCGTGCGGGGGTGGGCTCGGGGGTGGGGGCTGCGAGGGGCAGCGGCTGTGCCGAGGCCGAGGGCGGTGCCGGGGGCGGCGCTCGGTGTCCCGGTGTTGCCGAGTGTCCCGGAGTCGCTCGGCGCCGCCGGGAGCGCCAGGAGCGGCGGCTCCGTCCCGTCCGCCGGGAGCAGAGCGCGCAGGGAACGGCGCTGCCGCTTCGGGTAAAGTATTTAAACTAATTCTCACAGGCTTTATTTAGCGCTCGTGGTGTTTATCTGTTACTGTGTCTGCTGTCACTTCTCTGCGGAGAAGTTTGCAGTCCTTGCTTTTTCCCGGCTCCTCGCAGGGAGCCCTTTAGAGCCGACAGGTTGCAAGTTGTGGTGGAAACTTCGGGGTGGTGGTGGCAGTAGTTTTGGCAGCGCAGGGATGATAATTTTTTTTAATCAAAAGTAACTCGTATGTGGTAAATTTTAACTAGCAAAACAATTTTTTACTACCCTGACTGAATTTGCCAGGTTTAATATATATATATGAAGAATCATAAAAACACCTAAATGCTTATGCTCTTTTAGTGTAAAAGCACGTCTTTTTTTTCCGAGATGAGAATCAATGACAATTTTACTGGAATGATTCTAGACTCTCTAAACACAACCGTGAGAGCTTGTTTAACTGTGAGGGTGCTGAGGCACGGAGGGCAGGAAATCTGGCTCTCACATTAAATAGGTGAGGAATACTTTGCAAGAACTCCTTCATTTGTATCATGCATTCATGGCATTGTTGCCTGTGTTTATTTGTTATAACATCGATGGGCTCTTTCCCCCTCAGTGCTGTGATTAGGCTATTAGATTCAAAATCAGGTTTTCATACTATGAGGTGCCTGGTGCTGTTTTGTCTCAGAGTACTTTCCAGGACAATATTACTGTTTGAAAACAAAACCAAGCACTTTCTAGACAGAAAGTACAGTGCAGGAATATTATTTGTACAAGAATAAGAAGAACTCGTGGGTGATTTGGCAGACCAGTCCTTGATTCCAGTGTCAAACACTGAGATCCCCAAGTTCCTCATTCCTCAAACTGCTTTAAAGCTTGAAGCTGCTTTCAAAGTTTACCTTCACAGGTGAGAGGTAACAGTGTCAGTCCTGATAACTTAGGAACTCATGGAGTACTTCTGACATAGCAATTAATTACATTTAGGAATGTTGTATAATCTCAAACTGTTCAGCATTGATCTGCAATGAATTATCCAAAAAATTACTGCCTTAGGGAATCTGCTTGTTCTGTGGTCTTTCACTTCAAAAAAGCCAGCTGTGGGGGTTTTGGAGCAGGTTGTACCCAGTCCAGGTGTGATATGATTAACAGATGACGTCGTGGCTATCATCCAGCACTTCTGCATTATGTGTGTTCTGCATTATGTTGTTCCAGTTGTCAATCTGAAATAGTTTCTTTTGATTGTACAATATCTGATTCTGAAGTGCTTGTGGGTTTCTCTTCCCCATTTCATGAATCTTCTCTTCACTCTTCTCTGCACAGAAGCATCTCAGGCTTTTTCCAGGCAAGTTCATACCTGCCAGCACCATTTACTCCTAACTTTCAAACTTCGACTATTGTCTTAGGTCAGCCTTCCACTGCCCTCAGATCAACAGTCCTGCTGAAGTCGATGGAAGCAGTGGATTTAAGCAACAGGAGGAGTTAGAGGAGATGTCAGGAAAGCAGCCTCGCCTTTAGCCCTGACCTGCTGCACGACTTCAGGTAGCATTATTTTCTTTTCATGCCTGTTTAATATTTAATGTTATTTTGGCCATAAAAGGTTTTTCTACAGACGAAAAGGCTTCTGTAATAGGAGCTATATGCCATCAGTTAAGTAAAGTGAGCAGTTAAGTATCAGAGGAGCTTTAGATAAATAGGGAAGAAATGTAAAATCACCAATAACTTCCAGGTAGGTCAAAACCAGGGGAGATACAAACGACCAAAATTCCAGCATGTGTGTTGTCTACCAGATATTTCTCTGCAGTTTCCTTCTGGAAACCTAAATGCACAAATTGATTGGATATTTTTATAAAAGACTTTACAATAATCTTGAATACATTACTTGTCAAAAGTACACATAAAAATCATAATAATGATTTGCACTTCAATGAAAGCTGAGATAGACAGTACTGAGTCCTGTACTTTCAGTATAATGGAGTGAATCCTTAAAGTAATTTCAATGCAATTACCTTTTAAAAATGTTTTATCAAGACAGAGGGGTGAAAAAAACAAGCCACCAGTCAAAGTCAGATTTCCTCCAGAGAGGAAATCTGACTCTCATTTTTTCTGCTTGTTGGACTTTTGGAACAAAGTTTACCGAGATCATCCTTCGATTTTGGTATTCACAGAAAAACAGAATTAAATTACTGCTTTTCAGTACCAGAACATTACTAGTGATTTCTGTGATGAAAAAAATGATTAATTAATTTCCTTTACAGTTAAACTAGTTAAACATTTTTATCTCTCTAGAAATATATTGTAAATTAATGAATGTAATAATATAATATGTATCTAATTTAGTATTGAAATAATATTGCTCTGCCATTTATTAAAGACTGATTTTTTCTTTCTCTAAAGGTTTTCCCTACACACAGGTAAGCAAGCACATACAAGTTGCAGAAGTTTTAGTTGCATGTCTGCAGGTATGAATTCATGTAAGACCTTTTGTTATTTATGCCACATTAAGTTCTTAATTTTTTGTGCAAAACCTCCTGATTCTCTCTGATGCTGTCAAATGTTTCTTTTGTTGTAGAGCTGATACTGTCTGTTCAGACAGAGGACTGTGTAAAGGACAATCAAAAAGTAAGAAGGTGACAGTCATGCTTTAATCTTATATATATGTTATAATTATATTGAAGTATTTTTGAAGGGGTCTTTTTAAGTTTTTAATGTGTGTTGTAGGTCTAAAGGGTGGGAAAAACTTTCTTCTTCCCTTCACAGTTTTTTCACAAAATACGAGGGTGATTACAGGAGCAATTAGCACAGTTAAATCCTCTCTCTTTTTTGTTGTTGTTTTGTTTTGTTTTCTATTTCCTTCTCTCTCTCTGGGGGACCTGTGTGGTTTCTCGGGCGGGCAGGTGTAGCTCTGTGCCCTAGGAAGGTGCAGGTGGGCAGAGCAGGATGATGGAGGCAGTGGACGTGCCTCCCGAGGGCTACTCCCTGATCAAAGCCGTGTACCAGCGGCGCCTGCGCCTCACCCGGCTGCTGATCGACGGCGGGGCCTACGTCAACGAGAGCAACAGCAGGGGTGAGACCCCGCTGATGATCGCCTGCATGACCAAGCACGTGGACTTGCAGAGCGCCAGCAAGGCCAGGATGGTGAAATACCTGCTGGACAACAAGGCCGACCCCAACATACAGGACAAGTCTGGGAAGACGGCCTTGATGCACGCTTGCCTGGAGAAAGCAGGCCCTGAAGTGGTGTCTCTGCTGCTGATGAGTGGGGCTGACCCCAGCCTGCCAGACCACTCCAACTGCTCTGCACTGGTGTATGCCATCAACGCTGCCGACAGAGACACCCTGGAGGTTCTGCTCAAGGCCTGCAAGGCACGAGGGAAAGAAGTGATCATCATCACCACAGACAAGTCTGCGTCAGGGAGGCAGAAAACAAAGCAGTACCTGAACGTGCCTCCTCCAGACCTTGAGGAATGCACTTCCGATGCTGATTGCGCCTCCCCATCAGAAATAGAATCAAATGAGGGTCCAGAAGACCCATTCAGCTTTAAGGAGCTGTATGGTGGACAACAGGTGGACAACTCATCTGAAAGAGTGCCACTAATGACCAAATCCAGCTCAACACCAGCACGGTTCAAGCTGACACAGGTGCTGCAGTGTGATCCATGGCTGAAGTGCTGTCCAGCAGTGTTTCAGCAGAGAAAAATTGCTTCTTCACAAGAACTTCAGGACATCAGTCCCATGGAAGAGCTCTCCTGTAAAGTCAGTGGCCTTGACTTAAGCAAGAGTGTCACCACCAGTCATGAAAGTAGAGACAGGAAAGACACTGCTCAGGTACTGAAAACCTCTGACCAAACCATGTCAAGGAAAGCATTACGTGATGCAATAAACTATCAGACTCCTTTTGTTGAAGAGAAACATAACCCCAGTGAGATTCCCATGGGCATGGATGCCAGTTTGGGACAAATCAGCTTACTTTCAAACCTTGGCAACATTATCAAGAAAGGAAGTGGAGAACCAAATTACAACATCTCCAGTTCTCAGTTAAGCAACAGTCTAATTCCTGCTGCTGATACGAAAGGCAGTAAGTCACCAAAAGGAAATAAAGAGATTCTTTCTACATACCATACTTTGTTACCAAGCCCAAGAAGAGCTCTGGAGATGTCTCCTGTTTCTCCAAGAGGCAGAAATCAGGCTGCTCTAGAGGAAGAGGGCTCAGGAGCCTTAGTGCTGGATCAGACAAGGCCAGGTTTTCTGCCACCACTGAATGTGAACCCCCGCCCCCCAGTTCCAGAGCTCACTGTCATAAACACAGTTTCTGGAATGATTTCTTATGGACAAACTCACTTAGTGCCACCAGGACCCGCTTTCCCTAAGGGGACCAAAGATACAAATCTGCTGCGGAGGAGGCCCTATGAGCAGATTACTGTCTGAGCAGATTCAGCAATTACTGAATCTTTTAACAGGAGAGCAAAGGGGATCTTTATTAAATGTAAATATTCACTGCAGTCCTTGACTGTAATGGTATGTATCACAAAATAGAGCAGGTCTGTGATGTAAAGTAATGTCTGCCTCAGGATGAGTGGAATAGCTCAAAACCGAAATGAAAATACATGCTTACTAAATGAGGTTTTATTCTGCAAACTAAGGAGGGTTTATTTTGCTGGTTTTGTAAAGTTTTCAACTTGCCTGTGGCAGACTGAACCCACAATGGTCCTTAAGCATTGCAGTTTTCATCGTAGGTTGTAAATATTACCCCTCCTAGATTTCCCCAAACACACACCCTTTCAGTACCCAGAGAGTGCACATGGAATCTGGGAACCTGAAGCATTTGACTGTGATGCTGGACAGCAGACTGCCTCTGTCCAGGTTGTATATATGCAGAAACCCCAGAGACACCAGCACGCCGTGGGGTGGGTGGCAGCAGGCGTGCACTGGCAGTGTCTCTCGGCCTCAGCAGCTTCATTGCAAGCGAGCAGACACTTCGCAGCTGATCACACTCGTGTTGCAGAGCTGTGCTGCCCACGGAATTCCAGCTAGGGGCTGGGAGCGTGCTTCAGACGCCCGGCTGGCACTGGGAGTCAGCGGTGCACAGCACGGGAGCTCTCCAGCCCAGCACACGGCGCCGGGCAGCGCCGTCGGGAGCCCAGCAGGGCCAGGGGCGAGCCCTGGGTGTGCCAGCGCTGCTCACGCTGTCCCCAGGCACTGCACACCTCGGGCTGCCCCAGCTACAGCCTCCGGAATCTGCTCCCTTCAGAGAAGCAAGGGTGCGGGAGGCAGAGCCTGCACCTGAAACAGGCTCTGTTACTTTCTGCAGTTCTGGAGCTCCCCAGAAATAGACCTCCACTCAGCCTGACCTTTGCTCAGGCTGGAGCGATTTGCCCCCAGTCAGAGCCCTTCTCACCAGGGTACAGACACTGGGACACACCCAGAGCGTCTTCATGAGCCGGGGCACTTCACACACACACACACACACACACAGACACACACACACACACACACACATACACATATTTAGGAGCAGGGGAGAGCTCTGTCCTCCTGCTCAGACAGACCTAAAAAAGATAACCCAACAACTTGAGGTACTGCCACAGCTTTCCCAGAGAAGCTGTGGCTGTCCAATCCCTGAGTGTCCAAGGCCAGGTTGGACAGGGCTTGGAGCCACCTGGTCTAGTGGAAGGTGTCCCTGCCCATGGCAGGGGGCTTGGAATGAGATGGGCTTTTAATTCAGATGGTTTCCAACTCAAACCATTCTGTGAGTCTAGTTACAAAACTCACCTGGGAGATGGAAACACACATTTTGCCTAATTTGAAACAGAGGACTGAATTTCCCACAAGTGGAAAGCAGTCCTCTGCAGCCTCCAAGCTACTGTGTATTTTTAAGCATCTCTATCTAAAAATCTTTCTTTCCTTTCTTTTCCTTTACTGTCTTGTGATTCCAAGTATCTCCCTTGTCTTTTTGTGCATCCCATAGATGCTGGATTTCTGGTACTGCATTTAGATTGCATCTTCTAAATTTTGAGAAGAAGTGAATGTGTTCTGTTTTGTTGTAATTTACAGAAATAAGTTGTATTGAAATCGTGTCTCTGTAATGTGAATTTCAGTATACTGAAATTAGGTATGTTTTTCCTGAAAATACTCAGTGGGTACTCCTGTCTTGCTGCAGCTTCAGTCAAAGTTCACCAAATCTGACATTGCCTAATAAAAGCTTGTAATGTTACTTAGCTTTGCACTTAGTAGGAGACAATTTAACGGGGATCTTAAGCATAAAACAGTGCTAAGGGGATCTTAAACATAAACCAATTTAAAGAGGATCGGAGACATAAAACAATTTGAAGGGGATCACAAACGTACAAATATTTAATGGGGATCATCACCATAAAACAATTTAATGGGGATTCTAAACATTAAACCATTTTAAGGGGATTATAAACATATACTCTCTGTAAATAACTTTTTGGAAGTATTTGTTTCCATTCAGGTTCTGCCTTTTCCTTCAGGAGATTTTCCTGGATCAGCCCCTGTATACACCAGGTACAAAAAAGGATTATGTGGACATATTTTTATGATACAGAAATTATGTACAAAAACATATGTCAGTATTAACTGAGTACAAATTAGGCCCTACACAGAATACACTTTACAAATATTTTCACGATAATATAAAAGGAAATGGCAAGTTCTCATCTGTTCATCTCATAGTGAAGTTAAAAATTTGAATGGGAAAAGATCTTTAAAAAAATACAAATTCTTTTTTAGACAAAATTGACTACCACCAGGTGTTCTAACTGGTATCTTTGCTGAGGATATAAAGCCCAATTTATGCTGTTTTGATTTTAAAACGAATTATGTATATGGGACTATGGCTCCCGTAAATGAAACCATAATTTTTCTACAAAATGCTCAGAAAATGGAGGGAAGTGGCAAGTGTCTTGAAAAGGGAAGTTTTTTGGTAGTGTCACCAGTATTTTGTGATTGTGATGCAAAGTAGTGTGCAGTGTTAATATTATTGTTTGTGTTACTGTTACAAGTGACCTTCAGAGGAAAAAGCTTTGTTCTCTTGCTGTTGTTATGCTGAATAAATAAAAGTTATTTTTTCCCCCTCAGAGGGAACATGGAAATAAGCACATGCTTTTATTCACTACTCAGGAAATGATGAGTCATTGCAAAAGGTACTCACTCAGAAGTGTTTCTCAGGCTGCCTCTGTACAAGAAAATGGGAACAGTTACTTCGATTTAATTCAATACAGCTAAATTTGTCCAAAGTATGGTGTGAGAGAGGCTCTTTCCACCTGCCGGAAGCTTCCTGTGGTTCCACTTGTGGAGCAGAGATGCACTTGTGTTATCTTTGAAGCCTTAATCCATGACATTTCCCAGCCACCCCGATGTTCTTTTCAGCAAAGCACGGTCAGCCCGACCCGAGTTCCTGATGTTAAAACCTGAGTTTTAAAACAAGCCCTCCCAGGTGTCCTTGGTGGCTGTCGGCACAGGAAGCTGCCCCTGGCTGGTGTCCAGGGCTGTGGTGCCACAGCTCCCAGTGGAAGTGCTCAGAGGGATCCCAGTCCCTGAGCCCTGAGCCCTGCAGTGGCACCGTGACACTGGGCTGAGCTGACACCAGCCACACACACCCCATGGCAGAAAGGATTTCAACCCTACCAGGTTAGTTTGGAAAGGTGAAGAGCAATTTGATTTTCTTACTTCTAGTCTTAGTTTTCTCTGCAAAGTGCTGTGAAACCATACAATGAAAGTAACTTCAAAACAAATAGTGGTGGCTTCACAAAAAGCAGTGATTATATAAGAACTCCCATTATTTTGGCTTAAGAGATTTAAGAACAGCAAGTCACTACACAAAAATGTCATAAACTAGCAGTTTTCAAGGTTGTGTTTAAGGTGCAATGTTCAAAATACAGGCTTCAAAATATCTTTCCCTGCACATTTAATTTGGTTTTGCTTTTAAGGAGTAATTGCTTTGTTTTGATCTTTGTCTTTTACAATTACACAGCACTTCCAAAAGAATATTGCCATAATTTGATGCAGCTATACAAGAAAAACAGTAAACTAAGTAGGCACTACATTTCTTTTCCTCATCACTCCCATGTAAGACCTTTATTTCTCTGCACGTGACATACAGCAGAACTAATTACTTTTACAACTAAAGCTAGGGATTTATAAATAAAGATTCTTACATTTTCACTGTAAAGTATTACTGGCACTGCACTAACTTCAAAGAGAACAGGTTTCATAGCAAAACACCTTAAGAAAGCTCAGGGGGTGTTTTCAGAGTCAAAGGGATAAAAATCCAACTGTCATCACTAAATATTCCAATAAAAGACCCAGCTGTTAATCCTCTTGGAAAGACAATAGGTCTTTTACCCCTGTACAGAAGTTGACCTTTTTTGTAAAGAGCACCCCAACACATACATATATATATATGTATGTATGTATAAATATGCAAAATTCCTGTTTCTCAGCAGCACCTGCTACCTGAGCCAGGCATTTCCTGCCCTGATGATGCAGGCAGCTGCAGATTCTATGTTAATCCAGGCATTTTGTCCCAAAATGTATGTCCAGCTATTTAAAAATGATGCTGAGATCTTATGCTGGACTCCAGAGATGTTTTCTAGAAATGTACACAGAGCTACATATTCCCAAGTTCCTGAAACCCAGACAAAGAGGCATGCTGAGGAACTGCAGTAAATTCCTGTATTTTTTCCCTGAAAGCATCTGCAATTTTGAACACTTTCATGCCTGTTTCACAGACAGAGTGAGTTACAGCCTGCTTTCTCTCAAAAACACCAATTTTAAAATATAAACCTGACCTGTACATACATTTTAAAAGCACATTAATGGGAGCACCCTTTAAAAACACACTAGTTCTGCTTGGGCAGACCCCCACTGAGATTATGAATCTGTGACTGTTTTCCTCTGCAACAGGAGGAGAACACACAACCAAGCAGTGGAACCAACAATGACAGAAGGAATCACTGGAAAATTCAAGGGGATCAAGTCAAGGGAATTAGGCCAAAAATCCCTGTAAAAGTAGTATTTCAAGGCAATTCAAGGAAATTAAGCTGAAGCATCAGATATTAAAAATTACCATGCACCTATCCCAAAAATATGTAAGTTCAAACTTCAGAAGACAATATAGTACATTACTTTTAGTTTTACTGGAAGCAAACAGATATTTCTGCAAAACAAAACAAAACAAAAGAACAAACTGAAAAGTAGGTGTCTTTTGAGAGCACCAAAATACAACAGCAAATTGAAAACACAACTGGTTTTCAATTAAAATTTCAAGAAATTAAATACTTTGGCTAGAAAAACATCTCTAATTAATATAAGGTTATATTATTATCATATTAATATAATATATCATATAAATATAAATATCATCATATAAATATCATATAAAATAATCAATAAATCTTTCTCTAAACAATTGTCCAAACACTTCCTCTTACTGTAATGCCTCTTAGTACATTACCTACAGTAACTTTACCCTTATTAAAAGAAATAGTCTGAAAACTGAAAGATAATTTTAATCAAAAAAATTTAGAGGAACATTAAAATCTATGGAAAAGCTCCCTCTTTCTTGGATATAATGTAGGGTACAATTCATGTACTCCAATAGGCCCTCCCTAACCTTTTTAAAACAAACCAATGTTTTTAATTCCCAACACTCTAACTTCTGTATTTTTTCCTTAGAGAAAACGATGGGGCCAGTTAATCACATTATTAAATGGGCTTCAAAGACCTTCAGCATAATTTCAGCTTTAATCTGAAGGTATGAACTGAAAAAATACTTTGTTGATTTTTGTTTCAGTCAGAGCAGGTTAAGAAATGCATAACACTGCGAATGAACGCTGATAAAGAACCAAGATAGAGAGAAGGGGAGAACATCAGAAGGAGAACCATGTTTGGAAAATGTGTCTTTGGGGGCATTTACTTTGATTCCAGAGCACATTTAAACAACAGAAACCTTGGAAAATATCTAGTCCTTTGCTCCCAGTAGGATGCTTCCCTGTCACAGCATGGCAATGACAACTCTCTTCTCTACCATGTTCTATTTACTAAAATCCTTCAAATTCACAGAGAAATACAAGGCTTGAAGCTGTATTAAATTACAAATGTTTTTATAGTACAAGGAACAGATGCCTGAAAGAAGGTAAAAGAAAAAAATACTAAAATAAAAGACAGCTACAACTGGAACAACAGAGACGTGCTGTTCACACCAGAATAAACACCTGACTTCATCTGTCCTTTACTGTCTCACTGCCAGCCCCACAGCAACACGTTTTATTTTAGGAGAGCATTTGAATAAACAAAGAGAAACAAAATCAAATTAATTTATTTATGTGCAAGTCAGACTAGACTGACATAAACAACTTCACATGGGACTAGCAAAGATCCACAGGTAAAAGTTACATACAGAAATTCATATATACAGGATAATCCATACATAATAATCTAATTCACCACATAGCCATTTCCAGGTAATCCAGATGACGTCTTTTAATTTTATCTGATTATCCCTGTTTACTGACATCCACAGATATTGCTCAGATATACTTCTTCCTTAAAAATATCTCTGGCAGTTGCTGATATTTTTTACTTAATAGTTTAATGAGTTTTAACAAATCCCAGTGCTTCAGGTGGGAACTGGTCAGTGGGAAGATTTCTAAATAACCAAAAATGTGTCCCTGTGGTCCCGAGGAGGCCTACCACTGAGAGAGGAAATCCTGCAAATCAATGAATGCAACTGCCTGCAACAAACCACAACTGAAAAATGGATAATTCCTCCAAACTCACTATAGAAATCACACAGCCAAGCCTGACCCTTTGGTGGTTACTGCCACTCACTTCACCTGCTGCTGCAAATTAAATCAAGTACTCTGTTTAGCTATTCCAAGTATAATCTGGTAGTTTTCTTCCTTATGTAGAAAAATACTTCCTAATTTTAGCCAAGCACACGTTAGTAGATGACCAAAATGAAGAAAGCTCTACCCCTCAATAACAGAAAACAATTATTCGATAAATCCCTTAAAGGATTTGTAGGTAACAAAAGGGTGTCTTGAATTTTAATGTGAAATCATCATAATACAAGATTTCGGATTAAGAAATGTAATTAACTTTTCTATCAAAGCAGTACCAATGCCATGTAAGAATCAAAAATTACTATAATTTACTTTAGTACTAACAGCCTGTAAAATGTTGTGTACAGTACCTGAGTTAATAAAATTCCCACAGGAACTATGTGAGAGGAACAGGAAAAGGAGGACAAGAAGTTGACAAAGTAATGCTTCTCAGGGCATTAGCTTTTACTCATAAGCTAAAATTCCTCTGTGATTGTGGAAGAAACCTTTGATTTTTCTTGTATCATTCATGGCGTTTAGCAGAAGCCAATCCCACAGAGCCGGTGTCTCAGTCTGTGTGAATTCTGGGGAATTGCAGCAGCAAAAGAGACAATAATTTGTTCCAATGAATCAAGTCATGCCCTTCCAGCAGGTGGTTAGCAGGGGTTTAGCTTTCATCAGAGGAAATTTCCACTTTGGAGAATTCTGAGAGTTGCAGGGACGCACAGGCCCAGAGGAGGCCGAGCGGAGCCACCATCAGCCAACGTGTGCCGGAGCGCCGGCCTCATGGGCACCTCAGAGCCAGGGGGGACACGTCCCCTGCAGCCTGGGGACAGCACTGCCACTGCTGCCACACCGAGCCCAGCTCACGGGGATGCTGGGGCTGCTCCCCGTCCGTGGCGTGGCTCCAGCACTGCCTGGGCACAGGGACCACGGACACAGGGACCATGGGCAGGGTGACCACGGACACAGGGACCATGGGCAGGGTGACCACAGACACAGGGACCATGGGCAGGGTGACCATGGAAACAGGGACCATGGACACAGGGACCATGGGCAGGGTGACCACAGGCAGGGTGACCATGTGCAGGGTGACCACAGACACAGGGACCACGGGGCAGAGCACCTGAGCAGTGACAGCGCACTACCAGCAGCCATTCTCCCCTCCTGGAGTGTGTGGCACCATGGATCCCATGCAGCGAGCAGGAAACAATGAGGAAGGCACTACATTTCTATTTGAGAGGCCTTTCTATACAGCGCCAAACAAAACCTCCTCTAATAACCATAGATGTGCTCAACACGGTCCTTCTGGCCAGGAAAATGCATTTCTTTGAACCAAAAATCCTCACATTTAAAGGGGTTTACAATGTAAAGCATTATAAGGTCAGGCATTGCCTGCTTTGCATTCATTATTCTATTCCAATAGCTTTTTTGAATTCAGAATTTTGTGGCTCAAAAATGTCATAATAAACCCTACTTTTATCAAAGTTTTCTCGGATGAGAAGCAAGTCTTCTACCGAATACACGTCCTCCTTTCCTGTCCAAACGGTGAGGCTATATCTATGTCCAGAAAAAGGGAGAAAATAAACAAAACAAAGAGAAAAAGAGTGTGTTAAGATAAAGCATGTAAACCAGAAAACATTGCACTAATAGGCTCCTAAAAATACTCAGGATTACAGCAGCTTAATTTTATAATTAAATACAAACAACTGCACCCCTGAACAAATTCATCTGTGATTGTTCTGCCAAACCTTGGAAGAAGTTAAATAAAGAACCTCAGGTAAATATCCAGCAAAGAGATTTACCAGACTGAGCATTTAAGGTTTGATAAAGTGATCAATAATCACAAGCTGAGCCTCAAAACAGGAAATATGATGCAATCCCAGATGCAGGTGATTGTTGTGCTCTGTGCTTTGTCACGTCAGTGATGTGTAGAGATGCCTCCTAACCCAATTCTCATTAATTGCACAGAACTTCTCAAAAAACACTGAAATCCCCCAAAGCATTACTTCCACATTCTCCACATGACATATACTTAGTTTTTACCCTTGTTTAATAAAACTGTATTAATTTTTAAAATGGCTAAATCAGAATTCAGTTGTATGTGAGCAAAACTGGCTCAGGAATTTCTGTCTTCTAATCATACCACTGAAAAAACCCCCCTGAGTTTTATGCTGAGGTAAAAGAGAAAATCCTAATATTTCAATGGGAATAATGTTTGTATCCAATGATATTTGAGACTGGCACAATTCACGACATATATTCTTAGTGCAATAGTATTTTAAAATTATTTTCCCAGTTTAAACAGCTTAATTCTAATTTCTGTCTTGAGTCTTCACTGTAAAAAAGAATATCAGCACTTTATTTGTCCACCCTGTTTCTAAATAATTAGAAAATTTTCAGAGACTTTCTTAAGTTTTCTGTCTTGGGCTTTGACCTTGGTTAGAACAATTTTATTAAACTCTGGGTAGGCAGAGCAGGTGAAAAAGATGAGTAAATGGCAATATGTGGGAAGCTGGTTTTATTCTCATTCTATTACATGTGAATAATTTTTATAATGAAATGGTTAGGGGTTTGTAAGAACAATTTTTAAAGGAAAATGTAAGTTGATGTATGGAAACCACTGAATACATTTCAAGTGCCTCAGCAAAATTAATTAGCTTGGAGGAAAACACCTGACTTCCAATCCAATAATCATCTTTGACATTTTTCAGGAGACATTGCTACAAAAAATATAAATAGTGAATCCAATACAAAGTCTTTGGATCAGATGAATTCCCCATTGCAACATCAAACTATTTAGTCTATTTAACTGTATTCATCTCAGGAAATGCTTTGGAGCAGAACTGGATTACACACCTACGCACTATTTAGGAGTCCTTACAGTAGGTAATGAAAAAGAAGATTCTGGAATTTAACTACTTTAAAGAAATTAATAGTGACCACTTCTGTCTGAGGAATCAAATGCTTTGAGACCTGAGGGAAACAGAAGAGTCAGAGAAGAAGTATTTCCACTGCCAGTGGGACGAGCACGGGCATGTGGCTGTTTGAGACGAGCAGACACACATCGGTCAGGACAGGTGAGGGCCGAGGGCCTGGCACTGCCCCTGGCACTGCTGGCTGGGCCCCTGGAGCTGTGGGATGCTGGAGGGAGAGGCACTGACCTGTGGGACTGCTGGAGCAGCCACTGGAGCTGCGGGATGGAGCTGGGCAGCAGCGCGGCCCTGACAGCGAAGGTCACGGGCTGGGACAGGGGGTGGCACAGCTGGGACATCTCCTGCACCATGGGCCACGCGTAGCCTGGGGACAGACATGGCACTCAGACCTCACACAGCACGGGGGCCCTGCTGTCCCTCCTGAGACACAAAACCAGCACATCCAGCTTGCCTGAAAACCCTGTAAATCCACAACGAAACCGCTGTGTGGTTCTGAACAACGAACGTCCCAGAAGAACAATGCAATAAATGCAATATCAGTGTGGAAAATGAACTTACTATGAAAACCTTTACTCCCCGTACTTTACATATATATTTACTTTCTTTACATACAGCTACAAAATGTGGCATTTTTAATGTATCTTGGCCCTTTCTCTAAAAAACTCTGCTGCCACTGACTTCAGTATGGCCTAATTTACCATTGTCAGGGATCCTTTAAAAATAAAAACATGAAGAAAAAATTAGGACAAAAAGTTAAATTAATCCACTAGGAATTAAGTTATATACAAATCAAACACACACAGACAAAAATATTCTGTGTCAAAAAATGCTAAAATCAAGCAATCATAAATACAGACAGTGCCTTTGCTGAGATTTTTACAAGGAGCTATTTCAAATTATATTTAACTGTTCTTTTGTTTCTATGGGCTATGAAAATCCTGTAACAGCAGTTAATAACTTTTTTCTCAATTATGCATTTGGAATGCAGTGACTAGAAAGAGTAAAAAAAGCACTAAATATTAAAAAAAAAAGTTTTGTTGGGCAAGCAGAAACTCCTAGGTGAAACCACTCAAATGAGCTGGTTTTCTTAAGTTTTATAGTAGAACCTTACTTAGTATTCCCACAGCCTGAAACTTAGAATGGAGATAAAATGAAAACTGTTTTCACAGGTTACCCAATATTTCTAAAGAATTTTCCAGCAGTTTTTTCCTGCCCTGAAAATACTTGGGAGAAGGCACTGAACAGTTTAATAAAATCACACTATATCATATAACAAAATACTAAATCTAGCTAATGAATAAGTAGCAATGGGAGTGGTGTATAATCCTGCCATGAAGGCACTCTGCTTCTCATGAGAATTACAAGAGGAAGCCTGTGAAAAAGGCTCTATAATAACGAAAATTGGAAAGTTTACTGCAAAAAATTCAAGCATCCAAAAGAAAGGAAATGTTGGGGATAAGGCTGACAATTTGATCAAAAAAGCAGAGATAAAGTTTCACATTTTCAGCCGATCTGTTTTTCTTCAGGACACATGGCAGGATTCTGATCACCAAACCAGTGCTACCAGGATTCACAGAGAGCCCTCCCTCAAACAGAGGCTAAGGAGTTTGCCCCTCAGAAGTGCTGAGCATGTGAGAAGGAGCTGAAGTACAAACCAGCCTATTTTATGAACAAAAGGATGGGATTTTCACCCAGCTGTGCCACCGCAGCATTGGAATGATTGCTGTACAGTGTTCTGTCAAACACCTCAGCACAGGACAGGGCTCCACAGTCTCTGCCATTCCCACCCTGCCAACTGGACACACACACACTGGAAGCAAACGAGCCCTGCCCTTACCTTGCCCTTGGTGGCAGCCTGTGGTCCAGCCCAGGGAGAGGGTGGCATTGGGGCAGGATGAGGTGACAGTGCCCAGGAAGGCGCGGGCGTCCAGCGGCGCGCAGCTCCCACAGGGCCCAGGCAGGATGTCCCCATTCAGCCACACGGGTCTGTCCAGGGACTGCCCCACCTGCCCCAGCAGCTCCAGCGAGGGTCCCACGGCAGCCAAGCTGTGACAGGACACAGGGCAGGGTCACGGGACGGCAGTGTCACCGCAGTGTCACCGCAGTGTCACCGCAGTGTCACCGCACCCTCCCTGCCGGGCGAGCACCCACTGCCATCCGCTGACTTCCCCTGCAGGAGTAAAACCCCCAGACTCCCAACCCCTGCTCCCAGCACTTCCTGGCCTCACCTCGCAACTCCCAACCTTGTCACCTCTTCATCTCAGGCCTGAGAAGGGTTTTAACAAAGGAAGCCACTGTAGTCTCTAACACTTGTGTTTCATCAGACCTGAAAGCCAAAAATGCTGTAAATTCAGTCCAGAGAGTGAACGTCATCTTTCCCCATCTTAACCATGCCCAAAGTGGCAAAGGTTTTATCACTGTGTCAGATCCAGACTCAAAATTACCTTCACATCCATGCAAGGATGCACCTGTACTAGGAGAATAAAAAGCCCAACACGGACCAATTTCAAGCGACTAAAAGAGAGAAAAGGCACCCACTTGAACATTTAATGCCTGGTTGTGGTTTTTCCTACTGTTCCAAAGTGTGGTAGTACACAGAAGCCTGCCTGTCCAACCATCATCTGACAGATAATCATTATATTGTTAAATATGAGCTGGCATGACTTGAGGACCCAGTGCAGACACCCTGTCAGCATTTAACAAAATCAATGCTCACATATTCCTGCTCTCCTGTCAAGCCGAAAGAAAAAGCACAACTAGCTTTTTTCTAACTCTAGCTTATCAAAACTTTCAAAGTACTGTGCAAGGAAAGGAGAACGATGGGGAAAAATGGGGAAAAGAAATGAACACCAAGAAAACCTTCTTTCTGTCACAGCACATTAATTAATGCACTAAGTAACACTGAGGGATTTAAAATCACTATGGTCAGAGTTTTGGAGTTAGGTTAGTTCTGAAGTCAACAACTAGTCCCCTGAGCTGCTTGTCTTGTTTCCTCTGTAAAGTCACTTGGTGTATTTTGTCTTTTGTGCTGTTGGGAAAGCTGCACAGAGGCAGGAATTCCACTCACTCAAGATGAGCTCAAGTTGTCTAAGAAAAGAGCCAGTCATCATGGCTTGCCTTAACGTGTGAGATTCAGCATTTCTCACACTGTCTGGGGCTAGTACAGTTTGTATCTCCACATATGCAAAGGACTGTCAGAGCCAGTGGAATGCTTTCCTTTGTACTGCAAAATATAAAGTAATGTAGTGACAAAAAAGCCCAAAGCCAAACAGCAACACAGAAAAAAAAAAAAAAAAAGAAGAAGAAAAAACTCAAAACAACAACAACACAAAACCCAACGCCAAAAAACTGCAAACCCCAGAGAGCATTGGTTCATTGCACAGCATTTAGAAAATTCAGAGTTACTGCTGAATTCATGTGAAATTACTTTGGCATTTCTGAAGTGGCACACTGAAGACCTTTTCCAGAATACATTAATTTCAGTAGCCAAAGCCAGCAAGAAATGCAATTATGTGGTCAATCAAGCTGATAGAGCAGAGATATAAAAAGCAGATTTTTAAAGCACCATTGAAATAATCTCCAAAACTTCACCAATGGCATCCAAATAAATATTATCCGAAGGAACATCAAATTCTGTTATCACTTATTTGACTCTATCTGCACTGCATGATGTATTTTTAAATGCCTTTATACAATCAGACTGTCATAATGCAAGGTAGTTTTAAAAGCTTTTTTGAATCAGTGCACTTGGCTGTAAACACCTCGTGTAAAAATGAAAGGTAGGTAGTTTAAAATTAATTTAAACAATAATTAAAATGGAGGAAAAACCCCACCAAAACTCACAAGAAATAAGCCCAAACAAATGCCTACTGCTCTTTTTTTCCCTTCTCTGCCCAGAACACACACAGATCCTGTGACAATAAAAGGATTTAGCCTGCCCACGTTTTTTACTTTCATGAACTTTCACATGAAAACCGGGACTGTGTTACACAGAACCACAGGCATAAATCACACTTTACAACAATCTCCTGGGGGGGTTTTGCATTTCTATAGAGTGCTTAAACACTGATTAGGCTATTTGTAATTTGCTGCCAAAACAGACTGAGCACATGGAAATTGAGACAAAGCTAGAGTCAGGAGCTGAAGGGGTGCATGTCTGGAAATCACAGCTCATTTCAAACTCTTTCAAGGCAATCTCATAGGGTTTTCAGGTGTGTTTTCTATCCTCGAAATGAAACAGTTAATGGTTCAATCTGTGAATGAACCTTTCAACATTTAGTTAGTAAGGCCAGAGGACGGAGCCTTCCAGAGAGGCACCAACATTTCACCTTCCCGATGGGGAAGTTCTGCTCAGAGTACCTAATTCACTGAATAAAAAAAAAAATCATTATTTGTAGTCCAAAACACTTTTAAAGGTTTTCTTCTTGCCATGCTTTGAGAATTATGGACTATGTTTCCATATGGACTATGCTTCTGAATGTGTCATGCTCAGCTGTACAATAAGGAGGAGTTTGGTTGACAATCATCTGTAGAATTTTAACAGGTAAGAACGCAAACAACATAACAATCTTTTTGTTGGGATACCTCTTAAAATCCAGCTTGATGCCTTTATTGGTGCTGACCATCTGTGCCAGCCACTCCTGCAGGGTGATGTCGCTGTCAGTGTCTGGGGGGTGAGCCAGGATGGGGTCCCTGTCCCCTCCCCGAAGGAGAACATCCACCTCCACCATGTGCACATCACCTGAGGATTGAGAAATTAAATTAAATTAATCACCTTTCAGTGCTTCAGGGCAACAGTTACCCAGCAACTCTGTCTACACCCTCCCGTGCCTCCTTACTCCAACGGGAACTGCTGTCTGTGACACCAAAGATGCAATTTTGGGGCATTTTCAGTCACTAAACTATTTGCAAGCCTACAACCTCGTAAAAATTTATCTTTGAGGGCGCATTTGGCCAAGCAACCACGTGGGGTTTTTTTCTTTAAAGGAACAGAAAAATGGACATCCAATATGTGAATTTAACTCTTGTTAAATTTCAGATCTTTTCCTCTGAAAACAGGTTCCTGACAGAGGAAAGATGAGCACAGGATTTACTACCGGCAGAGACTGAGCATTCCCCTTGACTCACTGCCAAAACTGACTAGAAAAATGTTAGCTCACACACAAGACTGGGAAAGAGGCACCTTAGGAGTGGCTCAGGCTCTTGAAAACAGCTTTAAATAATCAATCTGAGCAGCGCTACCAGCTTTGCAGAGGATCCGATACACACAGTGAAGACTGAAATACGAAGAAAAAAACTAGTGATGATATTCAAGATAAAGGGTATTATATATAAATCCACACGAATATGTATTTTTCTAATATTCACATAAGTTTACATACAATTCCCGGCCACCCAGGCTGGTGCACTCGGGCCCTTCTGGCTCTGCACAACTCCCGGACAGGAGGCGGGGGGTCGGGCTCTGCTCCCAGGGAACAGGGACAGGAGGAGAGGGAACGGCCTCAGGCTGGGCCAGGGGAGGCTCAGGTTGGACAGCAGCAGGAATTTCCCCATGGAAAGCGTGGTCAGGAATTGGCAGGGGCTGCCCAGGGAGGTCTGGAGTCCCCATCCCCGGAGGGATTTAAGAGCAGTGGGGATCCAGGAAGAGGAAGAGGAGGAGGAAGGGGAAGAGGAAGAGGCCTGTGCCACACTCACTTCGCGCGGCCTCCGCCGCCCGGGCCCTGCTGTTGGCGGCGTGGAACCAGCGCACGGCGGCCCCGTCCCTGGCCCCGATGCGCCCGGTGCGCAGGAAGTGATCCACGGGCCACTCGCTCCAGGCACCTGCGGGGACACGGCGGGGACCCCTCAGCGCGGCCCGCCCGCCAGGGAGCCCGACACAGCCCCGCCGAGCGCCGCCACAGCCCCGCCAGCCCCGGCCCCCGCCCCGCCGAGCGCCGCCGCTCACCCCGCACCCCGCTCGCCATGGCCCGGCCCCGGGCCGGACCCGCCCCACCGGGGGCTGGGTCCCGCCGCCTTCGCTCCGGGCGGGGCCGGGCCACGGCACGATGGGGAAGATGTCAACACTATCTCGGGTCGGGATGATCTGTCTCTGTCCTTTGAAACCTCATTGGCAAGGAAAGACCTGATCCGTGGGACAGGCAGTGGCTGCAGCCCGCAGTCACTGACATCCCGGAACTCCCAACGGTGTAGGACGGGATGCAGCTGGCACGGGATGTAGTCAAGCCTCAGCTGTACGAGGGGAGGCTCAGTTCGACACCAGCAGGAATTTCTCCATGGAAAGGGTGGTCAGGCCTTGGCAGGGGCTGCCCAGGGACATTAGGAGCCCCCGTCCCTGGAGGTGTCCAAGGAAGTGCTGGAGGCGGCACTCAGTGCTCTGGGCTGGGGACAACGTGGGGGTCAGTCACAGCTTGGACTCGATGGTCTGGGAAGGATTTTCCAACCTCATAAATTCTGTGATTCTGTGTGAAATCAGGATGTTAGTGTATCTCCATGCAAACTTGTCAAAGTGCTCGGGGTCCACAAATCCTGCAGCTGAACCCTGTTCATGCCACAGTACCAGAGCTCACCCCTGCAGGTCCCACAGAGCCGGCCCAGGCACAGCCCCTGTCCCTGAGCAGTGCAGAGCTGGGCTGGGGTCACACACCTGCACGGCAATGCCATCATTCCTGAGAGAGGGGCAGTGCTTGGGAAGGTACCAGCTCTGTCTTTCTGTAAAGAATGTAAATAATGGCAGGGCAAGGGCAGTGAGGTGTGCTGGAACACCCTGAGCACCCAGGCCTGCCCAGCACTGATGGAACACCCAGTGTCTCTCTCTAGGGTGTCACCGTTGTCTTGTGACACACTGAGGAATGAATCCTATTTTTGGGGCAACATCAGGAATCCCAGAAAGCTGCAGAGACAGGACACACACATACCAAATCTGTCTTTGTTTCATTGTAAGTAAGAGGCGAAAGGTTGCAAGGATTGTAGTTAACTTTATTGATCATTACTGAAAAGGAGTTAGAAGAGGTTAAGTGCCACAAGGCAGTTGCTCCTTCAGGTGTCCTAGCCCTGTCACAGACCCAAAATACTGTCAGCCTCTTGCTGAGGCTCCCTCAAGGGCCTCGGTGCAGCTTGTTTTCAACAAGGACACATTTTGTTCAAACTCTGCATGGGTTCAGCCCTTCTCCCTAACGGCAGCTTCTCAGGAGAAGTCAGCACAGAAGCTGAAATGCAGCTCAGTTCCATCCAGGGTAAGATTTCAATGCCTGAACCCTTCTAGGACTGGAGTGTTAAAGCACAGATAACAGCAGAGCTGATTAGGTTAAATTACAAATTGTTTTTGATACAAAAACATAAAATATCCCCTATTAGCATCAAGAAGGCATCCAAGTTTTAATACTCTCATTATAAAATTGTACTAGCATTTTTACTGAAAACAATATAGATCTTGTATATATTTAATTTTGGTTCTGTTCTCGACAAGCAGTTGTGTGGCTGCTACCAAATCCCAACCACAGTTCAATGAACCTCAGTACAAATCACATGCAGCACAAATACATAAAGAGATCTAAATGACCCAGTATCAAAAATACATCCTATGCAAGAACCTCAGGTATACTAAAAATCCCAGAACAGTTTGGGTTGGAAGGGACCTTAAAGAGTTCCAACTCCACCTGCCACAGGCAGGGACACCTTCCACTAGAATCAACCTGTTTGTGAAAATTCAGACTTAATACATCTGTTCTCCCTGAAAGCAAAGGTGGCTACTAAAATGCGGCAAAAGCAGTAGACAGGAGCAGAAAAAATACTGCAGAATTCTTGTCTGACTTATTGCTACATGTAGATTACATCAAGGGTAATCTGTTTTTTCCTAATCCTTGAAAGGTCAAATTGTATATGGAATTCTGAACACAGAGTAAAGAAAAAAGCACTTTTTATAAAAATAGCATCCATTTAAGTTAGATAAATCCTTATAAATACAAGAAAGAAAACGGTTACTCTATAAAACGTTAATTGAGAGCATATGTTCCTGAAGCACCAGCATCACATCCCCAGGTTAATCACCTCAGTGAGGTGTTTATCCACAACTCACAGCGCTCCCCCTGCGCTGCCAGAGCTGCCCTGGCACACAGGGCTCCAGGCAGCGACTGCAGGTCTGGTGTCTGAACCTCCCGTGGAAAGGAAACAGCTTTGGGCCAGCCCTGCTCCAGTGTTCAGCTCTTGCAGGGGGAAGCACATGCAGAGATCACACAGAACCTCAGCAACTTTAGTAACACACTAATGTGAGGGTAAGAGGCAAGATCCTATGACTTGGAGTTACACTACACCTACCAAGTGCTACAGCAACTGTGTGAGGAGCAATAAAACCTGCACTCTTCTGCACCTGTATTAAGTGTAAACTTTCAGAATTTCATGACACAAACTACAACTCTTTTGTGGTAGAGGAACCAGAGAGGATCTGAGGGGCTTTAAAAAACAGTTTGAAAAGCTATTAAAACATAACAGGTTTAGAAACTTTAACATTTTTAGTGTTCATAGCATTACAGCTTTGGTGTTCAGATCTAGCAAATCAGTATATGCATGTAATCAGCCTCGTCAAAACAGGTGCTCTATAATGAAAAATAGTAATTCCATTTTCAGTGGTAGAGCTGTAGGATCTGACATTCCACCGTCAATCACAGGAATCAGAGCACTGTCCAAGTCATTCAGGTAGTTCTGAGGAAGAAGGTGCCCTCCAGATCCTGCCAAGTACTCAACCTAGGAGGGAAACACATTGATACTAAGTAACACTGTTTGTATTAACAAGACGATGCAAAAAGTGCTGCATCACAGTAAAATAATATTTCAGCTACCATGAAGTGAGAAATTAATGACTAAGCTTCTCCCCAAACATCATCCTCAGCCTCAATCTTGGGTAAGGCAATACTCTTGAAACATTCATGGAGAGATCCAAGGTATTTACAGGGGAAGATACTTCAGTGGAAATGGAGTGAGTGCAATAAAAGTTGAAAGAAAGCTTACCATGTCTGAGTCAATGGAAACTCTGAGTCCTATCTTATTCATGCCGTTATTTTTCAAGGTTTTAAGGTGAGGGCAAAGAGCAGTGCTGCAGGCAATGGCTATCTCTTTTGCAAACTGGTGGGGAACAGCACTGGATAGTTCATGATCCTTCGCAAAATAGTAAACCTGAGATCAGAGAAAGGGAAGGGCAGTCAGCAGCCTGGTACATCCCAAAGTTAGCAAAAATAGTAGTTCAGGGTCACATAACACCAAACAGAGCAAGCTTTGATGCTTGTCTGCTGGCAAAGCACCCAAGTGTTTCATCCCCACAATCAAAATACTTCAGGAACCATGGGAATGCCTGCTTTAGGCATTTACAGAGCTGACACTGCTTACAGACTTCAGTCTTTTTCAGAGGAGGAAAATGATCAGTGTGTAAACTCACAAGGAGCTGCAGAGAACATTCTGCCTGGCAGGACGGCTACACATAAAATCAGCTCATTTTAATAGTATCACTTAGTACCATCACATTACCACTTAAACATTCAAAAAGTAATAAAAAAGGCTCAAGAACTAAATAATTCACTAACTTCAGTGCACTTCAAAACTTTTCCCTCTCTTTCGAAGTCTCTGTATTGTGGTGCTTTTTCACTCTGAGTTCCTTCCATTGATTTTCCATCAACTGGGCTTAAAATTCTATGGAAAACAATAGTAAGATTAGTAATTCAAACAATATTTACAGTTCAGATATGGTAACTTCTACGAAATAGCATTTACCTGTCTTTTAAAGCTATTTAAACAGCCTTACAACAAAATACAATACAGGAATTACACTATGAAAATACAGATGGTACAAAAAGAAATATTCTAAACAGGGAACTAACAGCATTAACAGAAACCTAATCTTGCTGGTCTAAGGCACTACAAACCATCTTTGGTATCAAGCACTTTCCATCAAAACAATACTTTAGATTCATTTCAAGGAACTAAAGGCAGATATTTGAACACTGGGAGCAAGAATTCTCTCAGATGTCTGGCTTTGGTAGTACACTTACCCTTTGTTTGTTTTCTCTTCGTTTTCTACCCAGCAAATATCTACGTATTCTTTCACATCCCCTGAATCCATTTCTCCACAGGTTATTTTGAAGTCCTTCTTGTCTCTTAATGCCTGACGAAGGCTTTCCATTGTTTCTCGTGTTATTTGTACCATTAGTCCATCTAGAAGAAAACCGGTTAAAAGTCCACATTATCCACAGGAAAAGCAGCACAGCTTTTTATAGAATCTTGGCTTAAATTCTACTGAGACCAATCATCTCCTACAGATAATAAATGCACAGAAGTACACCATCCCCCACCTACAGCACCAAATGTTATATGAAAGAGGAAGAAAACCTTTTTCTTGTCAACAGAACTCAAAGAAAAAGATAATTTTAAAGTTAATTTTGGAAATTTTTTTTACATATATGTGCCAATATATGTATTTCAGCAATATGGCAATGAAAAATAGTTCCATAAAGGAAAGACCTGCACCAACTATACAGAGTTTAAATTTGAATGTTTTAAAACAAGTAGGTGAAGCATCATGTATTTTTATGCAGCATTTGTTTGCAATAGGTTCCATACATAGTTAAAAAAAAAAAAAAAAAAAAAGTTTGGCTAACTGAGGCATAAAGACCTTACACAAGATGACTGCTGCTTCTTTTTTTTCTTTTTAAACTCTCTTAGGAGGAGAACAGAACAAAATTCTTACCTTCAACTATACTGGATTTAGCTAAAAATCCTGAAGATGTTTTTAAGGCTCCATTGAACACCACAAAACTTGCACCTGTAACTAGAAAAAGTAAGAAGGAAGTGAGCTCCACTTCGTGTCACTCCAGTCAGTCATAACTGAAATTACACTTGCACTCCTCTTAAAACACAATTTAAAGTAACACCAGAGATGCATTTTCTGTGTAGCCTAACACTGAAATTCAATTTCTGCTCTAGAAATGTGATTTTTCTCCCCCAGACCTCTTACCTTTCCTGGGCTGTCCCATGGCACTGATGGCCTGTGTGTCATAGTGGCCCTGCTTGTTTTGCACACACACCAAGTGAGAGTCTGCTTCGGTATTAAAACTTGCTCCAATGCTAATTACATGTTCGTTAGAGGAATTGATCACCCTCATCACCTGTCAACACAAAATTTGTCATTACACTGATAAATGTCACTAAGAAGGGTTTTTGGTTGTTGTTTGTTTGGGTTTCTTAATTTATTTAATTACAAAGCAAAACATCATCATCTGGAAATCTGTAAGAGAGAATGTTTGAAAATACATGCTGAAAGGTTTTGAAGAAACTGATGATCTTTCAGTATTTAACAGCTATCCTAAATCTCAACTCCTCATTATCCACCTTTCAGCATATCACAGAAGGAAGTACGTGCTCAGGTAATTGCATGCCCTTCCCATTACACATTTAGGTCAGTATAAAGTTCAGAGAGGGTTTCTTCAAAGAGCTGATGGTAGAGGTGTGACTGGTATTACACAAGAAATGAAGACTAGGGCAGCTTGGACTAGAAAGCTAAGATGGGTGTACTCACCTCATTATACTTCCTCAGAGGTATTTTAATACAGCTTCTACCCATTTCCACGTGAACAAACAGGTTGTCTATGGTATGCAAAGTATACTGGTAATTTCTAAGGTCCTATAACAGACAAAGTATGTCAGCAGACAATTCAGTACTGTTTTCTTACCTTTTCCTTACCTTCCTCTAACTCTAAATACATCTCTAGGACTTCCAAAATACAGTAATATTAAGAGTGGCTGAAAACTTAGGGATCCCTTTTTGTATGTGACAGGCACCTCAGTGAATATATTAACAAATTCATAGCACTGACAAATTAGCTCTATTAACCAACAGGTCATTTACTCTACGGCTACTTCATACCCATTAGAATCCAAGTGTTTTAGGGAAAGAAAAACTTCAACACTCTTCCTTGCTGATAGAAAAGTAAAGTGTGGAAGCCACCATCTAAATGAGTTTGTTTCCAGGCTCACAGCCTGTCCCCTATAGCTCTAACTTACTGATTTACAGATTGAATACTGCAGCGTTTCTTACCCCTTTCTGTGACAGAAATAATCACCCATCACCTCACCCACTTCTGCAAAATTCTGTTTATTTCCAAAACAACAACATTAGGTATGAAATGGTCACATTTGCTTTTACTACTTCAGTTGGAAAAAAGGTATAAAGAGGCTCTTTGCACCAGCTGAGCCAGGCAATCAGAGCCTTCCTCCATCAGCACAGCTACAGCAAGAAGGGTATTTACAAAACCATCTTGATGCACTAAGGTTTCCATGGGACTTGCATCCAGCACTAAGGATATAAATCACAGGTGCCCTTTGCCTCAGCCACTTGTGTGGGGAGAGGCTCTGATGATCTCTGAGCATTTGCATCACAGGTGCCAAGGCACCAACAAGAGAACATTTTGCAGCCACGCAGTGACTCAAACTCCTGCAAGGAGCACATATTGCCCCTGCCTGCTCCAGGCTGACACAGCCAGGAAGGGGAATCCAAGTAACTCTAATCCACCTGAAAAGAAACTCCACCAAAAACCCATTCAACAGCAGCACAACAGGAAGGCTGCTCAAAGTCTGAGGGTGCAGTTACACTTTGGCACTGGCACATCACCAGTGAGGCTGGGACCTGGCTCATGGATTACAGTGTGAGACTCCCACAGGAAGAAGAAACGTGCTGCTCTTAGATGGGGCACCTCCTCCAGCTGATTCCTTACACAGTGATCTGCACACCTGTGCTGGCAGAAAGGAAAAAGTGGGCAAAGACTGAAGTTTCATCTCAGCTGTGTAGGTCTCCACACCCAGGAGAGGATGTGATTGCCTAAATGAGACCTGCCCTGCTTTCCATGGCCTTGCCCTGAATGCTAGGATGGCAAGTGCTGGAAGTTCTATGTAAGTATTAGAAGAGGAAGGTTACTGGTCAGGAACACAGGCTTACTGCAATCTGAAATCAAATTATTTGGGTAACGGAGGGAAAGCTTCCACAAGGAATGGCATGAATTCCAAGCTTGACTTACGATTTTGCCAAAAAGTCCATCACAAAAGACAGTCAAGCTGTATAACTGTGGCAAGGTTAAGTTTGTCTGACAAAGTAACTACTACTGCAGTTAACCCACAGCATCTGCCTGTCAAGTGTTTCGTCACATTTAAAATTGTCATATTTAAGACCAGAATCCCTGCACCACAGTGATGCTGGGAAGAGAAAAATGCACCTGAACAACGATGACTGCCAGCATCAATGCAAATGCCAACATCTCCTTCACTCATTAAAAGCCTCCTTTCACTACCAGAACTAATGCACATCAATACATAACAAACAGCTTTTTTAACTCCCTCACCAGTTTTAAGTCTAGTATGAAGAACAAAAACATTAGCTTTACTTTCAAGATTAAGAATTTGTTTGGAGGATATTTTTTGTAATTTTGATTACAACAGGAAGGGAAGGTAATGAAGTATCTACTCACAACAAGTAGATTCATAATCGTGTGTCCAATGTCTCCGAAGAGTGGCTTCCGGTGCCTTACACTTACCAGAGGAGTTGGATAGGCTAGGAAGAAAAAAGGTCATACTTACCTATAAACAACTGTAAAACTTGCTATTCCAAGTAGTTTTATAGTTTTTTTCAGCTATAGCCTGTCTCTAAATCTCAATATCTGACCAGCCAAAGGAAGCAAAGCCCCTCTCTAATTCTCAGCCACTGTATGGTTTCCCCCACCCCTCTCCATGGTTATATCTGACAAAATTGAAAAAAACAAAATACAGCAAGTGGTAAAGCACATCAACCAAGCAGCTGCCACCCTTGTCACCACACAGACAGGATCTAGCCAGTACAGGTCCGGAAATCCATGTACAGGTGACAGGTATGTGTTTATGGACTTGCAGCTTCTACAATGGTGGGCTACAGCCTTTTTACATGCCTAGATGTTTCCAGTGTATTAATAAGTTATCCTTATAAGTAATCAACACCTTTGTTTGGTTTATGAAGCAGTAATATTTTGCCAATATATTTAACTCAAATAATTTAATTAAAGTAGCCATTTTATCAGAGTTGTAAACTGGGTTTGCGGACATCCCTTCAAACCTTTCCCTTACAATCAAAAAAACCTCCTTATATTTTACTGCCAATTTTGGTTTCTTAGCTGTCTCATCGGCTAAGAGAAAAAAAAAAGAAAAATCAAAGAAGTCTAGCACGACAATGAACATTCCCAGGCGGCTCCGCATGTTTGGCTTATACAAGTGTAATATAAAATATTGCAAAGATGATTTTAAAATAGCTTGCTTGTCTAAAAACTGCTTGTATTTCCCAAAGGGAACTTTACATTTATACAGCTACTGAAACCATTCAAACTTACCCCCATACTCTGCTCCCAATCTCAGCATCAAACGGATTGGAAACACTTTTGCCCAAGGTATTTCCAGCTTATGAATAAGAATGCCACAAAGAAAAGGGTTATCTGGTAGAATCTGATCATCAAGTTTCTGAAAAGTTGGTGAAACAAACAGGAATCCTCCATGCTCTTTGTTACTGAGAAAGTTTTCTGTAAAAGTAATGTTTTCCATATTTTTTATGAACCTTCCTGTAGAAAGAAGAATGGAGAGTGTTTACAGATCTGTGTCACTCACACTTCAGTGCCAAGAGAACTGCTCAAAGCAGTGATCTCTGACAGACTTGCAAGCCCACCATTTATCTCACATCTTCCTGAAGTCTGTCAGGTATCTAAACCCACAGAATAAGAGCCCCGTACTTCATCACTAAATGAACCTGACTATGAAACTAAGTTTCTCCAAACAAGTGCCAGAAGTCCCAAACACATCAATTGATGAGTTTTGATCAACAGACCTAAAATATTTACATTTATGAGAACTGTACTTCTACAAATGAAGTGCCAAGTGCCCTAAAAATCATAGACTCAAGGGCTCATAACCAGAATCTCAACCACAATATGACTAAACACCAAAACAGCCTGCAAACAGGATGTTTTCCGAAGTATATGAAACAAACATAAATTATTTTGTTTCTCTTATTTAGAACTCTAGTCTAACATTGCAAGCTCTTTCAACAGAATCATTAGACAAATAACTCAAGAAAGATCACCTATCAGCTTTAGGTTTTAAAGATCAGCAAGAATATACTACACAAGAAAAAGTAAGACATTAAAATGACACACCTTTCATTGCATCTTTATAGATGTCAAGAAATAATTTGAATATTTCACTAGGGAAAACATCTTCATCTGGCAAACGCTGCAACAGAATGACAATTTCTGCCTGACCCAGACCATGCAGTCCATTTGTTGAGAAGCACCAGCACTTTTCTGAGGAATCTTTAAAAAGATAAGATAGCACAGTAATGCTGTTTTACACACAGAAAAAAAAAAAAAAGGCTTGATTTAATAGAAAATAAAATGTGCAATACTTACATGTTATTAGCTTCACATTGACAAGCAAGTTTGCATTTAGAATAAAAGTCAATGGATTAGGACCTCCTTTCCCAAGCAGCAAGGCAACCTTTTGGTGAAATGGATGTTCCTCCACCAGAAAATCTAAATAAATTAACACGTGACTAAGTTCAATACACCAGCCAATGACCCAAACCAAGAATCAGTTTACAGTATGACACAGTCATCCCATCCTCCTACCCTGATAGTTATTCCCAAGATTTTAACAGCTTACCAGGGAAAAGCTTACCCTAAGATTCAAGGAACATATAGAACTGAAGCAGCAACATCTAACAAAGGTGCAAACCAGGGCTACCATTCCTTTGGAAGTCCCTGATTGAATGTGTGCTCACTCTTCATCCATACCTTGATTCTGGTCAGGTACCTCTAATAAGCACAGCCACCACCACAACACAATTAAGTGGTGAAGCACTCTTCTCATAACATACTGATCTTGTTAAAAATGCACAGTCATTACCCAACTATCCAGTACGCGACAAATAAATTACATGAGAATTATATTAAAATACAAATTGCATGCACATGAGTCCATATTTACAAATCTGGGATAGTGGAAGGTGTCCCTGCCCACGGCAGGGTGTGGCACTGGATGAGCTTTAATGTCCCTTCCAACCCAAACAATTCTAGGATTCTCTGAGTAAATATTAACAATTGTTTCAAAATGATACCAGATTTTACCTTTCCCTTTTTCATCCAGTGCAAGCAGAAGTGGTGGCAGCTGATCACCATCAGGAAGAAGGCTGATCTCTCGTCGCACCCAGTTTTCTACCCCACACAGCGCTCTGTAACTTGAAGCAGTGACAGGCACATCCCATGTGCTCTGATCCACCAAACTGGGACTGCTCTTCCCAGCTGCTGCAGGGGAACACTCTTCACTTCCTAGGGTGACAGATTTGTCACTGGGTGCCACCTCACTCTGGCCTGGAGTGGCCTGCTGTGCACCATCTGAAGGAACAGAAGGATGTAACTCCTCCATTCCTGTCATCTTATCTATTTCTTCCTTTGGTTTTGGATTTACATCAGTTACCAGGTCATCTTCCTCTGGGTTCGCAGCCTGTGAAGAGGAAATAACAAAAGAAAATCTACACTGTCTCACAACCAGCTAAACTTTCATTATTAGCTTTCTCTAAAAAGATAAAGAAATCTACCACAAAAGTTGATAATACATTTCCTTCTAATAAGAAGAAAGCTAGCAAATCTGTCCTGAATCGTCTTCTTTTTTTTTGTTTAGGAGTTACACGGGTAAAGATGCATAGTTAATTTATTTGTTTGGTAACACAAACTGGATCAACAGTTGAGTACTGCAAACATACTCCTATACTATTTCTACTGTTCTACTAATAGCTGAATGTAGCTTTGCTCAGTCTGATTAACTTCAAGTTTGGAGTCAAACCCACACTGCTCCTCCAGCAAGACAGGTATGACAAGCCATGAACACAAGCACGTTGGGATGTCAGCTGTCATAAAAAAATAAAATGAAAAATACCAACACCCCCAAGACCCTTCCAACAAAAACAGAGATGCACATTATCCTTCTTTAGACTTGCATCCCATAGCCAGAGGGAAGACTCTGTCCATACATCAAGAAAAAACCTGACAACTTTATGCTTGCCCTGTAGCAGTTCTCCTGGTGTCCCATAAGCTTCCAGCAAATCCTCCATTTAACAAATATACTGCCACAAAATAAAAAAAAAGCCACCAACCCCGAAGGGAAGGCTCCACAAAAACACAGACAAAAACATGACTAAATTGGCTAATAACAGACTTCTTCCCTGAATCTGCTTGCTGATGTTTCATACCACTTGGCATTTCTGCCCTCCCCAGCACCCTGTGGCAGCACTTTCAGGATTTTTTGTTGCCCTTGCTTCAGAGCTGCACTATGCTGGTTTTGTCTGAGCTTATGAGGCTGCACAGAGAACTATCAACTAATTGTCTTCCACACACTTTGTCCATGCTGCTTTTAATTTTAGACATTGCTCACCTTCTGCAAGCGCAAATATCCTACTCTTTCCCCAAAATGAGGGACAGGCTATGTCTTTTGATTACTCCAACTCATTTTGATACGATTACTACAGTTCTCATGAGTAAAAGCTGATTTAAATGCTACACACCTGATAAGTGTTCAGATCCTCTATATACAAATAATAATGATCTGGTTTTTTAGGTTTAACAATATCTTTTAAAAACTCTTTAGTGCTGTGAGAATCATGGAATTTATGTTATTCCTTGAGGCAGTGCTTCAGTGCTATGTTTTATCTTAAAAAGTTTCCTAAGGAACCTTGCTAAGTGTTTCCACAGCAAATTTACACCTCTTTTTTGGCTTTTCTCTTAAAGTGTAGTTCATTCAACAGTATGCATGTGACTCATGATAAAAAACCAACCCCACTTAGTTCAGTATTAGTTCACACTAGAAGCAATACACAGATTTTGCTGCACCCTATAATGTGGTATTGCAGGGCACTAAGCAACTTGGTTAGTCTAATTCATCAGGGAAACTCTAGCAGGCCACTGGAAATAAAAGCAAACAAGCACAAACTTGTACTATAAGCATGTTGCTTAATGACAGGCTTAAGAACTGTGGCTGAAGTCACCTTCACGAAAGTGGTTCATTAAACACTGTGTACAAAAAAACCTGCTTTGGCAAATTTTCAGCCACATCAATTTTCAAGTTCACAGACATCTCAAACCAAACAATGTTTTCCTTTGAAAACTTTGCTTGGTTTTATTCAAATTGAAAATTATTACAATGTTTTTCAATCCAAGGACTTTGCAGCCCCGGCCAAAAACACTCAAATGTTGTCTCAGATTCCAAATACTGTGATTCAGAAGTCATGGTGTGTAAGGAGCCCCATCCATGGCAAGCAAAGGTCTCCCAACAGGTAATTCGTGCAGCTAAACCATCCCAACTCCTACCACATTTGTCTCCGGTAGGTCGGGGTTCACTGGGCTGGAGTCCTGTGACCTCCTTGCTCCTGAGGACAGCTTTGCTGTGTCTGCCACTTCCCCGTTTGGCAAAATACCATCTGCAAACCAGACCCTCTTCTGTTCTCTGGGGCAGAGCCCTGTGCCAGGTTGAAACAACAACTCAGTATTATCGCACTGTTCCACCATCTGAAAGGGACAAAGATGAAGCCCCTTCTCCCCCACCAAAGGTACAGACAATCTGTTTACTGGAATGAAGCACAGGTAGAGGTTGACATCAGCCAGTCTCCAATCAGGCAAATACATGCAACAAAATCTCTCACTTGCAGAGGAAGATGTCCTGCTACAGTTAAATCTATCAATTCATATTACACAAGGCTACTTCCTCAATCACCCCTCTGCAGTGACGTAAGAATGAAATGCACATCACAACTAAAAGATGAAATACACTCTAAAAAAAGTTGATATATCACTTTGCTTAAAAATGTGTTTTCTTTGAAGAAGGTCAGATATTTTATAAAAGTGGAATGCCAGTTAGCCACTAATCATTTATATTTACACAGAGAATTAACCATTGCACCTCCCTTGTAACTTCTCCCTGAACAGCTACTTTTTGTTTTTACTCTAAGACTGGCAGTACAACACAAGCCAGAGATCTCCCAAGACATGTAAGAATTATAAAATTAACAGCTACACAAAAATATTTACAATATAAAGAGAGAGGGCAATGAAAAAAATAACATCCACATTTCATAAATAGATTTAGGACCAGCTTGGGCCTGGCACCGAAACTGGGAAGTGAAAGTGTTTCCATTCAGAGTGTTCCTGTTTCACACAAAAAATACCAACTATAAATCCCAGACGTGGTAAGCAGCTCTTTCCACAGAGACACTCAAACTATTATACATATGTTATATTTAGCATCTGTACCTTCAAAGCCAGGTTGTTTAAGTGCTGAGATGGGCAACAATGCAGATGGTGAAGGAGAGTTGGCACCACCAGGTATCTGAGCCTCCTCTACAGATGGAACAGCGGAAGAATGCTCAGAGGAGACAATGGAATTGGGTACAGGACCAGTTGGACTCATCATCCTTTCAAATGCCTGTGCTAAAATAATGTGGTTAGTTTTTAAGATCTCACGATTGATTAAATTCCATTTGCAGAGCAGTACTGTGGGTAGGCGGGGGTTTTTAGGCAGATGCAATGCAGTTTGTGATCTAGCTATGAAAAATAAACACAGAAACTGTTGTATGAAGAAAATTTACATTTATTTTCTACCTGCATAATTGCCTCATTTCTCATGAGATAAAGAGACCTCCCCTTGTCCTCCTGGCAGCATTGCAAGTGAATTTATCGCTGTGACCCCTGACCCTTGGGGCAAACACGTGTTACATCTGTCAGGCTGAACTCCACTCAGGTGGCTTATTAAACATCTGACTTGTTTTCAACTTGTTGTTTTACATACTCATCAGCAGGACCTCAGTTGTTTCTCCCGATGTTTTTATAAGCATCCATGGTTAGCTTCCAGTTAAGAAAAGGTTATCTGATGAATCATTTACTGCAGCCCTGGTAAGTAACTTGTAAAAGCACCAGGAAAGGAAGCACAGAGTGGGCAAACAACATGTGAGAACAAGCAGGGATGTGGCCTTTAAACATGCAGAGGACTACTATCCTCTGGAGGGAGGATAACCTCTGCTAGATTCCTGCTCCAGATGACTCAACAGGACAAACTGTATTTTTCTATAACTTCTTATTTAGTCCTGTGGAGTTAAAAACTACTTTTGTTTGTTTGTTTTAATAAAAAACAACCAACTTGAGACTCAAAGTTCAAAATAAGAACTGGAATCCAACTAAGATGTACAATTATTCTCTTTATTCCTCCATCTCAGAAATAGGAAAACCTACACCAATTAAAGTAATCAAGCTCCCCAAAAAGAACAAAGGCTAAAAGAGATATTTCAATGATTACTGCAATTACTAAAAAAACCTCTTTACCTTTATTAATATCATCATAACAGCCAGTACAGACTCTTGCTTCCTTTTCCATGTAGTGCAGTTTGCATTTTCGTTTGCAACAGCTACCACAAAAAACCTGAATCAGAAAAGGATTGCATTAAATATTATAGACATACTGCACAGCGAATAGGAAACTCTTCCAAAAAACCACACTTGCTTCATTCTAAACCATCTGCAGCCTTGTATTCAAGCCTGTATCTTAATCCCTGATAAAGAAATCCTCAGAAAAAAATAAACAAAGAATAAAACCCAGCAGAATATAAACAATATACACCCAGCAGAAAGCAGCAACATGGAGGACTCAACTAAAATTCTATTATAATTCTTATCTGGAGCGATGAAAAGAATTTCAGATTGCACCACGCATCCCAAATTCACTCCTACTTTTGATACTCCTGTAAATATCTTACATTGAACACTGGTGCTAGGGCCAAGGACCAAGATGCAGAGCTGAGACTTGCTTTTGGTGCTTTAGGACAATCTCTGCAGCACTGTGTGCTCACCATGGCTCTCAGGAAGCTGTTACCAATCTGTCAGACACTCAAGGCTGCTTCTCCATCCTGGGACAGCAGTGTGCCCAGAGCTCTCTGCTGCAGGCTCCTGGGACAGGCTGGCTCGTGCTGAGGCTGCTGAGTGGCTCTCCTGCTCCCTCAGCAAGGACAAGCAGTGCTGCCTGCACGGGACAAGCTCCCTTCAGACAAGTATCTTCAAAGAACGCTGCTTTGGAAGAACAGAATATGCTCTTCTATTGCAAGAGGGTATATATCCTGCCTATTTTTAAGCGGAAACAAGGGGGAAAGTGTGTCTCATTAGCCTGGAAAACATCTACACAATCCTATTCAAAGAATTATGTCTTTAGAATAGATGGTGTTTTGCAAGAGTTGCCATAAATATCTGGAGCTTTTGTCACTTTCCCCTCATGTTCTCTCAAGGATGATCTGCAAGTTTTTAACAAGTCACACCATTTTTAGCTATATGCAGACTCCGGAGCCTTTACAAAAGGTCTCCTGAAACCCCTAAAGGTCTTCTCTACTCCTAACTGCTCCCAATCCAGAAAAACGAAGAGGATCAAAGGGTGATGGCAGGGGGAAATCCCAAACAGTAGAAAAAAGGAAAGTTATTACAACTAACTCCTCTAAGCAAGAAAAGTCACTGTAAAAGCAGTGATGGATCAGTGTAATATGAGCTAAAAAAAGAAACTATTCCAGCTGCTTCTGGATTAGTGCCACAGGTAATCTACCTCAACAGGAAACACGCATGCTCAGTACATACGTTAAGAATGTAATTGATGAGGATTAATTGCTAATCAGTTATAATCCACTTCAGGGCTTCAAATGCCAAGCAGCACAATCCCCTGCAAAAAGTATTCTCCTCATACTCTTGGTGACACTGGGACCTGCAGGGGATTGCAGGAGGATTAATCCTAATGCACCTAAAAGACGAAGGCAAACTAAGGGGCAGGAGAAAAGAGGTGCTGAGCAGGCTGCTGAGTAAACAAGTGGGTCCTGGTTGAACTACAGAGAAGGGGACCACAGCAAGAGACAGACACCTGGACAACGGAACTGCAAAGCTGTTTGTCCTTGTGAGGGCTGCAGATGGGAGAGAAAACAGGGGCTACTAACTTCACACTTCCTTCCAGCACAGATGCCACAGTCTACAAGCGTTGCCATTTTCATTGATAAAAAAGAGGTGGGATCATGGGAATCCATACAATTGTCTTCTAGAACAGTCCACAGAGGACAACTGGGAATTCCTACCAGTCTTCCCTTATTTCCCAAGTGGCTGAAAACACAACAAACAACAGCTTCACAAGAAATGTCTGATTTGGGATTTTTTAAGACAAAAAAGTTGCTATTAAAAAGACAAAAAGTCTTACGAGGCAGAAAGTTCAACTGTACATTCAGAAAAGCTATAATTGCACAGCACTTCCATATCTGTAAGGTTTAGACAACTCATGCTGCCTTCACTCACTCCCCTAATAAAGGGACATAGTGATGGTCCCACTAATTACACTGCTGTTCTGCCAAGAGCCCCTCAGCTGACACACTCACAGCTGTCAACAGGCCTGTGCAGTGAGGGGTCTCCCATCCTCATCTCTAGACAAGGTGCAAGAACTTCACAGCGAATGTAAAACAGGAACTTGAAGACAGTCAGCCGTGACTAAAACGGAATCCACTCTGAAGGACCGTGTTTTAAACCATCACAAAATCTCACTAGGATATTCTGGCCATTAGTTCAATGGCACAAGGAGTTCTTCATTTCCTGGACACTCCAATTCACACCTACATTTTAGTTCACACTGGCTGCAGCTGGGTAAATGAGCAACATGCTTTGAATACACAGCGCTAGAAGAGAGGTGGAAAGAAAAACTATGATGCCTTTCCAGGTTGTGCTTAACACTGGGGATGCAAAAATTTAGTACTGACACCAACAGATCAGATAAACTGAAAATTTAGTACTGACACTGACTCTTTGCTCTGTCTCCTCATCCTTAAAGCTTAGAGAGCAGCACTGAACAGTGAGGTCATTAGCATTGCTAGTGTTTCCATTTATGTACTAGTACAACCCACAGTAGATCACAAGGGAATTCTGAACTGAGTATCAGCCCTGGCATCACTCTCTGTAGAAGACCTCAGGCTGAAAAAGAGTTCTGCAATTACTCATTTGGTTGGTGAATCACATACGTTTCCCCTGAGATGAGTTCCTTAGAAAATGATACATCTAAACACACTGGAAGACAAATTTAGACCATAAATCCTTTTGCATTGGTACTGCTGCTACACTTCCTGAAAGATTGCAGTTCCTTTAGGTCCATGGGCAGTGCTCCACAGTCATAATCACTGGTAAAACCACTGGATTCTCATCATCGCCACCTCAGTTTTTTTAAAACATTAGTATTTAAGTCAAAAACTCAATAATGGGCTGATTCAGCAAGATGATGATGAAGTAGTCCATCTTCTCATCTCCTCTATGTAAAACACATCAGCCAGTAATGGCAGATAAGAACTTACTTTGTACTTCCCTTTAACCATAATTTTTACAAAAAAGGTCATATAATTCTTAAATTAAATTAAGTCTTTTCCAACAGTCTTTAGGTTCCTATGGAGGGAAAATAAAAACTGGTCTCTGTTAAATAAAGTACTTTGAGCCTAGAAAACTCCTGTCAATATTCTTTCCCTTCTCTATCTTGATTATGCCTAAATCAAAATCTTCATTTCCTGTCAGCAGCAGAGGACCCCTCTCCAGTAACTCACCTTCCCACAGGCTCGGCAGTGGTGTCGTCTCTTTGTGAAGGTGAACTTGGCCTGGCAGTTCATGCAGTTGGGTGCCTCTGAGTCAGGGACCCACAAGGGCTGTTTCCATGACAGAGCTGGAGGTGTTTTATGTGATTTGGCAGTTTCAGATGCTTGATTTCCTCCAGCTTCAGAGCTGCTTTCCCCAGGGTCAGAATTATTACCAACATTTACACTGGTGTCTGAGAGGGGAGCTTCTGGAGTAACAGAACCAGATTCCTGGTTTTCTCTTTCAAGTTCATTTGTTCTATTCAGTTGTTTCTGACCAGCAGCTCCTCGGGAAAGGTCAAGCAACTGCTTTGGTTTTGCACCTTTAATACAAACATCAGAAGCCAGAGCTCCACTGCCACTCTCAGTCATGCCCTGACTATGAGACACGCTGACTTCTGCTGCAGCTTCCACTTCATTGTCAGGAATAGATGCTTTAAGGTTACTACTAATGCTCGTTATCTCCTCCAGTTTTGTTTGCATAAGTTCTTCATTGGCCTCCACCAAATCCAGGTTGCTCAGATCTGTTAAATTCCCTCCATCTGCATCAGCTTCCATCAAGTTACCATCACTGTCTGAAGACTTCAACACACTGGACTGCAGACTTTGTTCATACAAGAAATCATCAAGCTCAGCATCACTTATTAGAATATCACTTTTAATAACATTATCAACAGTAAAGTCAGCCATAACAGAGCTCATGCTCTCATCATAAAAGGTGTCTACACCAACACCATATGGCTCAGCTCCAAGGTCTAGAAAAGCAGAAGAAAAAGCTTTGATTTGCTGAGAATCACCATCATCAATTACATTCTCAGTACTGTACTTCTCTCCATCCCTACTTTTTTCTGCAATACTTTCACTGATTTCAGCTAAGTCTTCTTGCTCATGGCAGACAGTATTTTCACAGGATTCCCTGCTGGGGAGATGAGTTTTAGACTCTCCAGCATGAACAGTTACAGTATCACTATTAACCTCTGCCGCCACATTTTGAGGTAGAGGATTAACCTTTTCTTCTGTTACAACTAATGAACTACACATGGACACAGGAAACGAAAGACCAGACAGAGACGTCTGGACATCCTCAGCTGACACACATGACCAGAAATACTGCTTAGTATCTCACTGCTATTAAGTTCTTCACTATCTAAATTCTCTTCTGTGGCTTTCTTTTCCAATTCTACTTCAGCTCCTATTTGACATGAGGAGCCTGGTAAGACATAATTTCCAGGTAACGTTGCATTGCTGTCGTGCAACAGATGCCTCTTTGGCAGATCTGAAGGCATGGAATCAGCATTACTCCCATCGTTTGGATCTCCCTTTCCTATGGCATTTCCTCCACACACTTCTTTGCTTGCTGCAGAGCATTCACTGTTGTCTTGCAGTTTTTCACAGGCTTTCTCATCTTTGGGAGTTTGTGCATTCAAGCTCTGTGATGTTACAGTGACACATTCAGTATCCAGGGCAGTGGTTTGTCCAGGGTGGTCAGGTACTTCATTGCACGTTACAGATTCTGTCCTGTGTTGATCATCACACAGGCCTAGGACTGTTCCTGCAGTGTAAGTCGCTGATTTTAAAGCAAAATTATTACTTTGCTCTTCTGTAAGATGCTCTGAATCTTGTAACACCGAGTCCCCATCACTCTGTTTTGTGCTGGCAGCACCACTGCAGCCAGGTGATGTCACACACAGAGGAATGGGGATACAAGACACGCCACAGCCAGCAGACCCTTTGCTGCACTGGAGTCATCTGGCTGCAGCTTCTGAGTCCCTTCACAAGCAGCCACTGCGTGGATTAAATTCACTGTGTCATTGACAAGGTCACACACAGGTATGCTACAATTCCCCAGGTTCAAAGACTGAATCTCGTTTAGGGGACCACTGTCCACAGTGGACAAAAGGTCAGGTCCAGCAACAGCCTTCTCTTTGGGTGGTGAGTGACTGAGCACGTCACTTGTGCCTGCAGGGGCGTAGAGAGAGCTCTCCTCTGGGGCAGGACATCTGGCAGGATCCTCTGGCAGCTCTGGTGTGGGGTCTGCATGCTCTAAGCAATCCAGGGCTGAAGAAAGCTTTGAGTCATATGGATTTTGAGGTGTTCTGAAGCACTCACATTCATCTATTTTAGGCAAGAAGAGATCAAAAGCAAAGTTTATAAGACTCGTCTCTTTCCACAGTGTACTCCCTCTCAATCCCATCTACTCATCAATACAAGCTTTTACTTAGCAGATGCTACTTTCAAACTCCATGGTAACAGTCATTTGACCATGTACTTCCACGAAAAAGGCAGCGCAGAAACCAACCTGCATTCTGCTCAAATTCATCAAGCAGTTTGTCCAAGTCACAGACTGCAGCTTTAAAGTAACTGTCCATTCTAGTCACAGCTCTAGTGAAGCCTTAGCCTTCTTAAACCTACAGAGAAAAACACAGCATTTAATTCAAAGCATTTTTTATTTACAAAGCCCAAGTGTTCATATCAGAGAGCAGCTCATATGAGGTATTTTTTTTTATTTTTATTAATACTTTGTTCTCTCTCCATGTAAACAAACCCTAAGCACAAACAGGGCTGCAGCCTCCAAGTATTCTAGATATGCTCAGTGTACTCAGCACTACAAACAGTACACTCCCAAATTCACTTCAAATTGCAAAATTGAGGCTACTTATAAAACAATGCATCTGAAAGCATCTACTATGGCATCTGCTATGACATTACAATGTCAGCAAGTTTAAAACCAGAAGGACTATTAGGATCTTCTAGTCTGACCCCATAAACATCTTACGCCACACAGTTCACATGCAAAAAACCAAAATAGGCCATTATTACCTTTTAACACAACTGAAGTGCGTAAATAATAATAAAAATTAAAAATCCAACATGGTAGTTCAGTTTATCATTTCTGTTCTACTCAAAACATCTAAGCAACTATACTTCTGAGATCCCAAGAACATACAACTCTTATTATAGATTTACCAGCTCATCAGAAAGCTACTTATTTATCAATCACATTCTCCACTGCAAAACACCCTGGTTTATTTGTTTAATGAACCTTTCCAGCCACTCAATTTTATGGCTTTTTGGTCACTCAGAATTGCTTTCCAACTGCACATCTTTTTCAATGGCTGAACACCCATACATTGGAACTACCTATCAAAAATCAGTATTTACAGTTCCTTTGAGCAAACTGAAGGGACTGAGATCCATTTAGTCTGATGTCTGTAAACTACACCTGCAGAGAGCTGCCTAGTTTTCCTTCTGCTTTTATCAGTGCATTCAGCCTCTGCACCGACTTAACACCCTACCCCAATGCAGCTGGTGTTCTGACCACCTAATAATGTCCAACCATTCTTCTAAAATCCTAGAGCCCAAACAAATACTTAAATCCTCTCACACCACTCATACCACCCTGAAGGTACAGACGCAGATTCTGTGCCTTACTTCCCCCTCTAACTCTAATGTTTCCCCTCACTGAATAGCTCAGATTGGGAGCTTTAACCTATGTTAATACGTAACTGTTCACCACATGCGATGCAATTATTTACCATATTATTACGCATGGACAAGAACACTTTAAGGCAACGTGTAGTTCAAACAGAGGCTTGCAAAAGCCTAAGAAAGGTGAAACACACACGTAGTAATGCAGTATTTTGTGTCCATATGTAATCAAAAAATGAACAACCTGAATATATCACTGTTTTGATACCCATGGCCATTAGTCACAGCAGAGCTGCACTCTAATACAAGTCTCTGAGAGCTGTCTGGAGGGCTCAAAGAGCAGCAAGCACAGACTCAGTGCCCCTTCTCCTCACCCATCTGAATACAGCTCTTTCCCGTAACAATCACAACCTCCTGGCAAAGGGGATGTAACAACATGAACTGGAAGTTATTTCAATTAAGAACCTTACACGATTAACAGCTTTCGGTGATTCACTGAGAGACATCAAAGTACAGATCCCATCCCTAAAGCACGTATCTGTGGACAGTCAATAGCCAGATAGACCACATAAACAAGAAATATTGAAGGGTTACAAGAAAACCAGGCATCAGGAGATGCGTAATGCTGATCTGTGTGCTCTGTAGGTATTTATTATACGATCTCACCAGACAGCACAAATATCAATAATGACAGAAGCTTACAAAAAACAAAAACCTTCCCTATTAAAAAAAAAAATACAGGGGCGAGGCAAGTAATTATTTCATCTACCTTTGTCCTTTACTTTAAAAGGCCAAGAGAATATTCATTGTGTTGCACTCTTGAGAGACACACAACAAATTCTGATTTAAGCATAAGGGCATTATTAGACTACACTACTATCTATTATTAGATTGTAATGCTAACTAGAAGGGTGTATTGATGCTCTACAGCGTTGGCCCACTAAACTCTCCAAAAAACAGAAGAACTCAATGAAAGGAACTGTAGAACTAAAATCAAATGCCAATATTTACATCTATTTAATACAGATTAACTCACTTCTACAGAGAGCTCAGAAAAGTATCATACTTCAGTCTACCAACCCAGCAATGATGCTCTATTCAGTTAAATCTATTTTTTAATTAAAATGGTTATTTGACTTGGTAAAGTGTTCTGAATAACTAACCTAACCTTGAAAGACTAGCATATATGTTATTCCTACTTTCATTACTTTTTCCTCAAATTTTTCATCTTTTCTGCAATAGGCCTACAAGCAAAAAAACTGAAACCCACAATAAAATCAAAACCCCCAAAACAGGGCAGACCAGCACTAACCCCTTGTCCCTCTTGCACCTCTCTGTCCTGACTCCATGTGTCTGCATCACCAAAGAATTGTAAAAGCATTCTAGTTTCTCATGTTTCAAATCCTCTTTCAGCAAGAGGAACAACTTTTATTTTCTGCTGCCTGGATTTTCCTGCAGCCTGTCCCGATGTTTACGCTAATGGATTAGAAGCTATGAAAAAGCTCTGGTGACATGGTTTTATTAAATGGCTGCTTGCTTCCCCGAGTGAAGGGTCTGGAGAAACCATGTGCTTCAGCAAACTGCATTTGTTCTGAGCATGTTCTTTTAACACTTACACTTGTAATAAAAGAATTACACTACACTGTAATATCAGAAACAAGGAGCACCGCCACTGTATACGTTTTTTAGGTAGGCACAACTGTTGTTTTCTGAACATGTTTTTTAAAGCTCTGAATGCAGTCAGTAGACACTCTCTAAACTGGCTCACAGATTAGTATTTTTTAAAAATAAACTTAATGCTTATAACTTTATCTGACGCAGTAATCCCTAACAGTGCAAGGAGACATACACCTTAAGGCTCTCACCAGCTCCATTTTATAATTTTTTATAAAACTTTTAAACAATATTTAAATCATTGTCTGTTAAAGACCATATGCTTTCGGATATAGGTAAATATTTATGTAGGAGGAGACCTGAAGATGAAATAGCAGTCCATCTCAAAATGGGAAAAAAGTAATCAAAGCACAAAGGGTACTACAAAAAAGTGCACACTGGACATGTCACTTCTTCAGATAGATACGCCTTTGTTATGTCTCTAAAGAGGCTCATCTTAGACCTGAACAAATGGTCTAACACACTCCCAACACAGCACCACACAGACCTAAGACACAGAGGCAGCAGTTCTACTACATTAAAACTGTTAACTATTAACTGTGGAATGCAAATCCTGTGATCTCAGCGACTGCACTGACTGCAAGCGTGACAGGGTGTTTAAGAACACTTCATAGACTTCAACACTTCTTTCATATCTTTTATAAATTACTTATCCCTTCTAACATAACAGGTAATAACATATTCCAGAGGTCAAAACCAACATTCCGCTGAGGATTTCTCAACACACTCGTATTTAAAGGAGAAGATAACACAAAGCTGCTGGGATACCAAGTGGCCAACTTACAGGACGGATTGCCAGGGGTTTTTTTTCCAGAGGAAAAAATGTAAATGGAGGTAGTGAGCAGTTTTCAGTGGTGATAACTTGCAAAACAGAATGGATAGGTTAATTATTACCAACTAACCAATTCTAGGTCTGAAGACAAGCTACCTTTTGAAGCCTAAGAACCCCTGAAAACGACTCTCTGTAGTGATCACACATATGGGCACCACCAGACCTGCAGTTTGTTACAGCTAATCCCCACTGCAGAGGCTGGGACTGCTTTTACACAAAACATATTAAAACAGCCCAACCTGGGTTTATAGGCAAAAGAATACACAAGCAGGGGCACATGGGTCTCCTCTCCAGAGAGATGATCACAGGAGCCACTCAATTCTGATCACCACAACTGAAGTCTTTTTGATCGCTGCAGAGTTACGTTGTTTCAGATCCATCAGAGTGTTTAATCATTATATTTAGCCTGAGCAGAAAGCTGTACTAAGGATTGTAAGAGGATTAAAATGGTTTTTTCCACCCTACCACCCCAGCAGCTACCACAAGCAGAACAAAATGTCCAATATAAACACGACCACTAAGCACTAAGTTCACAGTGAAACGCTCATGGACTACAGTGTGCCCCTTCTCCCACTCTAAGGGTGATGCCACGATGATTTTTGCCTTTTCTTTTTATATACCTTTTCTATATTCTCAATACCCTTAACATCCATACTTGTAATTCTTTAAGCCTAATGTTTTAACATAATCCTGGTATTCTACGAGGCCAAAAGACCAAACATCATAAAAGCCTCACAGTTAGAAGCCAGAAAACATTACACCGCCTTGAGAAACCAAGACCCTCTCTAAAACACATCCTGTAAACTAAGATTAGACCCATCTAAAAAAAATACTTTAAAATAAAAAAACCCCACACTATTCATTAAAACCTCTTATTGCAACATCTTTCTTAAATATACTAATTTACAGAATCTATAAAATTGTATACACTACCTACCGCACATATGCTTTTAGGCATTTTCCACCTTTACGAATTGTTACACCATAAAATAAAATTAAAGACCAAAATAAAAACCCTTTTATCTCTTACCCGTGTCTAACTCTGAGTTCTGTCAAGGGTACTGAAGGAATTTAATACCAGCTTTTCCCTTCTCAGCCCCCTGCCATGCCCCAACACCACACACCCACAGACAGGCCTGAGGCCCTACAGACAGAGAGTTTAAGGGAACAGCTGCCCACGGAGCTCATCAGCCATCAATCTGATGGAGAAGTTCAGTACAACCAAACAAACACTGCGTGAAAAATCTAAATAAAAACAAAAATTGCTCTTGCTGAGCAAAACAACTTATTGTCTAAACCAAAAGCTGAGGTGGCTGCTGCCACAGCAAGTTTAGGAGCTGAATCACAGGGTGAAGACAAAAGCTGCAGAAGGTTTCACACATATAAGGACAAGCACAGGACACACCACAACAAATTGTCTTGTCTGAAGAATGCCTTTCTGCTAGTTAAACACAGACTCTTCAGAAGGACAGAACTCCACCAGCAGTGTAATGACATTACCACCCTCACAGCTCTATCCAACATCACCTTCACGTTCTGAGGATTTTCGTTCTTTCATCCACCCATAAAACCTTACTCCTCTAAACTGAGAACAGCATTACTCACACCACCCAGAAGATCACAGAATTATTAGGATTAGAAAGGACCCCTGGAGCTCACCCAGCCCAAGCCCCTGCCCAGGCAGGGTCCCCTGGAGCAGTGACACAGGAACGTGTCCAGCTGGGCTTGCCATGGCTCCAGAGAGGGACACTCCAGGCCCTCCCTGGGCAGCTGTTCCAGCCTCTGCCCCTCCATGGGGAGAAGTTCTTCCTCCTGCTGGGCTGGAACTTGCTGTGGTTTATTTGATGGCCATTGCTCCTCATCCTGGCACTGGCAGCACTGAACAGAGCCTGGCCCCATCCTCTGGCACCCTTTGGAGATGTTTGTATGGATTGATGGGACCCCCTCCCAGTATTCCCTTCTCCAGCCTGACCAGGCCCAGCTCCCACAGTCTCTGCCCAGCACAGAGGGGCTCCAGACCCCAAACCCTCTCCGTGACCTCCCCTGGACCCTCTCCAGCAGATTTTGCTCTTTCTTCTGCCGTGAAGCCCATAACTAGACACAGCAAACTGCAGCCAGAACATGGACCAGTTCTGACTCCCAGCAGTGTCCGGCACACCAGTGGTATCAGCAGCCAGCCCTGCCGGGGAGGAACCAGCTGGCTGCCCTGGACAGACAGCCCCACACACTGCCCCGTGCCACCACCAGCTCCCTCAGCACTTGTCACGTAGTGACGGAAAATGGGTCTAGAGAATGAGATTGCACCAGGCCGGGCAGATGACTCCTCAGTGGGAGTTCCCCCAGTGTCCCATTTCCTCTGATTTGCATTATTAATGAGTCGAGGTTCATACCAGACCACCTCGGCCGCAGAGCACTGACAGCACCCGGCTCTGGCAGTCAGCCGGACCCTCTGCCGTACTCTCCAGAAGGTGTTAATGACCAAGTCTCTGCCATTACTGCTCGTATTTAAACACAGACTCAAAATGTTTTACACTCTGTTAATGCCTGTAAGTGTACAGTGTAAGACTGTTTATTACACCCTTTATACCATATATGTATTCTCTAAAACCTATAAAATAATCTCATACATTTTACCTTATACACCATATATACTCTCACCGTATATAATACTCTTTGTATATAAACTATACTCTATATACTGTATATAAAAACAAACGGAACAGCAGTAAGCAATAATATTACTAACACCCCCAAACCTCCGGGGGCAAGTAACCCACCCAGGTAACCTCAGTCAGAGGTCAGATTCCCGTCGCCCCGACCTCACCCGGCCGGTTCGGGGCCGTCTCCCCTCAGGGCCCGCCCCGGCCCCGCCGGCGGCTCCGGGCAGCGGCCTCGACCCTCCTCTGCGGGCAACGCGCCTGCGCGGCCACACCCGCTCGTGACGCCATAGCAGCCGCGCCCCTCCGCACCCTGCGCGTGCGCTTCCCGCCACGGCCGGCGTGGGGGGCAGCCCAGGAGGGGGCGGGGCCACACTTCTGACGGACAGCGCGGGGGGCGTGGCATGAGAAAATAGGCTGAGTCGTCTTTGTGATTGACAGCGCAGAAGGGCGGAGTCGCCGACGGGACTGACCCCGGGAGGGGCGGGGCCTGTTTGAGGGGGCGGAGCCTCCCGTGCAGGGCACACCCCCCGCTTTGTCCCGCGCCCCGCCGGCAGGGGGACGCCCCTCCTGTTCGGGAGGGGATGTCACACCCTCAGACTCCCCCAGTGACGTCACTACTGCTCCATCAACCCCCTCAAGCCCAGCTCCCTGATGTTCTGGTGACATCACACCCACACAGTGACGTCACTGCTACACCGTCAGCCCCCCTCAGGCCTTGCCCCCTGCTTGTTCCAGTGACATCACACCCATACAGTGACATCACTGCTGCTCCATCAGCCCTGCTGGTGCAGACCCCTGTCTGTGTTTGTTCTCATGACGTCACACCCACACACAGTGACATCACTCTTACTCTGCCACTGGATGCTGTGGGCTCAGGAAGGGCCTGGGCAGCTGACACACCCTTCTCCGGTGGAGCTGACGAACACTGCTCCTCTTGCCCCAAGGACCACCACTGTGCCCACGCTGTGACATAAGCCCCACAGTGACACCATCATAGCACAGTTTCTGGTGTTTCCACAAGAAGTTTCTTTTTTATAAAGCCACACTGCTCCCACATACGGCTACAGGGAGAGCTTGCACAGCCCCTCAGTGATCCCCCAGCACTGAGGGCCAGGAGCATGACCTTCGGAGTTCTGCGGCCGGGGCTGCTCCTGTGAGGGGCAGGGCAGGAGCACAGCTTGGGGCAGGGAGGCGATGGCTGTCAGTGGAAGGGGTGTCCAGCGGTCTCTGGGGTCCAAGCTGACCCCCTCCTGCCATGTCCCCCCTGTCCTGCCGTGGCCCAGCCTCCCTGGCCTCGGCCGCCCGTGCCAGCATGTAGCTGACCTTTCGCTGGTGCGCCAGGGCCTCCTCCTTGTCGTTCACCTGCATGGCCAACAGAAAGGAGAGCAGGCCGTGGTCAGCTCGGAGGTGTAAACCCAGCAAACACACACACTCTGGAGGTTTGAACCAAATACTGACCAGATCTATCAACACCCTCAGGATTTCATGAGCATTGTCCAGCTCCTCGACCTTCCTGCAGTCTCCATCTGATGCGAGCAGGCTGGACAGCTTCCGCCCCAGGTTGTTCTTGTTCCCCTGTAACTTGACACGCTCTAAGGAAAAGAAGAAGTGCGTCAACTGTAGAATTGCTCAGGAAGGGAAAAACGACTTTGGGATAAAACAGGCACTTGTAAATTTGGATCTGAATGATCTCATCAAAAAGGGCAATGCCAGCTGCAGCTTTTCCCACCGAATGGGACAACGTTCCCATGTTCCTGCTATGCAGCACTGCTCCTGCTGTCACATAAAGGCGACACAGACCTTACACATGGGCAAATAGAACATTCTCTTGCTCCATTAAAAAGATACTTTTGACGCTCTAGTTAAACAATAATTCACAGCGATTTGTTAACAGTAAATAGCCTAAAAAACACAAAGATTCTCTGACACGGGCCATTTACAAGTTTGTAAAGACTTCCAGAAATAATAAAATACATTAAAATCATGGCACATACGTGCCAGGTAATAGAGCCTGAAAGCAATGCTGTCAGTATAGGGGAAACAGCTACTCAAGGTTATGCTGCTGTGGTGCCACACTCCAGGAGTGCCCAAGAAATCTGGGAGATACACCACACTTCTAAGAGTGGCAGCTCCTAGCCAATGGCCAAAATACATTGTGCCATTCCTAAAGTCTGCAGTGAGTTTGACCATGATGTAAGTACTTAAATACTTCTCTTTATCCCTTTATTTTTTTTTTAAGAATAAAAGATTATTAGAATTAGAAAAGATTATTAGAATTCCTACTTCACAGATTAGAATTCTTCCTCTTTTACACAGGGCTTTGTAACTCTGCATTAGTGTAAGAACACTAATAAATACTAATATTGATACACATGCATAATAAAAGGCTAAAATGTTTAAGGAAAAACAGGAAAAAAACCTATTTAGTACTCCAGCAAATCATGGAATGGCCTGGGTTAGAAGAGACCTTAAAGTTCATCTTGTTCCACACCTTCCACTAGATCAGGTTGCTAAATAACCCATTTGGAGCTAAAAAAACTCCAACTATACTTTTTTTTTTTTCTCCCCTTTCCCCAACTCTTCCACAGAGCTCATTTGAAAAAAAACTCAGAGAAGTTGCTGGTAGCACTTAAAACAGCCAGGTGTCAGCTTCTCTCATTTGCTGTCCATAATCCTCGGTCAGCAGCTGAGCCACCAGCACACATTTAACACAGGGAGAGCAGTTCCTGCTCCTGCTCCCTCCTCTGCCAGCCAGCCCCCAGACACACAGACTGCCCAGCTACCAGTGCCTCGCAGACGTCTCCAGTTTGCAAATTTGGTTTCCTTCTTCATGTTTATCACTTCTGCCAGCCTCAGGGCCTGGTCCTTCCTCTGCATCAGTTGCTGCTCAAATGCAATTCTGAAGGCATCTGCCATGATATATGCTTCATCCTTACTCTTCTTCAGATTTTCAATCTGGTTTTAATTCAGGTAAAATTTAAAGCATATTAGCTAATTTGGAAGCAAAAGCAGATTTAAAATTAATATTAAGGTGCAAATAAATATAATCAAGGAAGTAGCAGGAACCAAAGGGTTTTCCTGACATGTAAAGAAACGTATTTTGAAATGTGAATTAAAATCCTTATTCTTCATTGTCTGCACATATTCACACCCCCAGCCCACCTGTGTATTTATTTATCTCTGCACACATACAAGAGCTCAAGGAGGGAAATAATGTCCCATCACAGCTGGGCCAGGAAAAGAAGGAGCAAGAGATTGGAATCTGTATCAGGGATTGTAACGGACAGGCCAGCACCTGTTTTCAAAACCAGTTAGTCAACTGGAAGTTCTGCAGCAGGACCACAAGGATGGTTACCACATTTGCAGAGTCAAATACAAATTAGAAAAATTCTAAATCCATACAATTTCACTTAATAGAAGAAAAATTAGGAGCTTGGAATTCACATCATTGATTTAAGTGTGAGGTAAATAGGTATTTTCCAGCAAGATCAGTTTGCTGACCTAGCTGGGTGAGCAGGCTGTGAGTGCTGATGCCAACAGAAGGGAGGGGTGAAATGCATTGCCAGGAAGGAAGGAAAAGATTCAGTGCCAGTCCACATGCACAGTGTGTACATTCATGGAGGGAATACACTTAGGGTGTGTTCTCTTTTTTCAGATTAAAAAATATGGGGGGAAAGAAAAATAATGCCATTTTTTTTTAACTAGTAAAGCTGAGTAGATATAATTACAATTTTTTTTTCTACCAGCAAAAATTATGGCATTACAGGCATCACAAACAAACTTCACATTATTTCTGAGATGGACTGTGGTTGTGAGACACCTGAGTTTGTGTTATCTGTGGTTTGATGATTCTGGTTTTGTTTGAATTAGTGCAGGAGCACCCCCTCCTTGTCCCCACCCAGCCAGGCCTTGCTACCTCTTGCTTGAGATGAAGGAGTTGCTTCCGCGTGAGAGCTGCCACTTTGGCACAGGGACAAGGCTGCCCTTCAGCAGGACTGCAGGTGCAGGCTCCCAGCACTGCCAGCTGAAAACCCAAAACAAGCCACAGGTTGGGATCTGCTCACAGAGGTGCCAGCAAAAGAACACCCTAGAACCACACAGGGAGCGCCAGTCACTGGAGCAGGTGCAGGAGGTAGAGGTGAAGGCTTCTGACTCACAGTGAGAGGGGTGTTTTCAGGCAAAACCTGACAGATGGGTGTGCCAAACCCTGCAGCCCTCACCAGGATATTACTGTGCTCAGTAAAGCACAGGGAAGCAGGGTTTAAGTGCTAGGAAGAAGAAAAATAAGCATCATAGCTTGTGAAAAATAGCCTCCTGTCTGATCTTCTTTTGCAAGGTGGACCAGGAAGAAGAAAACTGATTAACAGGCATGCAAAGGCATGTGCTAATTAGCTAAAAATGGGTTCAAATAAAGGGATATGTAATGAGCAATGAATTTTCTCTATGTATTTTGAACACAAATATATCTCTGAAGCAGCCACTTGGAAAAATACATAGGCAATACTTACTTCAAGACCTGTAAAATCAGTAATGTCGCTTTTGTTCAATGACATGTTCTCCTGAAAAACTTTCTGTTGTTTCACATCTAACATTGCAAGTAATTCCAAGCACTGCTGGTTCAGGACTACAAAATAAAACAAAGAAAGAGATTACAAAAATCTGCTGCTCCCATTTCTTACTTTCTGAGTTCAACTACACCCGAATGAAGCAGTTTTACAGTTCAAGCATCAGTTTGGGAACAAGATGAGAGTGTAGAAGTAGTAACTCATATCCCAGTTGTTTCTCCTTCTGTGTTCTCCCAGAAGAAGTAACGACCCACTTAGAGAGAGACCATTTCCTGTATTGCTCTGCCTCAGGACTGAGTGCTCATCTCTTTGTACACTTAAAAGTCAGGCAGCCTCTCATTTAGAACAGCACAACATTGGAGAAGTAATGATTTAAGTCAGCTATTTTAAAGCTTTTTGGAAGGCAAAAGAAAAGGAAAGGGCCTTGAGTCCTCCGATCCAGTGGCTGCCCTGGCTGCTTTCCAGTTTAATTTCCAAGCCTCTACATATCCACTAAGATCAGCTGCCAGTAACAAGACACTGAACCCCACAGGAAGCTTCCATCACAGCTAAATCCTGAATTATTCCTGAAAAACAGTGTATTCAGAGGAATAGCTGTTGCTGGCTTACTTGCATTTTCAGCTTTAAGTGTTTTGACTTCTTCTGTCCTCAGTTTCAATGCTTCCTTAAGAGCTGCATTTTCACAGTATATCCTGTAGAAGTTAGAAAAAGGCTTTATCATACTTTTAAAAAACATCTTTAGTGGGTACTCAATAATTTAAAAAATAACCTGTTAAAACACGGTATCTAATATTTCTGTAAATTAAAATTAGGATTACTTAAAAGATGGAATAAAACGAATCAAAAGTGAAAAGAGTACTAGATATAAATTAAAAAAAATCATTCTTGATTTTACATTCTTGTGTAAGTAAGCAGTGCCCACAGCTTTAACAAGAGATGAGTTTAAGTGCCATGTTTCCATTAGAAATGCGAAGAAATTGGTAATTATGGACGTCTGAAACACTTGCTAGAAATTTCCTACTTCCCTGAAGGAACAAAACCGTTCCTTCATATTAGAGGTGTGACAGCTCTGCTCTGTAAACTTCCTGTAGTCTGAATCCTGTTTTCAAGAACAGCCGTGCCTTCAGGTGTTACAACATGAGAACACACAATATGCACTGATAATGCATTTTTCCTTGAAGTATTTCCCTCTTGAACAGAACAGTAGCAATCTGACGTCCTAAATGTCAAAGCAACACAATTTATTTGGTGCATCTCCACAGCTGTCAGTAAATGCAGCCTAGTCTGAATTATTTCACTCAGAAGAAAGGAAAATTCACATTCTTCTTGTCCTGCTGCTTCAGATGTCAGAAAACTATCAGGAAAATATGACATGTTTTGCAAAGCAGGCTGAGCCCCTGGCTGTCAGTTTTCTGAAGCTATGTCTATCTTTCATCAGTCAACACCAGTTTTGTGGCTCCAAACTGCACAGCTACACTTCCAGCCTACTCAGTCAGGAAAGCCAGAGAGCTTTATGAGAGGCATCCCTTGACAAATGTATCTACAAAACAGTTTGTAAACTTTTGGCTTATTCTTTGGTTCAAAGTTTGATTCAAATATTGAAACCTTTTAAATAAAAACATATGCTGAATTGTAAAAACAACAGCAATAATAATAACAAATAATAACAACTCCCCTGATACGTAGACTTCAGAGATAAAATTTCTACATGTAAATGTGTGAGTCTGCTGGTCCCATTTCTCAAGGTCTGTTATCTATTATTAGTTTAGTGCCTCTGGCACATTCTTCTTGCCCAACCACACCCACTGTCCACCCAGAGTGACTCTTATTTAACTAAGAACCTCTTGATCAACCTCCCTCTAAAGCACTGCATTGTACCTGTACTCATGCCCAGACCCACAGTGCAATACAATAAAGAAATGATTAACCAGGAAATTATATTTCCACGTGAATGCATATACCATTATTTTCTCTGCCTCATCTACAGTTAAGGTAAATAAGCATAATCAGTCCCCAGCTGGCTAACATCATATGATGAAAAAAACAGCCTAGCAAAGCCAGCCTACTGACACCTAAAAAAAAAACCAGGACAATATATCTAGAAGTTTTAATTGAAAAATACAAATGTGACTAGTGTGAAAAATCAAAATCTTCCAGAATTTGGAGGGGAATTGAGAAAATACAAAACCCCCAAAGAACCTTAGGAAGCAAGTTTGGAATAAAAAACAGATGACATAGAGCACTCAGTGCAATTTTTAAAAAATCAAACAAAAGCTCCAGTGATACATAGTGCAAGTCAAATACCTGTCATATTTTTCTGTCCAGGTGTCTTCTATGTTTTTAAATCTGTCCTGATCAAATTCAATTTCCCATTGCAAAATATTTATTTCCTGTGGAAACAAAACAAACTTGTGGCAGTTCATTACAAGGTTCCCATCAGAAGGGTGCCAGGGCTGCTGGATTTGGCAGAAATCTCAGTGGCCAGTGACAACTTGTGAAACTGCTAATAATAAATTTGGTACCAAACACCAAAGTTTCTGCATCACTGGCCTATGGACTTCAGTCTCTGTTACAGAACTAATGCTTCCAGAGGCCTCCAACAAAGACAAACCCATGCTGTCGCATCTCTCTGTCCCACTCCTATTATGTGGAACAAAAAAACCAGTAGGATGAACAAAGCAAAAATCTCAGTCTAACAAGGGAGCTCAACACTACCTTTCTCCCCTTTCGCACCTTCCCTACTAAAACTGGACACCCACTTCTCAGAGTCCTTGGAAAGCCTCAGCTGAGTCACCGAGGAGTTGTGCAGCTCATTCTGAGCAACTGAAACCCAAAACAAACACCAGCTGAAAGTACAGGAGGAACTCTGGCAATTTTCTGATATTATTCGTACACACTATAGCATGAAAAGGCCTAGATGAAAGGAGTGATAAATTATTTTTTCCCTTTCTACTAAAAAGTAACAGGAATTCACTTTACAAAATCCCTGGAATTAATGTCAGGTATGCACTGATTTAAATAAACAGTTTGATAACCCCTTTTTAATAGCCATGGACTTCTCCGTGTGAAGGAAACACCCACACTTACCTTCTCTAAAGTCCTCTTTTCTCCTCAGTTTTCTGAAGCATTGCTTTTGTATGGCTCGTGGCTTTATCAAATATTGCCTGCAAAATTAACAAACAACTAAACCAAAACCCAAAATGCAACTCTGTCAAATATTGTGATTAAATTGAGTTAATTTTCAGTTTCACACCCAGAGGCGTTCACACTCATAGTTAAACAGCAGTGTGCAGAGTTACAAAGACCAGCAACTTGCTTGTGAGTTCCAGAGGGTTCTGATCTCAAGTCTGACTTGCACAACAAACTTGGGTTTCAATCCCAGAACCTCTGCTACTGACAGTGTCACATCATTTAACTTGAGATCACGTCTTCTTCAGGGCTCGTGCAGGAAATCACATCTTAAAAAACCGGGTTACAACACACCTGAGCTCTGATCCAGGCCTAACTGGCTACAAATATGTGACCGTAGAAACCACACAACTAGAAATGGGTTATGTAAGCAGGCTAAATACCAGGAACTGATTTCAGTAGAATTCGTTATGAAAGAGAATAAAAACACTACAAATGGTGAACAAAAGAATGACCTGACATTTAAGGCATACTGTCCTCTAGGGCAACAGATGGAGCAGTCAACTCAAAATACTCATGCTTTGCAGCAGGATTCCAAACACTGGCAAAATCTTCAGTACAAGGGACAGGAAAAAGGCCTTAATTTTATGTTTAGTAGATAAATCCTCAAGGATCCTCAAAGATAAAATTATGAGAATTGCTACAACAGTAGAGTCTTCTTAAATAACACACTAGTTCCAATAAATTGTAGAGGCAAGTCTGTTGACACCTGAAAACTCAACGATTTAAATTGCAGCCTTGGGAAGGCCTTAAGATTTTTGAGGTTTTGATGAGGAGTAGCAGAAGATTCCTCTGTTTACCTTGCTACCACCAAGTACTAAGTGATTTCTGAATAGCTCCTACCCTGCTCTGCAGAATTCTTAGGGCTTCATCTTTTCCCTCAAGCCGTCTTTGAGATGCTTCAAGCTCAACTTTCAAAATTTCAAGTTCCTGAAGTAAAACAAATTAGGTACACTGAGTAAAAGCCAAGATAACCCTGTTAAGATTTGACAGTAAAACCAATGTAAATTTGCCCTCCTCAAAAAAACAAACCTCTGTTTTACCTGTATGATGTTTTTTCATGGGCTCACCTGAGGTTAAAGAACACAGTGCAGATGGAATGTTTTTTACATTTTTACAGCTGAAGTCAGCTGGCTGTGATGCCAACATCTCAACACAGTTAACCACAGTAAAACCAAAATATACTCTTAACTACCTTTCAACAGAAATGCAGACTAAAAATCCAAAGATTGCTTACGTTACAGATTTTCAAGCCCCAAAGCTTAATAGAACATAAATATCTTCTAGAAAAGTACAACAATACCTTCAATATTCCCTACAGCTTTAAAAATACATTCTTGTCCTCTCAAAAAACCCCCACAAACAAACAAACCAACCCCCCCAGAACATAAAGTCCACCTCACACTATGATTTCCTGGCATAAGATTTAATGAAGCTTTCAACTCCCTCTTTAATTTCAAGAACCTGGGTCCATCCAAGTCTCTCAGCATGCCAAGATGCTCTTGCTAAATTGAAAGGAAATGCAGATTTGGAGAGCAGCACCTTGGGTACTGTTACCAACCTCCAGAGCTTCCCAAAGTTGTTGCTTTAGTTCCTCATTTGACACTTCAGTATTAGATTCTGTAGGATTAATAGAGGATATTAAATGATAAGACCTTGTAATATTTAAAGAAAAGAAAAAAGTGGGGATTTCAGCCAGAAAACAGGTAGCATACAAAGGTGAATTTTCATCTTTGTGTTGTGGGTTTTTTTCTTGTGGAGCTAATAAACAGATTTAAGAAACACATCAATACGAACTTCAAACATGTTGCTTCACAGTTAAAGAAGTGAAATGGGGGGAAAATGTCTGTTGTAAAGAGGCATAAACTAAAGACAAACATAACTTCCTTTAAAATAAAGCCAACAAAATTGCCATCTTGATTAGAAAAAAAATAGTTTTTAAGACTGTAACTTTTCAACATTCACACTCAAAACAACAGCTAGCACTATTTAGAAGTAGGGGCAATTTTCAAGAGACAGAGATAGCTCAGCTTACTGTGGAAAGGATAATGGGGAATTGTTTAAAGAAGAGAAATAAGCAAAATATTAAAAATTGCAGGAAAGTAGCAGGACTGTAACAAACAGCACTGCTGTTCATTACACTTCAAAACACTTGTTCAAAACACTTGATTGTTTTTACAGCAGCACTGCCTTCACGAAAAAAGGAAGATAAATGCCAATGCAGGTTCTAAAAACTACTTTCTAACCCCTAAAGTAAGCCAATTCATTAATTTCAACTAAAGAGCAAATAATATTTTGAATATTTAGCTCAAAGCTTTTTAGGTACTATCTTTAGGAAGACTTCAACTTAAAGCAGGAATCCAAGCAGTGCCACTCAGTTTCATGGACATGTCTATATACCTATGTAGGTACACCCACGACAGGATGCTCTTTGCTAAAGGTCTCTTTCAAATGCAAATTAAACCCTTTATAACTGGACATTTTACACTAAGAATGGTCACTGCCTTGACCACTGAGAAGCAATTCTGCTGCTCATGTTCTGGGAGGAAGGTGGAGGATCCCAGCAGGCACTGAACCCTTCAGGGATTTTGGCAAGTGGTTTGAATTAAACTTGATGACACTTTGTGAAGCAGCTGAATGGCTCACTTTCACTAACAAAAAATTTTCTTATGGTGAATAATTAACTTCCAGATTACTCTTACCACAGCTATTCTGTCGTGTGGAACTACAGGCAGGTTTTTTGAGTGATCCATCGTAAAAGCTGTTTCGTTTTGGACCAGGAAGAACTGCAGCATTGCTTTCTTCTGCTACCTTTGCTGACAAGGGGGAATTACAAATCTTTCCAGACCCCTTCCTAGATCTAATTGAACAGGAATTTTGTAAGTTTTCCCCTTCATAAAGACCTCCCGGTCTTCTCCCAAGTCCGTTTCCCAAGTCTCCACATGTCATATCATCCTCTTCTGCTTCCTCCATCTTCTCCTGGTGTTTTTCGGGTTTTTGGTTGGTTCGTGGTTTTTTTTTTCCTGACTGAGGGCCCCTCACCTACCGGTGAACAGCGCCTCCCGCAAGGCCAGATTTCATCTGGAAAAACAGGAAAGCTCCGTGTTTACAGCAGCAGGGCGAGACGCGAGTGGGAAACGCGAGGCTGCGGGAGCGCGGCCGCTCCGCCGGGGAGCCGGGGCTGCCGAAATCGCCGCTCCCGCCCGCGGTGAGACCCCAGCCCGGGGCAGCGCCTCGGGGGCACCCCCGGCTCCCCCTGGCCCCGCCCGAGCCCCCGACCCACCTGCGCGCCCGCAGCCGGTGGTGCCGGTCCCGCCCCGGGGCGGGAGAGACGGAGCGGCTCCGGGAGCTGCCCGGAGGCTGCTCGGAAGGAGGAGTTTATTTTTGGTTTTTCAGGAGCGGTCCATACTGCAGCCCCGTCCCCAGCAGAGCTCGGACCGGCGTGGGGCAGCGCTGGGAACACGACCTGAGGTGACCAGGCGTGGTCACTCCCAATGTTCCCACGGCCTGGGGCTGTCCTGACACCCCACACAGCACCCACCACCTGTTTCCTGCTCTAGGCTAACCTCTGCCCGAGCTGCCACAATGCCTGGGGCTAATTCTCCAAGGAAACACACGATTTTTCACCATTTTGATTTACAGTGTCATCAAATTTCTGTTGCAGTATTGCCACAACTGTCACCAAACAAACAAACAAAAAAAACCACCAAAAAAAACCCAACAGCAAATTTGTAAAGCAAAAAAAAAAAAAAAAAAAAAAAAAAAAAAAAAAAAAGTTGTAAATAGGTAACAACACCCTTCACAACAGAAATTTTCAAGAAAGTTGTTTTACTATCCAAACTCATGTATATAAAGCGTTTATAAGTAAGCACTTCTTACAGAATCTTTCACAAGGCTTTCTTTCCAAGCAGCTTTTCCCTGAAGAAAGGTTTTCTGTTCCTTGTGCAGCCCTGCCCCCCTGGGGCACAGGCTTTAACAGCAATCAGAACAGATCCCTGCCAGTGTTTTATCTGTGACCGCATTTAGCATCACTGCAGGTCTATCCTGACAAGTGATGCATTTCCTGGGCAATCTTGCAGTGATGTATACCTTCCATGACTGGGACAGGGGATAGGGAAGACAGAGAAAAAAGAAAAAATAAAGTTTATTGTTGAACACTCCAGACCAGTGCTCACATAGCTGTTGTTTCCTTACACATGAAGGAATCTCCAAAGCTCTGTGCAATCATTTTAAAATAACTCTCACATCACTTCTTTTCCCTCCAAAGCAAAGAACCCACCTTAACCTGTACCAAACCTTCTCACTCTGCATTATCCTCACACCCCCAAGGCCACAGTACAGCACAGCAGGTTTTAGTCCCACAACTCAGCATCAAACCAAACCCTTTCCAGGACACTATTCCACCCTCTGGAAATCAAAAGTACCTCAACTGCCACCTATGAGGATTTTACATTTTTCTTGTTGGGAATTCATGGTTTGGTTTTAGTTGTAATGTCCAAAGAATTCTCAGTTACCAAACACAACTCCTGCTCCTCAGGGCAACTACCTCATTTTTATCCTTTCAGTTATTTGTATCAGTTCTCCTGTTGCCTCTCAGGGTGCTGTTGCAAATCGTCACAACCTGGTTACTCTGAATCTTCTTCTACTCCCCAGCTAGTTACAACAAAATTCGTGTTCATTTATAATACAAGAATTATGAATATCATTTATTAAACCCTCCCTCCCACAAGGAGATCCAGCAGTTACTGTTTCATCAAAAGTCAGTTGTTATCCTTCATCCATTGCTCAATCCATTGCATAATCTGGTCCAAATTTCTCTCCAGGTCTTCTGGAGTGTTGCTGGGTAACTGGTGTACAATTTCCTTTTTATATGACAGCACTGCTTCCTCATACAGAGTCTGAAAAATTTCACACTGAATGTTGTCCTGCAGCTTCTTCCCCGTGTAGCCCCTGGAGAACAAGAGCACCAAGACAGTCTGAGGCGCAGAGAAACGTTTTTCTGAGAATCAGTGACTGATGCCCTAAGTGAGGTCCCACAAGAGCCCTTTACCTGTCACCTGCCCCAGTGACACACCTGCTCTCCAGCCTGTCATACAGACAGGAGTTCTCCGTGCGAAGCACAAAGACGATGTGGAACCAGCGCTCGGGGAAGAAGTCACAGCCGTGGTAATCCACAATCACCCCTCCCTGGCTCATCCTGTCCTCCAGCTCATCAACCACCTGCAGCAGCAACACAGAGGGCAGGCTCACCTGGCACTGCACAGCCCAGACACGGCAGGGACGGCTCTGGGGGCTGCACTCACCCTGTCTTCATCCAAAATGGGGCAGTCATACTCCTCGTCAAAGCCTTCGTACAGCTCTCCTGCAGCAGGGGGAACCCACGGGCGTTTGTTGGGTAGCACAAATTAATTTACCACAATTAACTTACCACAATTAATTTACCTTGTTATGTTTGTCTCAGGAGATTGCAGGCAAAAGGCAGAGTTCAGGGTAAGGAACACTTAGTTTACAAACCCGTGCAAGGGTAAGTTTGTTACTTATTACTTAGCACCAAGTAGGCTGCTACAGACACGCCTGCTGAAGTAAATTCATTTAACACACAGAATCACAGAATGGGTTGGCTTGGAGGCACTTCCCAGCCCCTCCCCACCCTCCCAGCCAGGAATTCCTTCCCAATATCACATCTAACCCTACCCTCTGGCAGTGGGAAGCCATTCCCTGTGTCCTGTCCCTCCATCCCTTGTTCCAAGTCCCTCCCCAGCTCTCCTGGAGCCCCTTTAGCCCCCTGGAGGGGGCTCTGAGGTCTCCCAGAGCCTTCTCCTCTCCAGCTGCACACCCCAGCTGTCACAGACACCAGACAAGTGTGCAGGAGACAGCACCAGCAGAACCACACTGAGCAGCGTGTCCCCGTGCTCAGGGGGACTGATGTGACACAGCACCTTCCTTGGCCAAGTCCCCCACGTTGACGTAGCTCAGCCCTGCTCGGGACGCCAGCTCCTTTCCCAGCGTGGTTTTCCCAACTCCCGGCGTGCCTGGAGACCAAACCCACAGCAAAAGGTAAGGGGACAGCTTGCAGGTCCCCTCAAACACCCCTCTCCAGGTGAACTGGGACCTTCTGACAGCCCACATTGGAGAGTTCATGGGATGAAAATAAAGGTAAAAAGCTGCAGGACAAAAAGAAACAGGTGAGGAGAGTGAAACAGGAAAGCAGGGAGAGAACCCTGACTGTGTGCAGGAATGTCACTCACACCGTGAGGGTTCGAAGAGAAATCTTCATTCATTTGAAAAACCCTCAGATAGCACAGAGGAGCCCCACGTTCTCATTAAGTAGAGCTGCAATACCACTCCGGGCTGGGACCACACGCCCCAGATCAGCCAGGCTGCCGCCTCACAACCTAAACCACCCCAGACTGTGATGGGGCCGGGGCCCCAGACCCCAAATCCCTCCGGGCTGGGACGCCACGCCCGAATCACCCTGAATCGAGCTGGGCCAGGGCCGGGACCCCAGGCCCGCAGTGAGCCCAGGCCTGAACCCCACACCCCACATCACCCCGGGCTGCGATGGGGCTGCGATGGGGCCCCGCTGCCGCCGCGGTGCCGCCGCGGTGCCCACCGGTGATCAGCACGTTCGGCCGCCTCATGGCCGCCGCCCGTCGCCTTGGAGACACGTGCACGGGGGCCTCCGCCGCCGCCGCGCGCGCCGATGGCGTCACCGCGCTGCCCGGCGTGGCGCGGACAGCTAAGGGCCGGCGGAGGGGAAGGACCCCTGGGTGCCGTGTGAGGGGGCGCCGCCGGGCCGCGACCGGAACGCCGAGAGCTCCCCGAGACTCCCGGGCACCGAGACACACGGGGGCCCTCCCTCCCACCGGAGCACACCGAGTCCCACCGAAACCCCCCGAATCCGGGGCACCAAGTTCCCAGGCCCCGGCATCGGATCTCCGCCTGGGCCCCGCGGAGCCGCAGGCGGGGGGGTCCCCCCGGCCGAGAATGTCCGGCAGCGGCCCAGGGAGGCCGGCGGAGGTGGGTCCGGGCACGGGGCTCTCGGCGGCCCAGTCGTTCCTCCCTGGGCTCTGTACTGGCCGTGTGTCCTTCTTCAGCAGGGGTTGTTCTGATTTTTACCAAGAGAGAGGTTTGGTTTGGTGTCACGGCGTGTGGAAGGGACCCTCCCCGCCTCTTTCGCGGGTATTGTGGAGGCTGCGCAAACTCGGCCCAGCGCGGCGTGTGTGACGGTAACAGAACCGAGGCCGCTGCTCTGCCAGGGGCGAGCGTCAGACAGAGCTTGTCAGAGAGGCTCCCCTTGAGTCACAGGGTGCAGGGGGGACCCTCAGAACCTCCCGTGGTCCCGCAGACCGCCCCGCACCCTCCGGCTTTCCAAACCCCTCAGAGACGGGTCTGGCTGCAGTGGGCCCGGTCCCAGCCCCGGAGCTGGTCAGTGTGGGCAGGGTTGGACAGATGTCACTGAACCTCACACAGCCTTGGCCTGCAGGGTCGAGGATGCCAAACCAGATACACTTACGCAAATTTATTTGATAACGATTGGCAAAGAGATCTTAATCAGAATTACACACTACACAGTACAGGCACTATAACCACTGCTGTAGTGCACTGTGGAGCAGTAGCTGAAATGCAAATATGCTTATATGAACACTGGAAATACGAACTAAAGGCTGGCTTCAGTGATCTTGGAGGTGTTTTCCAGCCTTAATGATTTTGTGATTCTTAACATTGAGGTAATTGTATTAAAGCCAGCAAAAACAATTACAGAATAGAGATTGACATTACTGACCCAGGCTGTGTGCATTTGACTCAGCCTTAAGCAGTGACCTTGAGATCCCATCACTCCCACTGCAGGAGGAATCCCCACACTCCCCAGGAAGGGAAATGTCAGGAGGCTCTGCAGTTAAAATTTGGGATGTGCCTTTTCCAGTCTGAAGTGCTGCCCTGTCAGCCCGACGTGCCCAGGCCGTGCCAGCTCAGCAGCTCTGCAGAAGCTCTCAGTGCTGTCACTGGGTTGTTCCCTTCTCTGGGGATTTTAGCAGCTCTGCCACAGCTTCAGCTCCCTCTCAGCATGTTGAACTTTGGGATGGAGGGGTCAGGCTGGTTTCACCCCAAAAGCAGCATGACCCCCCCCCCTGCATTTCCCACTTTGCAAACAGGGCCTTGCTGGAGTTGTTTGAGCCCATTCCAGGCAGAGCCTGTGTGACACCTAGCTCTCAGTGTCCCGTCTGCCAGCACTCCGCTGTGTTGGCTTAGAGTTTCACAGCCCTTCTGGGGAGTGCTGTGTCTGTTGTGTCACTCACACGTTCACTGAGGGGCGTGGGCACTGAGGGGCTGCCACGGGGCCCTGTGGTGTTATTTGGGGGTAAGTCTGCCACCCTGTCCCAGCAGGGTGTTCCTCAAATCCAGGATTAAATCCTGGTGCTGTTGCCAGCACTGTTCTTTGTCCTGGCATGGGCTCTGTTTCAATCCAAGCTGCCCAGAGCAGCAAACACTCCCTGATTCTACTGTGCTGCCTCAATAACTGTCTTCTGCCATGTGTTTCTAACTTTTATGCACAAATGGTTGCATTGTAAATATTTTTAAAGAGGGGGGGGAGGGAAGTGCCACATACTACAAACTACACAGAGACAGTGTGAACATTACCATCACATAAAAGTGGTCTGAGTAAGCTGAGGCTGCTTTTTCATTCTTCTTTAATTCTTCAGGCTGGGTGTGTGTTTGTGGAGTTGTCAACTTGTCTGATTTGCCAGTTTGCTGCAAAATACTCCTGGCACAATGATGCAGCTTGTTTTTTTTCATACAGAAGAATCACAGAACCCCAGACCAGTTGTAGGTGGCTGGACCATAAAACCAACCAGTCCCACCCCCTGCCATGGGCAGGGACACCATCCCCTGTCCCAGGTTGCTCCAAGCCCTGTCCAGCCTGGCCTGGGACACTGCCAGGCATGGGGCAGTGTACACTGGATAAAAACATCCCATTTTCTAGAGGTAGCTGTGCCCAGCTGAGGGAAGGAGAGCGCTGCATTCCTACCCAGAGGTTTGTGTCTCTGCAGGTGACAGAGTGGCTGGCACCCCCCTTTGATGAGTTCCTGGCGGACACCAGCATCGCTCCCTGCGCGGTTCCTGCCAAGCCGCGGAGAGGCGGCGCTGGCAGAGGCCGTCGGCAGAAGCAGAGAGCCCCGAGCCCCGTGGCAGAGAACAGCAGAGCCACAGCTCCTCCCAGGAAAAGAGCCAAGCCCTGTGCTGCGGATCTGCCCTGTGCCAAGCCCGGGCGGGGCCGGGGCCAGGCCCAGCAGGAGCTGCCGTGGGTGGAGAGATACCGACCTGAAACCCAGGTGTGAGAGCTGTGCCAGTGGAGCACTGACATCACGGCACAGGCTGTGCTTCTGCCAAAACCTGCACCAGCCAGGCTCTCACCGTACCCTGTTTGGGGAAGCACAAGGGTTCTGGGTTATTGATTCTCTGTGAATGCTGGTTGATTCACTGCCAGCCAGTGCCTAAAGCCAGATTCCAACCAGCTCTTTACCTGTTGGAAGGAGACACACATTCCCCCAGGCTTCCTGAGCAGGAAAAGCTGCTCAGGAGATGTTGTTTCCTGTCAGTCCACTTGTAAACTCTTGAACCTGTTACTGAATTCCAGACACATCTGATATTCCAAGCTATGTGGGATTTGCACAAGTTCCAAAAACCTCTGCAATATTAGAGTAAAAAAAGTAAAAAGGACTAGGTCCAGCAATAGCTATGAAGTGTCCTGACACAAGATTATAGTGTTACTACTTAAAGAATAATAAATAGCTCCTTATTTCCTGACTACAAAGAATGGAAAACTGAGGAAACAGGATGAGATGATCATCCTTAACTGTGGCATCGCTTCTGCAGAGCACACACGTAACTGGAACACACACCAACATGTCTGTTGATATTTTAACCAGCATTTATTCTGCTTTTTAATTTCATCACTAGAAACCAAGAATTTAGTATACAACTTTCACAAATTTAAACTTGTTTCAGAGTGACCTTGCTGTGCAAAAGAAGAAGATTGAGGAAGTTGAAACCTGGTTAAAAATGCACGTATTTCAGAGGCAGCCAAAGCAGGTAAACTTGCTAAAATCAGCAACTGAACTGAGCTGGATGCAATTTCAAGTTCAGAGAAAAACCTCAAACGAGAAAGATAGTGATTGTGTATCTTCTGCATTCTAAGAAATACTCCTAAGAACATAGGTTAGAGTTGGTACATTTATTTTGGACTTATGCTCCTAAGAGGTGGATTCTGATTTTGCTCAGAAGTACTGTTTTCTGGCATCCAGTCATAAACCACAGCTCTTCAGTATGTGCTTGAAGCTGCATTTTATCTCTGCCAGGGTAATTTTTAAGCCTCATGACAAATTTCCAGTTGCACTGAGCTGGTGTAAGGATGGTGAGGATGTTTTTAATCTTGATTGATAAGAGGCATCCTTAGACACAAATTGCCAGCCTTGCCTAATGTTTTGCAGAGCTGGTTTTCCAGGCCAGTGTCTGTTGTGTTGGCAGTCACATGCAGCTTATTTACCAGAGGCATTATGAACAGAGCAAGGCTCTCAGAGTCCTGGCCTGGTTCTCTCTGTCTGAGTACTCAGCAGGTAAATTAACAGCACAAAATGTGTGACTGGGGTTTCACTGGGAGAGAGGATCATTACCAGAGAAACTAGAGGAGAAATTCAGCCAATAGTCATTCTTAGCCAACTGTCAGTCTTTATTTATCGCATATTTATTCTTTATATATCGTGATTATGTTTTGTATCTCTTTGTCAGAGTGGCTCTGTCCTGCTGCTGACTGGCCCTCCTGGCTGTGGAAAAACTGCAACTCTGCAAATTCTAGCCAGAGATCTTGGCCTTCAGGTGCAAGAATGGACTAATCCACTCTCTTTAGACTTCACAAAGGAAGACTTGAGAAATATGTTTGGCCATGGTAAGTATATTGGGGGTTTGTCTTTTTACCCTTTTTTCCCCTTCCAGTTGCTTTCATGGGGTTTCGATCTGGTATTTTTGCTTTGTTTCTGTCTGTAACATGAAATGAGATCCACATCCATGTAAGTCCATTGCTTAGTGTTTAATGAGAATCTTTCTGTTGCTTTTATCTGGAAAAGGATTTAGGGTTTTAGACAGTGTTAAGTCTAAAATAATTGACAATTCAAATCAGTATAGAGAGCTCTGTAATAGCCTGGATATAATTTGAACCAAATAAATTAAAACAGGTAAGTGTCTTTGACTGGGTCCTCAGTTGAATTATACCCCTTTAAAAATTCTCCTGTGTTTGCCACATGTTTGCTAAAGGGCTTGTTCAGTGCTGCTGTCCGAAAATAGCACGGGTGGGTGGGTATTCATGTGGGTATTTATGTTTTACTTGGTATAATATAGAATACATATTTTTAATTAGTTTTCTTTTTTCAGACTCAAATTTTCATACATTTCCGAGTCAGGCCCAAGCAGCTCTCTTTCAAGATTTTCTATTAAGAGCAAATAAGTATAACAAACTTCAGATGCTTGGGGAGTCCTCAGAAAATGATAAAAAGCTTATTCTTATTGAAGTAAGTAAAACTTGTAAAATGTTGTGTTTAAAACAGTACCTTCTGTTGTAATATTGACATGCTGACTAGCTTCAGATACTGGATTGGTGTTTCCCAAAGTCAGTCTGCTTTACTGCAGATGAGATCTTCACTAATTTTTGTGTCTCTACAGCAGCCTAGAGCCATGTCCTACCTGTAGTTAGTTATGCCACAGAAGCAAGTAGTCAGGCAGAAATGGGAGTCTGGTTTGAGCACAGAAATACATAACAGAGTATCAAAAAGTAGAGCAAACAATATTGAGAAGTCATTCTCCTGTTTCTGGATGATTAGGTTTCTAGAAATATATATGTGTATAAACAGGAAGAGTGGAAAACACACCACTATTCCTGTTCTTTAATGATGCAGGAGAGTGTAGGAGACACATGAGACTGAACACAAGCAGGAACAGTTGAAATTAAGCACTTTCTCCCTGGTTTTACACAGGTGGTGTTCTTTAGGATACATGTGAACTGAGGGTTTGTGGGCAGGTACAGGACAAGGCTTTATTTGTACTTGTGTGGAAGTGTATTTCAAGAACAATCTCTTTCTGAACTTTTCATTTCTTTTCCTGAGAGAAATTTTAGAAAAAGGTAGTCAGGTTGCCTGTAAACTTTCAAGACCAAAACAGACAGAAATTCTGGCAGGGTAGTGTGTACTGTAGAATTTAGGAAGCAGAGTCTCATGAGACTTGTCTTTATAAAGTCACCTTCTTGTGCAGTCACACCTCACACGGGTATCCTACCCTCTACCCCAAGGGAGCAACTTCCTGGAGTGCTTGTCTTCTGGGTAAAACTCTTATTCACAGGCAGTGTGATCACCCAAGGCTGCGTCTTAGGAAACTGAGACAGCAAGAAAACATTTGTAGATGATCGTTTTCCATAATGAGACATACTATGCTTTGTTTCCCCCTGCTGGTCCTCTGACTGCCTCCAGTGTCAGCTGTGTTTAAATGTAGTTGACAGCAAGCAAACCAGGAGTTAAAAATGTGTGCCATGACAATCAGTCTGTGGAGAAGAGTATTTACATCTAAATGTAATGACAGCAGCTCTTTTTTTTGGACAGGACATTCCTAACCAATTCTACCGAGATCCTGGCAGTCTACATGAAATCCTCAGGTCAGTGGCGAATAAGTTATTAATTATGAGCTTTAGTGACTTGCAAAGCTGGAATTTGATGTTCATCACATTTTGTTGTTTTGCAATGCAGGAGTTTTGTTCGTACAAGTAGGTGCCCCCTGGTCTTTATAATCTCAGATAACTTCAGTGGAGACAGCAACCAGGGATCACTGTTCCCCGCAGAAATTGTACAGGAGTTGTGTATATTCAATATTAGGTAAGATCTTCTGTCTCATTAAAACATGGTTCAAATAACTGAGAGGTTAGAAACTAATTTTTTTTTAATGGAATTCAACAGTTTCAAGCCTGTTGCACCGACAAATATGATGAAAGTTCTTAATCGAATAGCTGCAGCAGAAGCCACTATGGTAAGTTGTCAAAGCTCGTAACTTCTGTGCAGTGCTACGACCATATAAAAATATGTTATTTCTGCTACTGTATTTGATCTTCGATAGCAGAGCCCCACATCTCCCCAAAGAAAGAAACGTTTTCCTCTGGGCAACATGGGCAATGGAAAGCAGGGAACAAGCTGGAAAGATACCTTGTTTTTAAGATTAGTTTCACTTGATCTGTGGTCTGAGTCTACACAGTTGCTTCTGAAAATTACTCTGGTTATTACTGTAACTATATAAATGAAACAAACAATAGGAAGAGATATAATCTTTTGTGTATTCAGCCAGGCCAGAAGAGGTCATGAACCTAAATCCTGTATTATCTCTGAACTGCTTTGCTTACAAGCAGGTATCATATTAAGTGACACCTTGCAAAGAGTTATGTGCATTTTTCTCTTAAATATTGTTATTTAAGTTGTGACAGTGTGCTTAAATGGATTAAGTTTTTTGAAGTTTGCAGTGTTCCGTGGTTTGAGCACATCATGGATACTCACGTGTCTGTTCATGGTGTGTGTCAGAGGTGGGTTCCCAGAGCCATGTTCAAATACTCCTTTTCCTGCTCTTCTGTTGCTTTAAATGCTGTTTTTCCTTGTAGAACAGAGAGAAGAATTATGCCCTTGATAGAACATCTCTGGAGTTGCTTTGCAGAGGTTGTTCAGGTGACATAAGAAGTGCAATAAACAGCCTTCAGTTTTCCTCTATGAAAGGTAAAAATTATGGGTTTGTTAAGTGAAGTGGTATTTTGACCATTTCTGCTGAAAACATGTTCTGTTCACATTTGCAGCACAGGTGGGTGAGTTGCAAAAACATTCTTGACACGCTTCTGTGGAGCAGGAATAAACACAGGGTGTGTGGGGGCGTGAGTGGGGCTCAGCTGTTGCAGACTGGGGTTAAACCATGACACGTGTGCATGTGCTGATGTAATTCGATGAAATACCCTCTTTTCTTCCTGGTGTCTTTGCTATTTGTCTTTGCTGTTCAAAGTTTCTATGATGCAGCCTTGGTTGGGATACTTTCATTGCTTGGTTTTTGCATTTCCTAAACTGCTTATTTTATGAGCACCTTGCAAGTCAGCAATTGTTAAGGAATCGATGTATGGGAGTTGCACTTTTTAAAAGCAGTATTCTGGCATGCATTGTTCACTCTCAGGACTGTGAAATGGTGACATCATTTACATTAAACCTTAGACCTAAGGGAAGACACTCATCAATTGTCTTCTGCTATATGTGGTAGAGCTAGTAATAGTATTGTTCCTGTCACACTTTTTGGGGGTTTTTTCCCTCCCTTTTTGCTTTGCAAATAGACAATGTGCTCATGGAATAGAAGATTAAAGGTCGTTTCAAGTCCATTTTTTAAGAGGGAATACTGCACTTTAAGTTTTAGGGTATATTGAAATTAGCTAGGCAGTGTTAGTTACACAAGGCAGGAGTGAAGTTTCCACATTTAACTTGCAGACATTGAAGGTCAATTATTCTGGTGATGTCTTCAGGTGTACCAAGCGTGGACTGTTCTGTGTGAATCAGAAAACCAGAGGATTGCTCTCAGTGTGGTGGTTATGCCATTAGTATGAGTGAATATTAGATTGGTGATACCTGAGAAAAGCATGCAGTATCTCACTGATGGGCACATCCTCCAGAAAATCTAAATAATATTAAAAAACCCAATGTATTTTTAATAAGTAAAAATTGGAAATGTAAAACATGAGAGTTAGACCTGGGGAGAAAACAAAGACATATGAGTTTAGAGCTTCTTGTGTGTGGACTGTTGGAGTCGTGGTGAAGTCACAGCACACTGAACATTCTCCACTTACATTTTCTCCAACATTGAGAAGGTGTTTGAACAGAACATCTTTAGTTGAGCAGGTATTTCAGTGAGGTGAATGATTGGCAGCCAGTGATACTGGCAAGTTTGGGAGACACCCCATCTCCTTGCTGGTCTCCTGAGCATGCAGCATTTGTTTTTATGTGTGTGTGTTTCTTCATGTGTGTATCTATGTAAGCACAATTGATACATTCACTTTTTAACACTATTAATGGGTAAAATAGATCCATGGTAATTGTGGGAGAAAAGAAAAATAAATACCTAAAGGATAATTTATCTTAGCTCAATAACGAACATTCAAATGCCACAAACTGAAATTGTGGGTGTAAATTTTCAAGTTTATTAACTTAGAGTAGAATAAGGGTTTTATTTCATGAGGCTCAAAACTTGGTGGAAGATAGCAGGCAGTTGGAAGAATCACCTAAATGAAAGGTTTTCTTTGCCACTTTATATTTCAGGGAGGTTATTGTACAGATAATGCCAGTAGAAGACAAAATTGATAAGTATATAGGATGTAACTGAAATAACAGGATGTAACTGAAATGTAATTTACATATATTTGTACTTGTGCTTTATAAACATGAAATTCTAACGGTCAAGTGGGGAATGCATCAGAACTAGAAGGGATAAGCCTAAATGCTTTTTTCAAAGACAGCTGTTTATTGTTCAAAAAAGTACTTGGTACCTCAGCTGTGGCTGAGGGACAGAAGTGGAATGAAGATAATGAATGATGCTAATTTAGGTGACTGGGTTGTGTTCCTAATAAATGAGTTTTCTCATAGTGCTCCCATTTATATAGCCTGTTATGTTCCTTTTATTAGTACTGTTTGTTCACATAGAACATCAGCAGTAGCAATATAATAGAAAACTTCTGCAGAATCATGTACTCTGTCTTGATTTTGTTTTTGATTTTATTGATAGACTGCTCATTGGAGAAAGAATTTTGGTCAAAGAAGAAGAAGAGCTCCACAACAAAATGTGAGGAAGCAGGAGTATCCAAAGTAAGAAGGAAAAGTAAATGTGATACCTCAGAAGACCAGCAGATACAAGCTATTGGTGGCAGGGATGCATCCATTTTTCTTTTCCATGCTCTGGGGAAAATTATTTATTGCAAAAGTAAGAAAACTTTGACTTATTCTCCCTTTCAGTGGGCAAAGCATGTCAGCTGCTGTTAGCTGGAGTTGCTAAAGTAAGGCTTCAGATGGCCTCTCTCTGGGATGTTTGGTCAGTAACAACAGTACAAAATCAGCTAAATCAGTCTCTCTAATGCCACTGACTGTGCATATTTTGGTAGTAATCCATAATATTGGCTCTAAAACCAACTGAGGAGAAGTAGTTAGGTGAGGGAATACAAAAATAATTTGATTAGATTTGTTATATGAAGCTTAAAGCAACTAACTGTGTGTTGGTGACTGTGTAATATTGACTATAATCATTAAGTACCTGTGCCTGTACAAGAGCTTTCTGGGAATGGAAAATGCTATAATTTAGCTGCTGGTGGAGCTGACAGTTGCTAACAACATTTCTGAACATAAAGACTAAAGCTTGTGCAATCCTTTCCAGGGGAAGCAGTGTCAGAAGCAGAGTGCCCTCAGCTCCCTGCTCACCTGTCTGAACACCACCGGGACACCTTGCTCATCCAGCCTGAGGTACTCCTGCAATGCCTTCACGAGTTCAGCTGGGTCCTGAGTGATTGGTGCAAATTCTCAGTCACATGGGTTTTGATACTGGGCTCAGTTTGTGTGCATTCAGTCTGAGTTAGAGAAACATTCACGGGGCAAACCAGCTCCTTGTGCCTAGGCATCACTGCACAGACCTTGTGTTCCACCTCCCTAATGTAGGTGTATCACAGCTTTTTATACACAGGATCATTTTCCTTATCCACCTGTAAAATCCAAACTTTTCTTCTTCCTAACAGGATATTGTGGAAAAATCACATATGTCTGGAAGCATGTTCAATCTGTACCTTCACCAGAACTACGTGGACTTTTTTTCTGATATAGATGATGTCGTGAGAGCCAGTGAATATTTGAGCACTGCTGATGTCCTTTGTAGTAACTGGAGTGTAAGTGTCATCTTCTCATAGGCACACACTTGTTTTTAAGTACTTTTGACATGGAGCCTCTCGACTTTTCGCTGCGTTTCTGAAAGTTCGCTGCAAACTTAGGGTGTGAGTGACATGAATTGTTAATGAATGCTAAAGTACATCAGCTGCAGCAGAGATGCAAGAGCCAAGGTTTTGTTCAGCTTCTGTCAGCATTTTATTACAGTGGATTGTAGTGTTTGTAGAATATTCTATAAAGTAGTTTTGAGTAGAATATGTTTGTGCTAAGAAGGAATCAAGCTGTTTCTTTTTTCTCAGCTGCTCTTAATACAAGTTTTGCAGTAACTTAAACTTTAAAATGCTGTGCATGTTATGCCACTGCAGTTACTGAGTGTGTTTCAGTGCAGATGAGCTGCCTGCAGCTCACACAAGGCCCCATTTCTCTCTTAGACACGGCTTGTGATGGAGAGCTACAGTGCCTCTGTGGCTACCCGAGGGGTAATCCACTCCAACACGTCCAGAGCCTTTGCCCACCAGCAGGGGGGCATGGGATTCCGACCCTTACATAAACCCCAGTGGTTTTTGATCAATAAAAAGGTAAATCCTTGATTTTATTTTTTTCTTAATGCTTTTTCCCCTGAGGTGTGACTATCGAATAGTAGAGATGAAATTTGATCACAGTGCTAAACTTGTCAAATACCCTGTTTTGAGGTAATCTGGTTCTATAAAGCACTTGCTAGAAGAGCGGTTTGCATCACTCCTTTAATGTAAAAATAAATTGGAGGCTTCTGACAAAGTCTGATGCCTGTGTCCAAGCTGGCATGTTCCTGGGAGAGTCTTAATCCTAAATTAATAGAGAAACAATTGGAGTTGAAATACTGTTAAGTATTTCTAGAATTGAGTTTGGTATTATGCAGTGAAGCACATTGAACTGTTTTTTAAGTGTGAGAAATTTCTGCTGTTATGGTTTGTATGTTTATCAGAAATAGCTTGCTCAGGTGATACAGCAGGTCTTGGCATTTTTTTTACATTTGAACTTACACGTTGTCAAAAAGCATTGGCCTGGGTGAGCTGGGAATTCTATAATCAAGGAATAATTTTTTTTTTTAATTTAAATGCCCAGTAAAAGGCAAAGTTGAAGGATTCTACCATTTTTATGATTGGTAGTTTAACTTTCCTTTATCTGGTCTCATTTTTCAGTAGCTCCCTGTAGCAGGCAGGAAGAAAATCTGTGTGTTATGGTACAAGAACATATATATTCATAATGGTTGGGTTTTCACTTGTGTCCCCCCCGCCCCCAACTCTTGCAGTATCAGGAAAATTGCCTTGCTGCAAAATCTCTGTTTTCAAGCTTCTGTTTGCCACCTGAGTGCCTTCAGACAGAGCTGCTGCCTTATCTTGCTGTGTTAGCAAACCCAATGAGAAACCAAGGTAAGATGGATCAAGGTAACACTTGATTTTGGACTCTTTAAATCAGAACATATTGACAAATTTCATAAGCCAGAAGGTCAATACTGTTGGTGCTTTTGCCTGAGTATAAAACATTCTCCTGCTAAATGTTATGTAAGTGATGCCCAAAGATGCTTCCAGTACCAAAATTAAAGCTGCCCTGGTAGATTGGTCAAACTTTAGTGATTAAGGTGCTCTCTACACTTAGGGCTTTTGCTACATTTACTATATTTGCTGGAGGATTTGATGACAGGAGTTTTGGAAACCTAGTAGGCAATGTTGACTGGATGGATCTTCATTGCTCAATGGTACCTTTCCAGTAACAGCAACAGATTTACAACACCTCAAAAAGCCTTTCACAGATAAAAGAAGCAAAATTCAAGTTCGCAGTGCATTAAAAAAAAAATCTGAGATGATCCATTAGCAAACAGTTCATGCAGAAAAAAATTCTTTCTGTGGTACATAATGCAAAAATCAGTATTTAGAGAGTTGGGTCACTTAAGCTGTTGTTAATTGTTTCTAATAAAAAGCATCATGTCTTAACTAAGGCCTTAACATCAGGATGAGTGAATTTTGTAGGCTGTGGAATAATAGCTCTGCCTGATAAATACACACGGGATGAATATCAGGGATTTGGAATTTTGTGTGTAGGCCATCTGTAAATATGTTGTGGTAAACTGTAACAGTTTAGGAAAAAAGCAGTTACATGCACAGTGTTTTAGTATCTAAAATATTTGAAATATATACAGGAATACTCAATAAGATCATTGTTTATTTTCTAGTATGTTCAACTGTCTATTCATTATGATCTACCTAATATGATACTGGTGGTTCTTTGTTCCTAGCTCAGATTGCTTTTATCCAAGATGTGGGGAGGCTGCCACTGAAAAGACATTTTGGGAGGTAAGCTGAACTTCTGTTTGTAGTTAAAAAAAGTGAGACTGTGTCATATATGAAGGGGAAGAACCCTTTCATTACATGAGTCTGTGATGTGACATTCAAGGACAAAGTATTTTTTAAATTTTCCTTAATGAGTTATTTAATCTGAAATTAGATATCTGCACTGGTTTAATCTTGTAGAAGTTTTGCCTATAAGGCTACTTAGAGTAAACCTTTGTTCAGAATGCATGGTTTTTCGTCAGAGAGCTTCTTGGGTGTGGACTGTTGGAGTCATGTGGTGACTCCATTGATTGCTGAAAAGCCAGGGTTTTTCCCAGTGTGGCTGCAGTGGCCTCCTCCCAGGCTGTATGTGCAGCCTCAGTGTTAACGTGGCATGAGGAGCTCTGTTGTGACTCTTGCAAGCCCTCTGAATCAGACTTCATTTTCCCCAGTAGAGCCTCAGTTACAGTTCTGTAGCTGTGATGCCTCTGGAATTTCAAGTCTTTTAATTGGTGTGTTTCTAGCCAAGAATCAAGTTCACAGCTGCAGTGAGACAAACTGTTGTCTCCTAACCAGGACATAGTTTGTTGAGGCATCTGACAGAGCATGTCCTGCTTGTCCCCAGTTGTTGCTGCTGAGTTTAACTGTGAATTACCAAACTGTATTTCCAGGAAGCACCCTGTTCTCCTGCTGTTGTATTAAAAGTCATTTTTGTTGTTAGGGAGGAAGGAGAGTGTCCCTAGGGGGTGTATTTCTTTGTAATCCCCCTGGTCTGCACCACAAGGTGTAAAGCAGGTTAATTGTAACCTCCTCGCCCCTTTTAAGTTTCCCTGCAGCATACCTGTGGATACTGACATTTTGTATCCGCATTGTTAAGTTGGTGGTGTGTCACAATGTCTGATCTGAGGGGTGACTTCCTGCTGAAAACACTGTCATCCTTCTCCATCTGTTCAGTGTGCAGGAATTGTAGTAGAGAGAAATGTAGGTGTTTGCTTCCCTCAGGGTCCTGATAGAGAGTAAAAACTGTGTTATTGAGCAGTCCCTGCAGTGTCTCTGCCAGAGGGAAGGAGGTTCTGTTTGAGCACGGGCAGTGGGAGCAGTGGTGTGCCCGTGGTCACTGCCCTGGTGCTTTGCAGGTTGCAGCTGGAAGCTCTGGGTGACAAGGACCCCGGGGTGCCGGAGCTGTTCCACGGGGATGACCCCGAGGGGCTCCCCTCCAGCCAGTCCAGCGGGAGTGACATGCCTGGCAGCCAGCCCCAGCCCATCGCAGCTCAGGCCATCCTGGAGGAGGAGGAATTAAGAATCGAGGAATATGACAGTGACTGAGAGACTAGAACATACCCTCTGCCGTGCCCGTGTGGATTCAGCTGCTGCCAAGGCCTTTGCTGAAGAGCGTGCTCTGCCCAGCAGTGCTGCCAAGCCATGGACCAGGGCTGGGAGCCCAGTCCAGACCTGCTGTGAGCATCCAGACAGCTCCTGGCATCCTCCTCACTCTGCAGGGCCAGCCTGAGCCGTGTGCTAAGGTACAAGCCATTTCCTGCCTCTCCTGAGCCATGAAATTGCCGTAGGGCGGTAACAACAAGAGAGAAATAAATGACTGAAACCAGTTTGAAAGAGACTATAGATTAGCAGTGTCAGTCTTAAATTATTTTTATTTTTACACATTTTAATATAGTTTGCAGTTGTTCAGTGTGTTTTCTGAGTACACATTCCATAAGCTGTCAGCATTTGAAGGGATTATTCAAATTCACACTTTCAAAAAAACCTGCTGTTTGGAAATTTAGCCCTTCTGGAAAGAAGAGGCTGAAATTTATACTTGAAAAGTCTGATGTCACATACTAATGATGTAAAGAAAACTTCTACTGTATTAATACTGTTTTGTACTCTGACTTACAGAAGACATAAATAAGATTTTCATGTCTTTATAAGTGGAACTAATGTTGTACCATGGATTATTTTGTATTCCTCTTGGGAACGTATTTTCGTAACTCTTAGAGGGGAAAAGGCAGCAATTAAGGAGAAGTTGTACTTTGTAGGAAGTTAAATGTATAATGTGCAGTTTTTCTCCTTGACCTGCAGTTGTGCTGGGGGAAACACTGATCCTGTGTTTGGTAACTGACACATGATTGAGCACTGTGATTAATAATACCACAGCAGTGAGGAAAAAAAGTCAAACCAAAACAGCTTTGTGTGATGGACGATTGCATTCCTGTATTGCTTACAGCCAGTTTAGTGAGAGAAAACACGTGTTTATCCACTCTGACCTTGGATTAATGCTATTAAGAGTCTGGATCTGTCCTCTCTCAAGGGACAGACTGTAGTCTTTTCATCTACAGCTATTGCTTAATTTTGAAGGGGGAAATTTCTCTCCTAAGTCTAAAATTCTGTTACAGCTATACTCATTACAGCAAATCAGAATGTCTTTGGCTGTTCATGACCATTAACCCTTTTCCTCCTCCCCAGGGTGCTTTGGATGGGGTTCCTGGGGTGCCTCCGGCACGAGTAATAACAAGGCACAAAATACTGATTTTTATCTTGCAAGCACACCTCCACCCTCCTTTGTTGTATCTTTTCAGCTTTCTTTACAGTAGCACCAGGTAACTGCAGCTGCTGTGTTGGCCTTTTCCTTCTTAGAGCAGGATTCAATGCTCACCTGGCCAATTCCCACCTGGCATTGTGAGCTACAGAGTGCAGAGCTGCTGTGCAAAACCTCTGTCACATGAAAACACCACCTGGGCACACACACAAAAACCCCATTATTCTGTTTGGAGCCCAAATGTTTTGCAGTGCTGGTGCTGCCCCATGAAAGCCAGTGTGCAATTCACAACACATCAGGTGAGGCCAAGGTTGGGGCTGGCAGCACAGGCAGGTGCAAGAACGAGTGTCAGTGCAGCCCCCCTGCTATTTTGGCTCCCTCGGCACTGTCGCAGTTACGAGGTGCAGAAGGAAGAGAACTGGGCTTCAGATAGGGGTGAAAGGGCCCTGGGGGTGCTGGTCAACAGTGATTGAACATGGGCCAGCAGTGTGCCCAGGTGGCCAGGAAGGCCAGTGGCACCTGGCCTGGATTAGGAATAGTGTGGCCAGCAGGAGCAGGGCAGTGATTTTTTCACTGTACTTGGCACAGTACAGTGCCAAGGCCACACCTTGAGTGCTGTGTCCAGTTCTGGGCCTGCCAATTCAGGATGGACATTCAGGGGCCTGGAGCATGTCCAGAGGAAGGGAACAAGGTTGGTGAAGGGCCTGGAACACAAGCCCTATAAGGAACGACTGAGGGAGCTGGAGTTTTTTAGCTTGGAAAAAAGGAGACCCAGGGGAGATCTCATCACTCTCTACAACTCCCTGAAAGGTGGTTGAAGCCAGGGTGGAGGTCAGGCTCTTCTCCCTGGCAACCACTGACAGAATGAGAGGACACAGCATCAAGCTGTGCCAAGGGAAGGTCAGGCTGGACATCCGGAAAAAATCCTTCACTGAAGGAGTGAGTGGGCACTGGAATGGGCTGCCCAGGGAGGTGGTGCAGTCACCATCCCTGGATATGTTTAAAAAAAGACTGGACGTGCCGCTCAGTGCCATGGTTTAGTTAATGAGGAGGTGTTAGGTCATAGGTTGGACTTGATGATCTCAAAGGTCTTTTCCAACCTGGCTCATTCTGTGATTCTGTGATTTAGGAGCACCCTGAGAAGGAAGGGTGCATGTGCTTTCTGGGTGTGATCAGAGAGCTGAAACTGCTCTGGGTGCCTTTGGGGAGCCCCATGGCTCATGCTGGAACCACCCAGCCTTGTCTCCATGTGAAGCTTTGACTGGGGGTGGGCTTGGGGCTACCAGTCCCCACCAGGCTCTCCCTCATAGGGGACCTTGGCCAGGGTTAGGGACAAGACACACAGACACGGATGCAGGTGGCTGAGAGCAGCATGGAAACAACAGTAAACACAAGAAGCAGTATTTTCCTTCTTCCCCTGGTGCCTTTGGGGGGCAGTGTCTTGTTGTGATGTCACCTGCTGGTGGAGGGTGACAAACCAAGTGTCTGACTGTGACATCACTGGGAACATCTTGTGATGTCACATCCCTCACTGATTGTATTTGGGCACTGGCAGGGCCAGTGTGGCTCCAGCCTGGACTGCTGCCAAGGCTGTGAGGCCTGGAGAGTTTGAGCCAGGTGTCTCCTGGAGCTGTGTCCTGGGCTGGGGGCTGCCACTGGGATTTCCCTGCCTGTCCAGGAGCGTCACTCCATGTCCCGAGCCCTGGCTGGTCTGGGCAGCCGGCACTGCGGCACTTGCAGCACTGGAGGTGAGCTCCATGGGGAAATGCTCCTCACGGTGTCTCTGGGGCAGGCAGCAGGACTTGGGGAGCAGGGACAGTGTCCTCGAGGGGCCTGGGGCTTTCTTCCTCCCCTCCATGCCCCAGGACAGCCAGTGTCTATGGCCTCTTTCCATTCTGCAGTGCATGACATGCTTTGGAACTGCTACAGAATCACAGAACCATCAAGGCTGGAAGAGACCGTCAAGATCCTCAAGTCCAGCTGTGGGCCCAGCACCATCTCCAGTGCCAGCAATGGGGAGCGCCCTGTCCTTGTCTCCCCCCTGGGCCCCAAGGAGCAGGAGCAACGCCACGCAGACTGAGTGGAACTGCCCTGTGTGCCACAGCGTGCAGAGCGACACGTCCGCGGTGCCCTGCGGCCACCAGTGCTGCCTGGGCTGCCTGCTGCGCCACACTGCCACCAGCACCACCTGCCCGCTGTGCGGCAGCCCCGTGCTCAGCGCCCGCTTCTCCGTGCAGGGCCGGAACGATTTCCTGCAGTGCATCCTCAGCCCGCCCGGAGCGCCGCCGAGGCCCGGCAGCTGGGCACGGAGGGCTCTGTTCCGCCTGGTCTACAGCCGGCCCTCCGCCCTGCAGGCAGCGCCGCAGCCGGCTGAGCCGACGTGCGCGGGCGCAGAGGCCGCGGAGGAACTGCCGGCCGACCTGTGGACAGAGCTGCTGCACGGCCACGAGCATCTGCTGGACCCCGTGCGGCCCTGGCTGCGGCAGAGCCTGGACGCCATCTACGGCTCGCAGTGGTGGGAGGCCCGGCAGGTGGAGAGCATCGCGCTGTCCACCCTGTGCATCTGCGGCCCGGACAGGGACGGGCTGACCCACATGCTGCAGGGCTACCTCGGGGACTACACAGCGCCGCTGATCCACGGCCTGATCCAGGTCACCCTCCGCCGCTGCAGGGACCCCTGGCTGCAGCGCCGCTCCCAGGCGGCCCTCGAGGAGGAGGGCGAGAACCTCGCGGCCAGAGCCGGCCCCTCCTGGGCGGGCGGGACCCGCCTCCCCGCCCTGGCTGCGAGCCCCGCATGGCCCAACGGGGCCAACGAGCCAGAGCCCGCCCGCCCCGAGGGTCCCGGCCGCCCCCTGCCCGCGCTCGCTCCCGCAGGGGCAGAGCCAGCCCTGGGCCGTGGCAGAACGACACCAGTTCCGGGCCGTGCCGCAGGAGGAGGCTCCGCTTCCCGGACCCTCCACGCCTCGACGGGGCAGGAACCGCCGACCCCGGGCGACCCGGCGCTCTCAGAGGAGGGCCTCCAGACACCGGCACCCTTTTAAGATCAGGAGGAAACCAAGGAGGAGATAAAAGGCTATTTCCTTGACACAGCCTCTTTCCCCGTTCTCCTGGGGGCCTTTCCATCTTGGTCACCGTTGGCCAGGCTCTTACAGCCCCAAGAGATCCTGCATGAAGCCGTGGGGAAGTGACTCCAAAGTGCTGGCCCAGAGAAAGATTCCTATGTCATGTTTTGCCAGATGAACTTCCCATCCACTTTCAGAACCCTTCAGTCAACCCACTGTTGACATCTCAATTTTTGTGATGGGAAATCATAAGTCCTTTTCAAGCAGGGACCTGGGAATTGTCCAGGAGCCCCTGGAAGGGTAGGAAAACTTAAAGGGCCAAAGATGATACCCCCAGCTTGCTCCCACAATGACGCAGCCTCTGCTCACGTGTGGGGTTTATGGATGCCCTAGGCAGCTCTCACATGCTGGGATGTAAATTGAGACTGGGAAAAAGGCAGGCAAAGGCTGGCAACGAGAGAATGCTGAGGTTGGGAGGGCCTGGGTGGTGGTTTCTCCCCAGACGGCTCACAGGGTCATGGAGGAGCAGCTGCAGATGAGGGCGGTGTGGGGAGGTTCGGCACTGTCCTTCAGAGGTGGCACCCGTGGGGTGGATCCGTACCCGGGAAGCCCCACATCCATCACCTGTGCTGGCCAGAGGCGACCCAGCACTGAAAAGAGAAGGGTCACAATGCCACCCGCCAATTCCCGTGTCCTGTGGGCACCCCCGGCCCGTGCCCACCCCACAGCCCCTCACAGCACCCAGGGCTTCCCTGACCCGCGTCCCACAGCCCGGGGAGCCGGCAGGACTCTCTGAGAGAGTGATGCCTTTGGCCACGGTCCATCCGTAGGATCCCAGAACACTTCCCTGAGGGGTTTTTCAAAGACGATGTAGAACGGATCAGCAGAGAGCTCTGCCCGCTCCGGCAGCAGCGCGGGTGCCTGCCGCCAGTGCCCGCGGGCTGACGGCTCTCCGTTCCGAACTCCTCGCACCCGGCCCTGGCCCCGCCTGTCCCCGCGGCCGGGGCTCCTCAGGGGCCCGCACAGGCGGAGCGCCTCCGCACTGCCCTGCCCCCCCGTTCCCTTCTGAGCTGTGCCCCCGCTGGCCCCGCACTGCCCGGCCCGGTCCGGCCCCGTGTCGCGAGGGGCGTACACCAGTCGCGACGCCCGGCGTTGATTGGCTGCCGCGCGGCCCGGAAGCGGAAGCGGCGGCAAGAGCGGAGAGACGGCGGTGATGGCGATGGAGGTGGAGAGCGGGCAGTGCCGGCTGCGGCCCTTCTCCTGCGAGCTGGGGCTGCTCTCGCGGCCCGACGGCTCGGCCACCTTCCTGCAGGGTCTGTGGGGCCCCGCTCCCTGGGGCTTCCCGTCCCGTCCCGTCCCGTCCCATCCCATCCCGTCCCATCCCATCCGCAGAATCTGTGGGTCTCCGCTCACCAGGGCTCGTTTTCCCAGCCTTCCCCTCCCGAGACTCTCCTTCCCAGGCCACCCCAGCTCTACTTCTCAGGGCTCCTCATTCTTTCTCAGCCCTTCCCACAGCGTGCCCGTCCCAGGCTTCCCCTTCTCTGCTTCCCATAGCTCTCCTGCTGCACGTCCCGGGGTTCCCTTTCTCCCCTTCCTGGGGTCCCGTTCCCACCCCTTCCTGCAGTGGGACAGGGGCTCCCGTTCCCAGGCGTGGCCTCCTCAACCTACCCTCTCCTCTCCGTGTCCCCAGGTGACACCTCGGTGCTGGCCGGGCTGTATGGCCCCGCGGAGGCCAAGATCAGCAAGGAGCTGCCGGACCGGGCAGCGTTGGAGGTGCTGCTGCGCCCCAAGGTGGGGCTGCCAGGTGGGGACCCACTGTCCTGTCTGTGACCCAAAACATGCTCTTTCCCCCAGAGTGCAAGAGTCGAGGTATTTAGTTTGTTTATGGGTCTTTATTTACATTTTGCTGGGTGGCAAATTTACAAATTCAGCACAACCAAACCCCGTCATTATTTATGCATTTTAGCAAACAAAGGTATTGGTGTTGGTTTGCTACAAGCTACCCAGTTCTCTCATTAATTAGTGCTCTACCTGCTGTTGGGTAACGATTCCCTCGCTGCTCTCACACTAATTAGTGCCACGCTCAGTCTGTCCCTGCTCTGGGTGGGGGTTCCTGGGGTCACTGCCAGGCCCTGCCCCTGCTGGCATCACCTGTTCCCAGCCAGAGCCGATCCCAGTGCAGTGCTGAGCTGTCTTGAGGAGTTTCTTCCTTATCGTGGGAGCTGTGCCAAATGTCCTTGCAGCCCATCAATGCTGCCCTGCCCTGCCCGTGTCCATCCACTGTCGGGAATCCCTCTGAGCAGGCGCTGCTGACCTCCCCCAGGCCCCAGGGCACTGAGGCCAGTCCAGCCCTGGCCCTTACCAGGGCAGTTCCCCCGAGCAGGGGTTTGTCTTCCCACGGCCTGGACACCACTGAGAGCTCGGTGGCTGCCCAGTTCCAGGGCGTAAATCTCCTTTCTTGAGGCTCCAAGGTGCCCAAAGATCAAACACCAGAGGGGGTTCCTGGAGGGGCTGTGACACCCTCTCATTGTGCAGGTGTGCTGGAGCGCAGCCGGGAGCAGCTGCTGCGCCAGACGTGCGAGGCCGTGGTCCTGGGGGTGCTGCACCCCCGCACCGCCATCTCCCTGGTGCTGCAGGTGCTGAGCGACGCTGGCTCCGTATCCTTTCCTTGCTGGGATGGCTGTGGGGGGCCCTGGGGGCTGGGGGACTTGGGGCTGTTGGTGCTGTGAAGGTCCCTTGACACCCGCCCCAGCTGCTGTCCTGCTGCCTGAACGCGGCCTGCATGGCGCTGCTGGATGCGGGGCTGCCCCTGGCCACCCTCTTCTGCGGTGTCACCTGCGCGCTGCAGCCCGATGGCACCATCCTGCTGGACCCCACGGCCCGGCAGGAGCAGGTGAGCCCTGGGGGGGCACCCAGCTCTGCGTGTGCCCTCCGAGCCCTCCTGACCCCTGTTCCCGCAGGAGGCCCGTGCCATCCTCACCTTTGCCATCGCCAGCAGCGAGAGGAAGGTCCTGACGGCCACCACCAAGGGCAGCTGCTCCGTGGAGGAGGTGAGGGACTCCCTGGGAGGGTTTTGGGGTGCGGGATTCCCTCACAAGGGGGCCCTTGCACCCAGCCCTTCACCCTGGTTCTGCACAGATGCAGCAGTGCCTGGCCGCAGCCCAGCGTGCCGCCAACACCATCTTCCAGTTCTACCGCGACTCCGTGCGCCGCCGCTACTCCAAGTCCTGAGCTGGGGACACCTCGCGGGCAGCTGGACTGGCCTGGACCCCCAGCACTCAGTAAAGGACTGTTTTTCCCTCCACTCTGCCTCTTGAATCCATCTGGTGCCGACAGGTTCTCCTGAGAGGCACAGACAGGCCCTGGGGATACGTGTCCCAGTACCTGCTGGCACCTGAGACCTGCAGGCTGGGGACACACAGACACGCCTCGGGCACGGTCCTGGCGGGACCCCCAACATGGCGGCTCGCTGGGGGTCAGGCACGTGCCGGTACACCCAACATGGCGGCCCCCGGTGTGCCGCGCTCCCGCCACACCTTCCCGGTGCGCTCAAGATGGCGGCCAGCTGGTGAACGGTACTGGTGCCCTGCTGTGGGTTCCTAGCATGGCGGCGCCACAGGGTGGTGTACTCCCTTGGGCGGGGCTTGTGGCCTCGCGGCCAATAGGAAGGCGGCATTGGCTGGAGGGCGCGGGGAAGTGCTGGCGCGTCTCGCCGCGCATGCGCAGTGGTTGTGGGCGCGGGAGGCTGTGGGGTTAATGAGGGGGATCGGTGTGGGGACACCAGCGGTTGGCGGTGGGGGTGTGGGGGCAATAACGGGTCCGAGGGGAGGCAACAGCGGCCAGCAGCGGCGGATATGGGCCGGAATAGCGGGGTTCGGTGGGTTTTGGGCTCCGTAATGGGGGGCACCGGGGGACAATGAAGGGGTGCAGCGGGAGGATTGTAAAAAAATGAAGCCGTAATCGCGGTGCCAACACCTAGCAAATAAAAATTATTTAAAAGCGAAACAAAAGTTCACACGAAACCATGCCTTTTCCCACTGAAAAAAAAAAAAATCTTCAGTCAATTCAGAAAAGCTGCGCGAGGACGCTGTCGGGAGAAACAGGAAACGAGGAAAATGGGTCGGGGGCGTCCTCACGTCCCCCGCACGTGACCGTGTACGTGCCTGCCCACGTGACCCGGCGCGGACATGGCGGCGGCGGCAGCGCTCCGGAGCCGCCGGTTCAAGTGGTCGCTGGAGCTGGGGGCGGCGCCGGGGGCACGGTGAGGCCCGGGGGCTCGGGGTCGCGGGGGGGGCGGGACACCGAGAGCTGCCGCTCACCCGTCCCGCTGTCCCCAGGCCCCGCGGAGCCGCCGAGGGCCGCGGCCCGCTCGGTTTCGCTGACCGGCAGCTGGGGGAGGGCGGCGTCCACGAGAGCGACAAGATCCTGATGGAGAAGGTGTGAGGGAGCGGGGGGACACTCGGCACTCCGCGGCGGTGGGGGGGGGGTGTCCCGTGTCCCCACACAGCCCGGCCACCTCTGCAGGAGTGGTCACTGCCCACGGGGGTAGCCCCTGGCCCGGGTCCCCGCAGATCCCGAGTACCCGGGGGTGGTCCCTGTCCCAGGTACGCGGTGCCCGACACCCCGGACAGCTGCAGAGGGTCGGCCCCCGCCTCAGGTCCCCGTGGGCGGTGGTCCCGTGGGTCCCCCACACCCCGGCTCCCCGTGGGGGTGCTCCTTGCCCCGGGTGTCCCCCCCAGCCCCGGGCACGCGTGGCGGGCGGTCCCCGCCCCGGGCCCTCCAAGTCCCCATGCCCGCCCGGCCCCCTGTCGTTGCAGCGCTGCTGGGACGTGGCTCTGGCGCCGCTGAAGCAGATCCCCATGAACCTGTTCATCATGTACATGGCCGGCAACACCATCTCCATCTTCCCGGCCATGATGGTCTGCATGATGGGCTGGCGCCCGCTGCAGGCGCTCATGTCCCTGTCTGCCAGTGAGTGCAGCCCCCGCGTGGGGACAGACCCCTGCGTGTCCAGCAGCCCCCTGGGTGTCCCTCAGTCCCCTGGGTGTCCCACAGCCCTCTGAATGTCCTGCAGACTCCTGCGTGCCCCGCAGCCCCCTGGGTGTCCCACAGTTCCCCTGGGTGTCCCACAGTCCCCTGAATGTCCCCCAGCCCCCTGAATGTCCCCCAGCCCCCTGGGTGTCCCGCAGCCCCCTGGGTGTCCCCCAGTCCCCTGGGTGTCCCCCAGTCCCCTGGGTGTCCCACAGTCCCCTGAATGTCCCCCAGCCCTCTGAATGTCCTGCAGACTCCTGGGTGTCCCGCAGCCCCCTGGGTGTCCCGCAGCCCCCTGGGTATCCCGCAGCCCCCTGGGTGTCCCACAGCCCTCTGAATGTCCCCCAGCCCCCTGGGTGTCCCCCAGCCCCCTGGGTGTCCCACAGTCCCCTGGGTGTCTCACAGTCCCCTGGATGTCCCCCAGTCCCCTGGGTGTCCCCCAGTCCCTTGGGTGTCCCACAGCCCCCTGGGTGTCCCGCAGACCCCTGGGTGTCCCACAGTCCCCTGGGTGTCCCACAGTCCCCTGGATGTCCTGCAGACCCCTGGATGTCCCCCAGTCCCCTGAATGTCCTGCAGTCCCCTGGCTGCCCTGCAGTCCCCTGGGTGTTCCCACAGCTCCCCAGGTCTCCCACAGCCCCACAGTCAGCTCCACATCATTCCCCCTGCCCAGCACTCCCTCTGTGATGCTGCCCACCTCCCACAGCGCCTGTGCCAGGTCAGCGGCCTGGGGGTCACTGACAGGCACCCTGATCCCCTCTAATCCCCTGTCCCCCCCAGCACTGAAGGCCCTGGAGAGCTCGAGCCGGCGGGCACTGCAGGGTCTGGTGTTCCTGGTGGGCAACGGGCTGGGGCTGGCACTGGCCCTCTACAAGTGCCAGGCCATGGGGCTGCTGCCCACCCGCCCTTCTGACTGGCTGGCCTTTGTCACCCCGCCACAGGTGAGCCCTGGGGACACCTCAGAGAGTCCATGGTCCTGGGGTCAGACACCCAGGCCCCCCCACTCACCCCTTCCTTTCTCCCCTCTCTTGGCAGCGAATGGAATTCACTGGAGGGGGCCTGATCCTGTGACCCCCTGCGCCCACCCACCAATAAAGGCAATGGCAGGATGGTGATATCGTTTCTGGGGGGAATTCTGAGGGTTTGGGGGCTCAGCCCAAGGTAGCGCTGGGTTGGGGTGAACCAAAAAATGTTTGTTGGACTGTACTGGGACCACTGGGAGTGCACTGGGATAGCACTGAAATCTGTGCTGGGAGTGCCCTGGGAGCCTTGGGACCTGCAGTGGGAGCACTGGGAGCTTTGGCACCTGTACAGGGAGTGTATTGGGAGCTTTGGGCCTGGTTGGGGTGTGCATTGGAGCTACATGGGACCCATATTGGGGGGCATACTGGGAACACTAGGAATATTCTCATGGCCCACATGGGGAGAGCTGCAGCCTGAGTCTGGCTCTGTACTGGAAGCACTGAGTTCATACTGGGAACACTGGGGACCATATCAGGCTCATATCACGCAGGCCATACTGGGATTCTGCTTGAAGGATCACTATCATTGTACTGGGAGCACTGGTGGTATGTTGGAAGCATGGGGCACATACTGGAACTGTGGCAGCCCTTTCTGGCATTGGGCCAGAAGACCTGTGGTGCAGGCCAGTATTGTACTGGGAGCACTGGGCCCACACTGCTGTTTTCAGCCACATTTCACCATTTTACTTTGGTAGTTCCCCCATTTTGATTGTTTTTCTCACCACTTCTTGCCCATTTGTGCCCCATTTTTGCCCTTCTCCCCTTGTTATTTCATACATTTTTTCCCATTTTTGCAGTAATTTCTTCCACTGTTGCTCCTAGCAGAGCCCAAAGCTCTGCTTTCCAGTATGGGCCAGTGTAGCCTCATGCCCTCTCCAGGACTTTGAGTGTGATCCAGGACTGCAGGATGATGTTATCATGGCCTAGAGCCCAATCCCAGTATATCCCAGCTCTCAGTGCCTTTCCACACCACCCCAGTCTTCCCAGTGGCACCACAGCTGCACTGGGGCCTGGTTTGGGACAGGGCCTCCTAATGCAATCAGTGGAGAGAAGATGTCACACCTCAGTCAGCTGACCTGGCTGTGGCATGTCCTGGGGTGTCACCGGGCATGGTGACCCCAAGCACAGGGTTTTCTCATGGCCACACCTCCCACGTGAGGACCCCTGACCAGTGGAGCCCCACGCCTTTCCCAGTGGCCTCCCACAGACTCATCCAGGTTGGAAAATTCCCTCCAGGCCATCGAGTACAAGCTGTACTCAACCTCCACCTTGTCCCCAGTCCAGGGCACTGAGTGCCACCTCCAGGGATGGGGACTCCAAACCTCCCTGGGCAGCCCATGCCAAGTCCTGACCACCCTTTCCACGGGGAAATTCCTGCTGCTGTCCAACCTGAGCCTCCCCTGGCCCAGCCTGAGGCCGTTCCCTCTCCTCCTGTCCCTGTTCCCTGGGAGCAGAGCCCGACCCCCCCGGCTGTCCCCTCCTGTTACCAACAATCAGTAAAAATAAACCTCCCTAACACCAGGGCAGCATTAAGCAGCAGCCATTCCTCATTCATCAGGAGGTATGAGGGGCTGTCTCTGAAATCCCGTGCATGCTGAGCACAGAAAAGGCTCCTGCTCCCGGGCTATGTCTTACATGTGTGCTCACAGGTTTTCCCAGAACACACACGTGTGGTAACCATTTCCCTGAAGTCATGAACACACATTGCCTCACACCAGCACATGTGTTCTTCTGTCCCAGGGGTGTCTTAGGTGGTCCCTGATGGCCAGTGGCCCCCCGTTGTGTCTGACCACAGGTGCTACTGTGTCCAGTTAGGAGAAAGGCTGGCATAGCTGACCTAGCTCATTAATTTGTGAGGCTTTGAATCAATGGAGTGTAGTTTCTTACTCCTTTCCTTGGTTAATGTTTATTGTACTTTTGATTGTGCACTTCCATAGTCTAACGATTTTGCTAAATCATCATTGTATTAACCCACCAGGTGCAATCAATTCTTCATCTGGCAGCATTGTCAGGGAGCTGTGCAGAGCCAGAAGGGCCCCCCTGAGCCTCCTTTTCTCCAGGCTGAGCCCCTTTCCCAGCTCCCTCAGCTGCTCCTGGGGCTCCAGACCCTTCCCCAGGGCTCAGTTCCCTTCTCTGGACACGCTCCAGCCCCTCAGGGTCCTGCCTGAACTGAGGGGCCAGATCTGGACACAGCCCTGGAGATGGAGCCTCAGCAGTGCCAGCACAGGGGACAGTCACTGCCCTGGGCCTGCTGGCCACACTCTTCCTGATACAGCCCTGGTGCCTTTGGCCTTCTTGGCCGCTTGGAATCACGTCCATGAGCCACTGCTCTGGTCCTTCCTGGCAGCTTTCCCTGTCTTTGCAGCTGGGGGGGCTGCCCGCTCCAGCCGTGTCTCCCAGGGGACACTGCACACTGATGCCATTCCCCTGTGCCTGCCCCATTCCCTGAAGTTTTGGCAAGGCCACATTGCTCCCATTGGAGCTCAGACACCACTGATCATCCTGGCAGCAGGTGAGCAGGATCCTGTGACAGAGAGTCCCTGGCAATGACACAGCCTGCCCTGGGAAGGGACCCCTGTTAGCAAAACCAGTGGCCTGTAAGGCAAGGAGACACGAATGTGGGTTACAAGTGGGAAGAGTTTGTGAAGAGATGCCTGGCTAGTGCTAGAAAATGAGACAGAGCCTCTCTGTTGGCAGGTGCACAGAACTGGGATGGTTGGATCATTTGTGAGAATGCCAAGGCACAGGAACAGCTGCTCTGGGAAGCACAAATGCCTGGGGATCCCACGTGGATCCCATGTAGATCTCACATGGATCCAGGCTTGTGCTGGACCTGGGGACACCTTTCCCCAAGGTCAGTGTGTAACACTCACACCACACCCACCACAGCCTGACCCTGCTGTCAGGACTGTCCCCAGCATTGTCCCCAACACCAGGACCTGGCATGGACATCCCTGGGCCAGAGCAGGAGGAGAACTCCCCTTGAGAAAGAGAGGAAAAAGCATCTTCTTCCCTGCAGCCACCAGGTCACCTGAGCGTAGGAATGCCCTGGATTTCATTTCCCAGGGGAATCCAGAGCCACCTGCAGATGGATAATTCCCCTGGATGCAGCAGGCACCTGAGGCTCCAGACAGGGAGTCTCCAAGTGACTTGGTTATGCTCCCAGATTAACACCCTGTTCCCAAACCTGAGCTGCACTTTCAGGGCTCCCCCTGCCACAGGGCTGAGGCCCTACCCCATGAGCCAAGGACAGATCCTGGCATTCCTGGGCCAGGCAGAGCTGGCACAGGCTGGCTGGGAGGCACCAAGCTGCCCTGCCCTGGTGCTGCTCTGTGTTCTGACTCCCTGCCCGACCTGCAGCACCTGGAAAACACATCCCCACCTGCACCCCGCTCTGCTCTGCCTCCCCTGCCTCCCAGGTGGTTCAAGGGAGTGGCAAGCTCAAGGCAGCAGCTAGGGGAAATAATCCCAGCCAGCTCCATCTTACCTAGTGATTACTAAAAACAAAGTGCGACCAGGGCCCGGTGACACAACTGCTCTCCTGTTTATTTAAAATCAAACTGTTTGTGAGCTGCATGCAGGGTGGGCTGGACGTTGCACACAGACAGGTGGGTGAGGTGGGCAGCCACAGCACACGGCTGACAGCGTGTGCAGGATGGACAGGGGCTTTGTTCACACAGCACGGGGAATGTTCTGTCACGAGTCACCGCTTGAGCACACCGCGGAGCGTTGCACGGCCAGGATTCACCCGCAGGGACCGCAGGCCCTGCCCATGCTGCCAGCCCGGCTGGACATGCTGCAGTGAGACGTTTTGGAGCCATTTGGCGCTGGCTGTCTGCCTCCGACACCACGTTTCATTAGCGCCCGGGGGAGAGCAGCTGCAGTTCATCCCGCGGGTTGGTGCGCCGGGCCCGGAGGGGTCATATACTGTCCAGCTTCTTCAGGATGAAGGGAGCTGAGAGAGAAAACAAGGCGGAGTCAGACCCAGTCAGCGGCCAGACCGCGGCGAGTTTGTGCAGCACCTCGGACACCCCGACCCGGCCGAGACACCGCCCCCGCTGCCTCCGTGCCCCGGCGGCCTCGGCACGGGACCGGCACGGCACACCCCGAGAGCTCGGCCCGGCACATCCCCGGGGCTCGGCCCGGCACATCCCCGGGGCTCGGGCCCGGCACATCCCCGGGGCTCGGGCCCAGAACATCCCCGGGGCTCGGGCCCGGCACATCCCCGGGGCTCGGCCCGGCACATCCCCGGGGCTCGGGCCCGGCACATCCCCGGGGCTCGGGCCCGGAACATCCCCGGGGCTCGGCCCGGCACATGCCCGGGGCTCGGGCCCGGAACATCCCCGGGGCTCGGGCCCAGAACATGCCCCGGCCGAGACACCCGGTCACTCACTGATCCGCAGCAGTGCGACGTAGATGAGGAAGTTGCGGACGGAGGAGAGGACGTCGCGGCGCATCTTCCGCCTGAGCTCCTCCGGGTCCATCTTGGGCCCCAGCCCCTCGATGCGGAACATCCCGGAGCGGCGTTCGGCCCCGACACCGATCCGCTCCCGGCGCCGCTGGCGGCCACGCGCGGCGGAAGCACGTGGCCGGAAGTACTGCGAGTCACGCGACCGCGGCGGACGCATGCGCACGGAGCGCGGGGACGCCGCCGGCGCGCGGGGACAGCGCCTCTTCCGGCCGGGCGTGAGGGGAGCGGGACGGGGACAGGGACAGGGACAGGGACAGGGATAGGGATAGGGACAGGGATAGGGACAGCTCCGGCCCCAGCGTGTGGCAAGCCCTCCGCCGGCACGGGCGGGGTGACACAACGGAGGGTGTCACAGCTCCTCCAAGAACCCCCTCTGGCGTTTGATCTTTGGGCACCTTGGAGCCTCAAGAAAGGAGATTTACGCCCTGGAACTGCGCAGCCACCGAGCTCTCAGTGGTGCCCAGGCCGTGGGAAGACAAACCCGTGCTCGGGGGAACTGCCCTGGTAAGGGCCAGGGCTGGACTGGCCTCAGTGCTCTGGGGCCTGGGGGAGGTCAGCAACGCCTGCTCAGAGGGATTCCCGACAGTGGATGGACACGGGCAGGGCAGGGCAGCATTGATGGGCTGCAAGGACACTTGGCACAGCTCCCACGATAAGGAAGAAACTCCTCAAGACAGCTCAGCACTGCACTGGGATCGGCTCTGGCTGGGAACAGGTGATGCCAGCAGGGGCAGGGCCTGGCAGTGACCCCAGGAACCCCCACCCAGAGCAGGGACAGACTGAGCGTGGCACTAATTAGTGTGAGAGCAGCGAGGGAATCGTTACCCAACAGCAGGTAGAGCACTAATTAGTGAGAGAACTGGGTAGCTTGTAGCAAACCAACACCAATACCTTTGTTTGCTAAAATGCATAAACAATGAAGGGGTTTGGTTGTGCTGAATTTGTGAATTTGCCACCCAGCAAAATGTAAATAAAGACCCGTAAATAAACTAAATACCTCGACTCTTGCACTCTGGGGGAAAGAACATGTTTTAGGACAAGGGAAGGCCTGGCTCTGTGTGTGTGTATGAGTCTGAGTAACTGGTCACAGGATATTTGGGGTTGGAAGGGACCTCTGGAGCTCACCCAGCCCAAGCCCCTGCCCAGGCAGGGTCCCCTGGAGCAGTGACACAGGAACGTGTCCAGCTGGGCTTGCCACAGCTCCACAGAGGGACACTCCAGGCCCTCCCTGGGCAGCTGTTCCAGCCTCTGCCCCTCCATGGGGAGAAGTTCTTCCTCCTGCTGGGCTGGAACTTGCTGTGGTTTATTTGATGGCCATTGCTCCTCATCCTGGCACTGGCAGCACTGAACAGAGCCTGGCCCCATCCTCTGGCACCCCTTGGAGATGTTTGTATGGATTGATGGGATCCCCTCTCAGCCTTCCCTTCTCCAGCCTGACCAGGCCCAGCTCCCGCAGTCTCAGCCCAGCACAGAGGGGCTCCAGACCCCAAGCCATCAGACAACCAAATGCTAACATTAATTGTGCTTTTTTTTAGGGGTTGGAGCTGGATCAGGCCTGAAGCTCACCCAGAGAACTGCACACACTAGCACCCCACAATTGTACACAAAAATCAGATTTGTTACCCAACATGCAACAAGCCAATAATTACACACTGAGGAGAGACACTGAGTATTTATTTCAGTTGTGTAAACCTGGGTGCTCAGTGTATTTCACAACTCCAGCACAGAGTATTAAACCCCTTCATTATTTACACATTTCAGCAAACAAAGGTATTGGTGTTCTTTTGTTGCAAGTTACTAATTAATCTGAGTTCTCTCATTAATTAGTGCTCTACCTGCTGTTGGGTGATGATTCCCTCGCTGCTCTCACACTAATTAGTGCCACGCTCAGTCTGTCCCTGCTCTGGGTGGGGGTTCCTGGGGTCACTGCCAGGCCCTGCCCCTGCTGGCATCACCTGTTCCCAGCCAGAGCCGATCCCAGTGCAGTGCTGAGCTGTCTTGAGGAGTTTCTTCCTTATCGTGGGAGCTGTGCCAAGTGTCCTTGCAGCCCATCAATGCTGCCCTGCCCTGCCCGTGTCCATCCACTGTCGGGAATCCCTCTGAGCAGGCATTGCTGACCTCCCCCAGGCCCCAGAGCACTGAGGCCAGTCCAGCCCTGGCCCTTACCAGGGCAGTTCCCCCGAGCAGGGGTTTGTCTTCCCACGGCCTGGACACCACTGAGAGCTCGGTGGCTGCGCAGTTCCAGGGCTTAAATCTCCTTTCTTGAGGCTCCAAGGTGCCCAAAGATCAAATGCCAAAGAACACCCTTTCCTAGGGGAACTGTGGCACACTCCAGCCACGCAGTTCTGCATGCTGGCAGCACTCAGAGCACAAAGAGTACTGCCCGAGGTGGACACAGGCTCTAGGGATACCTGAGAGGGGCAGGTGGGCAGGCAGAGCCACGTGGCTCCACTCAGCATCCCCACAAGATGCCTGGGCTCTGCATTCAGCCAGATAGTTAGAAAAAGGGCTTTCTCTCGGCTAAGCTGCCTGCGACCCAAGGCAAAGGCAATTACAGAGCAGCTGCTCCCACTGTGCCAGTGATTACAGGGCTAATTGAGCTTTCCTGGCTGCAGGCCTGAGCCAGGTGGCCAAGGAGCAGCGTTCCCAAAGCACCCCACAGCCAACAGTCACAGGACGTTCAATCCCAGTGCCTGCTGCCAGCGAGGGGGAACCTGTCCCAGTCACAGGAGATGTAGCACTGCCCTCCTGAGAACCTTCCAGCAGAGTCCCAAGGGAAAACACAACACAGCTGCCTGGATCCCCTGCTGAAACAAACTCATGGCAGTGCCAGCTCCAGGAAACTTCATTATTTATTCTGACAGGTGGCCTCTCCAGTCTTTGCTAGCAGGAACAGACTGGCAGATTCTGAGCCCGTTTTGGCTGAAAACCAAGGACTCTCATTGTGCATTTTGTGCCTGCTTTTCCTCCCAGTCTCTCTTTCTGTTGGAAAAGCGGGAGAGGGGCTGTTTTCCTGAGCATTGCTCGGGAGGAGATGAAGGAGTGTGAACAAATCTGGGCAAAGCTGAGTGAAACACGACACGGTATTGAGCAGAGACTGGAGCAAGGAGGGGCTGCCAAGGAGCAGGACAGGGGGGGCTCTGCCAGGGACCGGGACTGGGGCCTTCTTGCCACAAGATGTTCCACTGGAACCACCCCATTCTGCTCTTCCCTTTGTGAGATGGAGGGATGAGAAACGTTTCCTGTGGGAGATGTTCCCATTGGATAGGCCAGATACTTCAGGTGTGAAGTGACTGGCAAGGGAGAGAAGGTCTTGGATTTGGGTTTTGACACTCTCCTGAGCTGTACTTGAAATGTTTATGGGAACTTTCCAGAATTCGCTCAAACCTCCAAACTCCAAAGCTTGGGCAGTTCATACCATGTCTTTAGTTGCAATCAGTCCCATAATCACAGGAGAATATTACCTTCCATTCCCTGGAGCTACAGGAAGATTACGACCCACTGACTGCCTTGAGGTCTCTGATGAGAACACGGCACAACCTGTGTGTGGTAAGTAACAGCAGGAGAAGCTGACAAAAGGTGCAGACATTGCCACAAGGACAGCTGGACATCCCAAGTGCTTATGGAATAGTGGTGTGAGGAGAGGCCAGACTCCACAGGTAGCTGGAGAGAAGCACTGCAGGCCTCCAGGGGCAAAGCCAGAACTTCTCAGCAACTGTCAATTGTAGTACATAATGCTCAGATAATACCAAGGTAAAGCTGTCAGAAATACTGGATTAGATGCAGGTCTTAACAAAAACCCCCACATGATAGCAATGGGGAAAAATAGTTATAGGCTGGCTGTTCCTCTGGGAGGAGACTGAGCAGACAAAGAAGTACAAGGATTGGAAGAAGGGTCAAGGAATGTGAAAAGGCATTGCAGAGATCTGCAAATGTTGTGCCACTGCTGTGAGGAGAAGCAGCCAAGCATCCCTGTGTATGATCACCGTTGCTGGAGCATTAAACCACAGCTGTTCTGGCCATGGTGGTACCAAAATCAGTTCATCAAATGCCTAACAACAATGGAGCATTAAGAACCTGCCATTCTTTATTTGGTTAGGTTAATTAGGGGTCCTGTCCTCTGAAATTTCATGCATGTTGAGCATGGAAAAAGCTCTTGTTTAGATTCTATATTTTACAGATATAGTAATTTATTTTTCTGGAATAAGCATACATAGGATAGTCATTTCCCCAGAATCATTAACTTCTGTTCCCTTCCCTTTCCTTGTGGATTCCTCTGTCCCGAGGGCCTCTTGATGGTCCCAGACCCCATAGTTACAGCTGAGCACTTGAGGAGCTGGTGTTACTTTCCAAACATGGAGCTGAGCTGGCTTAACTGGGCTGGTGACTCTCCCATTCCTCTTGGTTAATGTTTCACATGATCCTACAGAATGAGCATTGTGTGGTTCCATAGGACAGTGGGTTTTGAAGAATAACTATTGTATGAGCCCACTAGGTGTGCAAACAGCTCTTCATCAGGCAGCAGCAGGATGCACATCACACCTGCTGTCCTGGTGGGGAGCACAGAGAGGCAGGAGCACTGCTGTCCCTGGCAGGCCTGAGGACACCCAGGGGAATGGGCTGAATGCCCAGTAGTGCAGTGTGGGTGCATCTGCTGTGTGTGAGGGCATTGGCAGCTCCCTGTCACTTCCTGCTGTTGTTTAGAAACAGGTTCACCTTTCTCTAGCTGAGAGCAGATTGACAGTGTGACACAGAATATTAATTTCCATTGGTTTTCAGATCAGCCTCACAAGTTCACAGACCAGCCTGTTCAGGACCACGTGAGTCAAGGAGTGTTTCAGGTACAGAGGACAGGCACAGTCTGGCTGTCTCCTCACCCCAAGAGCAAAACCAGCAGGCAGGTTTGGTTCTGGCTTCTTCTTGCCATTGCTGTGGGTAATCTTTCTGGAAAACTGGGACCTGGGTGGAAACAAGCTCCGGTAGCCAAGGAATGGAGCCTGCAGGTGACAGTGTCAGGGCTGCATGCTGGGTGAGATGCAGAGGAGAGGGGATGGCTGGGCAGAGCTGCCTGGGAATCTGGCAGAGCCCAGACACTCCAGCTGAAACTCAGGCTTCTCTTCCCATTGAGTTCCCTTGTTCCCATGAAGTCCTGGAACTATGGTAAAACACAGCTGGTGCAGATGGCAGGAAAGTAATAGCTCACAGAAATTAAATGATATCTGTAGTGATAATTCTTTTTCAGACCTCAGTCAGGTTTCTAGAGGCAAGGAACTCACCATGGTGGACTGATTCTCCTCGATAAAAACATTCTGTGGAGTGGCCCTTCAGATGCTGCCCAGTGCTGTTTCTCCAGGCTGCTTCTCCATCGTGGAGACTGCCCATCGGACAGCTGGGAGGACAGCATGCCTTCCTCCTGGAAAAGGCAGTGTTAGCCTGGCCTAGCCCCTTTGCATCCACTGGTGAGATGTGGAGGAGCACCAGGGATCTCCACTCCTCAGACTGGACCAGGGTGTTTGTCAGAGATGCAGAACAAAGGCTTTCCAAGGGCCTGGGCAGCCTGGCAGAAGTACCACGGAGAGGCAAAGCAGGTGATGCTGGAGCCTTGGTGCTGCTGCCACGCCGGCCCCTTCCCCCCACTCAAGGAATCAATATTGGTACAACACTAATGGCAGCACCTGGCTCTGTGCCCACAGAGAGGTTTCCTCTGTGTCTGCCCGGTGAGGGTCAGCTTGTCCTCCTGCCATCCCCAGGGGCTCCGTGGCTCAGCTGCACCAGGGCCACGCTCCAGGCCCATCACACCAGAGCATGGGTGGTCCCTGCCAGCCCACAGGTGCCTCCTGCCTTCCCAGGATGGTGTCAGGACACTGGACAGTGTCCTGTCACAGGATGGTCCCTGGTGCTGGCAGAGGAGGAGCAGCAGGACAAGGCTCACTGATGGCACTGCTCCGGCTTTGCCCACAGCCCCTCCACATGTCTGGACACTGGGGCTCAGCACCATCCTTGTGTGACACGGGAAACCACAGGCTGGGGCATGGAGAGGGGGTTTCCTTTACCCTCAGAAGTCACTGTTCCCACCAGGCATCCCCAGACAGCCCCTGCCACCCTGTCCCAGCAATGAACTCCGTGTGTGACCCAGAGGCTCGAGCCCACCCCGATCCCCTCTGCCTGCTATGGGTCCAGGCAGCAGAGCCAGTCTGCTTCTCCAGCATCCCACCTCCTGCAAGGAGTTCTCCTGCTCCTCCTGTCCCTGCCATGTGCCCCACTCAGGCCACCATGGCTCTGTGGGGACAGCCCAGGGCAGAACCTGTGGCAGCTGCCCCCCACAGCTGGAAGGAGGCCAGCATGGCACCCCAGACTGGCCTGGAGGGGCTGTGGCAGTGCTGCTGCCTCCTCCACTGCTCCTGCCAGGCTGCTGGACTGCTCAGGATGGAGGATCCAGCCTGGGAGGAGCAAGGAGCCAGGTTGAGCAGGGATGGCGGGAGAGCCCCAGCTCAGAGAGGTCCTGCACACAGGGGCTGACACTGGCTGAGTGCCATGTGTCCCCAAAGCCACCCTGTCACTCCCTTCCTCGGATGGGGAGAAGAGAGGAAATACAAGAACAAGCTTGTGGATTGAGATAAGGTCAGAGATTGCTCAGCAAATACTGTCATGGGCAAAACAGACTCATCATTGTCACAGCTTGCTCTGGGCATCCCTGTGCTCCAGTGAGGGGTTCTCCAGGACTGCAGCTGGGTCTGTGCCCTCCTGTGGACCTGCACAGACTGCTGACAAACTTCAGATCCAGCACCTGGAATACCTCCCCTCCTTCTGCACTGATGTGGAGGTCTGTAGGGCTGTGTCTCTCATGTGTTCTCACACCTCTCTTCTCTGGCTCCTGTGAATTAACTACTTCATTTTTAACTCTGTTATCCCAAAGGTGCCACTGCCACTGGTGGGCTCAGCCTAGGCCAGCAGTGGCTCTGCCCTGGAGCCAGTAGCTTTGGCCCCATGGGACATGCAGGAAGCTTCTAGCAGCTTCTCACAGAAGTCACCCCTGCAGCCCCCCTGCTCCCCAAAACTGGCTACACATACCCAGCAGAGTAGCCAGGTGTGTGTATGTCTGGCCATGCACACCAGCACAGCCACCCTGGGTGCTCACAGAGACACAGCAGTGCCAGCAGCCCGTGCCTGATCCCCTTCCTGGCCTGAGACCACCATGGAAACACATCACAGAGAGGCCCCACTTGCCAAGTGGGGCTGGATGTGGCAGGACAGACAGCACTGACCTGGCTCCAGGCACTGCTGGACGAGCATCCTGACTGCAATGCTGATCTTGTGCCCACAGCCTCCTCACTGCCTGGCCCCTCAGTCTCCCCAAACCCCATCAATGCCCAAATTTTCCTGCATTCAGTTCGTCCCTGGGCTTCCTGCAATGAGCCCTGTGCAATCCTGAATGTTCTTCCCCTGTGTGCCACGGCTTGTCCTGTACTCCTGGCTGTGACATTGCATCTGTGGTGTGCTCAAGAGAGGGTGGTGCCCCCCAGCCCTGGGGGCTGAGCTCCCCTGGGACTGGGAGGTGCTGGATGGGGGTTCACAGCTCTGGGGTGTCACTGGGGTTTCCTCAAGTCTTGGGGCTCTACTGCTGTGTACAGAGGAACTTTTCGTCACCAAAGGCAGTGTTCTCAGGCTCTGATCTCTCATCTCTGAGAGGGCCAGGAGTGAAAGTTATGTCATTGGACCAGCCACAATGGAATGCACCCCAGCCAGCTCTCCTGAGGCCCGATAGTTTGATTTCACCCATAAGTTCTTGACTGGGGCATCCCAGGGGTGTTCTCAGCACCCCAGGTAGGTTTTGCCACCCCTCAGACAGTCCCGTCCTGCTGTGGTCTGGAACTTGGGGGCTGTGTCATCCCAAGAGTGCAGGGCTCCTCAGCACTCCTGGCACTCCAAGAGTAAGTTTCTCTTCCTGCTGTTTCCTCTTCCCTTGAGAGAGATTAATGTGGCCCTGTTATCTGTGGAGCTGTGGACACCCTGCACCGCTGTGAACTTGTGGTGAAACCACCCCCAGAAGCTTCAGTAGGAAATCAAAGAAGATGCTGTAAAGCAATGTCAAAGCCTTGAGGGAAATATTTCAGAGTTGTCACCCATTTACTTGTGATCCAGGACAAGGGGGAAAGAAGAGGAAATGTGAGCCCTCAAAAACTGTGACCTATAACCACAGCACCTTCTGCACCAGCACCAAGGCTGAACATGACTTCTGGTGTCTTCAACAGGTTCCGTGTGCTGACCTTTATGATGAAGAGGACCAGAATCATTCAAGCATGTAGCAGAGCAGAGGAGGGTGAAGGTATTCCCTGTCTGCAGCCTCACCCTGTGGAAGCACAGGCAGAGTACTTGGATCTGGAGCTGGTCCTAAGGGGCCCCTGCAAGCAAAACCCTGAGCACAGAGGCACTCAAACACGGCCAGAGAGCCCTGACACATCTGCATGAGGAGCTCCCAGAGGAGCTGGCTGACCCTTTGAAAGTTCTGGTTTTCTGCTATGAAATATGAAGGGATTTCCTCCTTCACAAGATCTTAGCTATACTTCTTCAGAGTTTTCCAGGTCCTTAATCCTTTCCAGGTCCTTAATCCCAGTCATTCCACAGGTATGACACGCAGGACATGGAGCTGAGTGGATCCACAGGCTCTGCTCATGAATGGGAGAGCTCCCAGGGGTTTCATCCTTCATGGACATAGCTTGGTATGTCAGCAGCCACAAGCTGTAACTTTCCAAGTAGTTCTGCAATGTTTCCCAGGACAGAAGGCTTTCACAGGTCAGCTGTGACAGGATCCAAACGTGAGTGATGATGAATGCTGTTTAGAGACGAAATGTCCCGTAACTTTTTGAGTTATTGTTCCTTATGCTTATGGAACTGTAGCTACTCAGATGGAAAAAAAAAACAACACCTATGTGCTCAGCTCCACCCCACACAGGCCCAAATCTCACATTTCGTAGGTCATCATGGACTTCGGATGTGTCTTGCTAATGTGTACCAGTATTCACCCCCAGCATAAACAACCAGGGCTTTATTTCTTTTTAATTAAGCATCTGCTTCCTGCGTGGATTGCTTTGAAAACATCACCCAGGGCCACATGAGACGGGAGATGTGATGCAAGTTGCCTAGGGAAGCTGCATGAATCAGCAGCTGATGCAAAGCCTTTTTCTGAACACTGTTTAATGTTACATTAATTTCAGATGTCAGGCCCCAACCTCATTTTTTTTGTCAATTTCAGTGACCACAGGGTAGTACTGTTTGTGAAAGGTGCCATACTTAGTTCTCACGTCAGCAGAAGAGAAAAATAACCCTATTTTCTGTGGGCAAGCTGTTTTGGGAGAAGAACAATTCCTGGAAAAGGGGCAGAGAGAGCAGGCCAGGCAGCGGAGGACTCAGTGCAGAAGTGCTGTGAGGGACCGGAGGGACGAAGGCAGGGAGGCACAAACTGGAGCCGATCGATGCCTCTCCGCGAGCGAGCCGGCGTGTGCTGCCCAGCGCTGTGCTAAATACGGCGCTGCGGCGGCGGCGGGGCAGGGCGCACACCGAGCAGGGCACCTTCGCGGCAAGGGCAGGTGCCAGGGCAGGAAGGAAGAGCTGACGCTGGGGATGTGGGTTCCCGTGTCCGCGGGATGGCGGTCACGCAGGGCCGGGCAGTGTCCGGCTGTCCGTGTCCTTGGCACCGCCGAGGCCCGAGCGCCCCGAGCGCCGGGAGCAGGAGCCCCGTGCGGGGCTTGGGGGGAACGCGGCTCTGCACGGCCCGGGGGACAGCCTGGGAAACCCAAATAACACCCTACCTTGCCCGCTCTCACCAGCCCAGGGGAGCCCAGGGCACAGAGGCAGCTGGGAACACAAATCAGGGGCACAGCTGTCCCGGAAAGACTCATCCCCGTACTCCAGGGGTGACAGCTGGCAACAGAGGTCAACCCTGCACACCCGTAGGACCATCAACAGGGGTACAGGACAAGCCGTGGGGCACAGGGGGAAGAACACTCAGGATTGCACAGGGCTCGTTGCAGGAAGCCCGGGGAGGAACTGAATGCAGGAAAATCCGGGCACCGATGGGGTTTGGGGAGAGCAAACGTGGGGAGACTGAAGGGCCAGGCAGCGAGAGGGCTGTGGGCACAGGGGCAGCACTGCAGTCGGGATGCTCGTCCAGCAGTGCCCTGCGCGGGGTCGGTGCTGCCTGCCCTGCCACATCCAGCCCCACTTCCAGCAGTGTCCCGAGCGGGGGTTTTCTGTCCGGGGTGCCCTGTGTGCCCGTGGGGCAGCGCCTGGCCCGAGCCCCGGTGCCGGCCCACAGGCGATCCCTCCGCGCAGGGAGCCGGCGGTGCGGGGCTCCGGGGCCGAGCCCGGGCGGGGGGCGGGATGCGGGATGCGGGGCGGGTCCGGGGGGCGGGCCCCAGGGGTTGTCATTGAGGTGCCGCCCGTGCCCAGCCGGCGCGGCAGCGCTGCGCTCCCGGCCGCAGGTAACGGGGATCGCTCGGGATGGGCGCGGGGTTTCTCCGGGCGGGCGGGGCGGTGCGCGCCGTCGGTCCCGGCTGCGGGAGGTGCCGGTGCCGCCGCTGTCCCGCTCCCACCGGGTATCTCCCGCTCGGGGCGCGGGCTCCGTCTCCCTCTCTGCGCGTTGGGGTGATGGTTTTAGTGGTTTCTGGCTAGTTTCCTTGTCGGTGCGAGGAAGCCCCTCACGTGTGCCCCGCTCTCCCTAGGAACAAAATAAGCGAACAAAACCTCTCCTCACAGTTCTCAGCTGTTGAATTCACAGCCGGTGATTTTGGCTTCTTAACCAGAATGGGGAAAATATTGTGAGAGAAGTTTCGCCTGAGCTGGGGGGAGCAGGAGGCACAGTGACTTTAACAATGTGGATGTCAGGGGCATCGGTGTGAGCACCTCCGTCCCCGAAGGTCCCTGCGGTGCAGCTGGGGCACGGAGCTCCAGAGGACAGCAGACAGGCAGTGGGTGCTCTCTGGGGGGTGTTAGAGATTTGTACCACTGCCCAAAGCGTTCGGGTTTGCTCCATTTGTGTGCACTCACATGGCTCTCCGAGCACTGGAAACTCACCGGCCGGCTCTGCCCAGGTAACTTGTTCTGGGTGTGTTTGCTGATCTGCAACTCCCAAGCATCGTGCATTTTTACTGATAGTCTCACAGCTTCTTGTGGCTCCTTGTTGCAGGTGTGTTTGCTCCATTCCTGGGAAGCTTCCTGAAGTTTCTACTTCCAGGCAGATTTGGGTGAGACTTAACCTGCCAGTGGGATGTGTGAGATAAGTCTGAGTGGTCTAAAGGGGCTGTAAGATGGGAAACATTAGATCTCCATTAGACGTAGAGTTCTTATTCCAGAGGAGCAGACTTGCTGGCCCAGGAGATTCAGCAGATTTAGAGATGGAAATGACAATCATGCAGGATAGGAAGCACTCAGTGAACCATTTCCTTCACTTTATCTCTTTCTGTGATTCTCTTCTTGCTCCCATGTGGGGTTCTCTGCAGTGAGGCAGAGAGACAGATGTTGGGAGAACTGTTGTACAACCTGAGAAAAATCCAAGCTGGAAAAGAGAAGAATTCTGGAAGCCTGTAGGCAGCATTTAATTCTCCCTGCTTCAACTCCAGCTGATGTTGGCTAGAGAGGCAAGTGCCTCATTTCCCCCATCTGTGAATTGACCTAGCCAGATGGATGAGAAACCTCTGGGGCCAGACTGGGTGGGAAGGCCAAGGCCAGGGCATGCCTGAGTGATAGTGAGGACATGGCAAACCCTCTGCCCAGCCCATGACCTCTCTGCCTCCCTGGTTCAGCCATCAGGAGCAGGCAAATGGCACAGGCTTCCATGTGTGTTGCTGTATAATTTATCCTGGGTTTTGCTCCCGTAAGGTTTAGTGAGTTACCCTCTAAATTCTTGCTGAGCAATCTGCTGTCAAACAGATGCTGAGTGCTATTCAGTGCTCTGGGTTCTCTCTCTTTGTGGAAAGCCTGACTTTCTAGACCTGGAAAGAAGCTCTGGGCTCTTCTGATATGGCTCTGTATGTGGCATGACGTGCCTGAATCAATATTTCTTAAGTGCAGGTATTTTCTCTTTTGTCTTGTTCTTCCTTTCTTGACATTTGCAAAAGGCCATGCCAAAGTTTCTTTCCAGCACAAGTCAAGATCACCTCAACTGACAGATTTGAAGAAACCTGCTGAGGTGCCTGCCCTGAACTTCAGTTTTTTTCCTCTGGGGAGAGTCCCAGGAAGGCCATGGGAATACTCCAGAGTGCTGAACTCCACAGGCATTTTGGTTGGTTGGTCCTGCAGCAGGACACAGAGATCAGTGACAATATGTGGGATTCTGCACAGAACCTTTTTTTTGGGGGGTGGGGTTCTTTTTTTGGTATTTTTTCCCCCTGTAGTGCAATTTGCCAGTGACATGACAGTGTTTCTCAGAGGGTGAGCTGCTTGACTCTGGTGTTGTGTGCGGGGGATGGGGATCCACCCATGTGCTGAGAGGCAGCTCTTTTCTTCACCATGAAAAGGAGCTGTAAGTCAGGGAAGCAGAAGGAAATGTTCCTTTTCTGCTGGCAGCTGTTGTCCAGGGAGATGGAGCTTCAGGGAGGAAAGTCTTCACACACTTCCACAACAGCCTATTTTTAGGAGTGAAAGCTATTTAAGAGGGAAGTATTGATTTTCCTCCTTTCCACCTTGAACGTTCTGTTTATCATTTCCTTCAGTTTGTGTGTAATGCACCATGCACAAAACTATTCTTGCTTCTCCCCTTGTGCCCCAACCAGTCGAGGATGTGCAGCCTTTGCTGAAACCATTTTTGTTTGGCGCCTGAAGTCTTTGCACACCCAGAAACTCATATTTTGAAACTCATTCTGCCCCTTGGGAGCCAGAGTGTGTCTGTGTAAAACCTCACCACTGTCAGCTGAGAGAGGAGAGTCGGGACATGCAGGTGCAGAATCTCTCCTGCCTTCCCTGTCCTCACAAGGGCCAAATTGTCTTCTGGCAGTTCTTGATTTACAGCAGCTGAGCAGGAGCAGGATGGAGCATGAGTGGGAGTGTTTTTTGTTGTTGTTGTTTTGTTTTGTTTGGTTGTTTGTTTTTTTTTTATTGTGGGGTTTGTTTTCCTGTTTTGGGTGTTTTGTTTGTTTGTTTGTTTTTGGGGTTTTTTTGGTGGTTGTGTTTGTTTTGTTTTATTTTCCTGGTAGCATCTGTTTATAGGCAAAACCCTGGTCTCAAATAGTATTAAAAAGCAAGAGTGCTTTCTTTAATTATTTTTTTTTTCTGGGGGCTGTGGTGCTGGGGGGCATTCTTTGCCTGGTGTTACATAGAAGTACTGAACATCACAGGCTTCTGGCACAGCACAGTTCTCTTTTTGAACCAGGGAAGGCCAGAGGACCAGTTTGGCCACCCTGTGGTGCAGAAGTAGTTCTGCCTTTGGCCCTGGCGGTGACCAGATGGCAGCTGACCTGAGGGTGGGGGGATGAACTGGTCTGCACGGACCTCAATCCCATTAATGACGTCTGGCAGTGTGACACAGTGTCACACAGTGCTGTGGTAGTGTTTCCTGTGTGCTGCTGTAATGGGCAAGGGACAATGCCTGTGACACACACACAGATACTCGTGCCCAGGGGGAGGATTCTGTCTGGACCCTCCTTGGGCAGCAGTGTCCCCACCTGTGCCTGTCACCCTCATGCAGCAGCAATGTGTGTCTGGCAGTTTGGGCTGGCCTTCAGTCCAGGCAAGCCCCCCATGAGTGCAGCTCAGCTCCTCAAAAACCAGACAGGTACCACAGGCTTATGAGACAGGGTGGCCATACTGTTGGGGTTTTTTTCTGTTTTCTTTTTTTAATTTTCTTTTTACAAGAATTTTGTTCCTTGTACATGCACAGCCAGTGTGTTGGGAGCACAGAGTGCCATGGGAGCTTTAAACCTGGTCCTTGGGCTCAGCTCTCTCCCTGGCTGTATCTCGAAGAACATCTTTAGAAGCTTTGTGGAAAATAGGTGAGTTACTGTTCTGTCCTCATGTCTCACCAGAACTGGCTGACCTTCAAAAGCTTTGCTGCAGAGACGCTCAGTCGTGCCAGAAGAGTCTTCTGGTGCAGCTCAGAGCCACGTTTGTCAAGAGCAAGCTCAGTTTTCTTCTCCCTGGGAGGATGGGGATGTGCTGACCCTCTGGGCAGGAGCAGACCATACCTGGTGAGCTAGGGTGGCCTGAGCAGGGACCAGCTCTGCTTCATCTTGGAGCTGCACAGTGTGAGGATGTGTCACCAGAGACACAAGAGGTGCAATCATGAAATCACAGGCATGGTTTGGGATGGTAGGGATCTTTAAAGGCCATCTAATCCAACCCCTGCCACAGGCAGAGACACCTTCCACTATCCCAGGCTGCTCCAAACCCCATCCAACCTGGCCTTGGACACTTCCAGGATTGGGGCAGCCACAGTTGCTCTGGGCAACCTGTGCCCGGGCCTCCTCATCCTCATTGTATATTGTTTTTTGCTTATATGTAGTCTCAATCTGCCGCTTTTACTTTCTACCCATCATCTCTTATCCTATCATTACAGGCCCTGCTAAAAATCTGTCCCCATCTTTCTTGTAAGCTCCCTTTAGCCATTGGAAGGGACCCTAAGGTCTCCCCAAAGCTCTCTCTTCTCCAGGCTGAACAACTCCAATTCTGTCAGCCTTCCTTGTAGCAGAGGTGTTCCAAACCTGTGATTATTTTTGTGGTCCTCCTCTGGCCTGGCTGCAGCAGCTGCAGCTCCTTGCTGTGCTGGGCCCAGGGCTGGGGCAGCTCTGCAGGTGGGGTCTCAGCTGAGGGGGCAGAGGGGCAGAATCCCCCCTCCCCTGCTGCCCACGCTGGGGCTCAGCCCAGCACAGGAAGATTTCTGGGTCCCAACACCCACAAAAGGGTGCTGGGCAGGGCCAGGGCAGGGCCAGTTCTCACCCACAGCACCCACAAAAGTCCTTCCCCCAGGGCTGCTCTTGATCTGTTCCTCCCTCAGCCAGAGCCCACTCAGCTCATTGCTGATGGACATCCATTACAAGAAGTACTTGCAAAGATGCTTCCAAGAGCCCCTGTGAGTGAAGTTACGAGTGGACAGCATCCAGAGTTTTACAGCAGCTTCTGGCAACATCTGATCAGGCATTTCTCTGTCAGTGGGTGCAGGAGAGCTGCTGGTCCCCACTGCTGCTCCTGCTGCCACGCTCTGCTGGGAGCTAATACCTTAAAACAAACATGTAATATTAAAAGTACCAGAAAAACTGTTGCCCATCAAAAAAAAAATTCAGTTTGATGAATTAATACTTTCCGTGAAATATTGAAGTACTCTCCTTGAAAGTGGGTTTGTTTTTTTCCTTGCTGGTCAGATCTCTGCTGTGCATGTCCTGACACAGCTGCCAGGTGGCTGCACCATCAGGTGTGGGCCCTGACCTTCAGGCCTGCTTAGCTCCTGAAGGCCCAGAGCCACCCACCCAGGTTTCCTTCTGGACACCCACCCGGGGCTCTCCAGAAGGGTCAGGTGGTCACGAAAATCCCTGTTGAGTCACAGCTCCCTCTGACCGAGCTGAAGGATCTCTGTGTATCAGGATCCCAGCTCAAGCTGCTTAGTGGTGTGCTCAGGGGCTTGGCTCAGAAATAGCAGCAGAAGGGCAGGTGGGAGCTGTGGGACATCCCAGGGTGGGGAGAGGTGCCAGCTGTGTGCCCCAGGTGAGTGGCCCTGGGTGGCCCTGGCCTGCTCAGCATGCTGGGTGTGCCCCGAGGGTGCCGTGGGGAAAGAGGCTGCTCCTGGTGCTCTGCATTGTTTTAGGGAAGTACCTGCCAAGCTGCCTCCTCTAGGACACCTGTTGTTTGGCCCAAACACTCCAGTTTCCTGAAAGGACAACGTTTTCTTTCCTTAGTATTCTATCTGGGGGTTTAAATGTTTGTGTTTGCTCTTCAGACTTTTTTTTCCTTGTCCTACAGGTTAAGAGACTTTCTCTGGAAAATCTGTTTTGTGAAGCCCAGATAGAAAAGCCTGTCCTTTCTGCAGAGCAGTGAAAGGGAAAGGGTGAGGGGTGGAGCTGCAGATGGAGGTGGTGAGGAAGCACCTGAGAAGGATTGATCGTGGTGCATCAGCAGCTCCCAGGCACCCCGACACGGAGCCCTGGGGGCAGGGGCCCCTGCAGGCACCACCGTCCCTGTGGCTCAGAGGGAATGTTGGGATGTTTGGAGGGGAGTGGGAAAGCCAGAGCACTTCGTGCTGCCAAGCAGAGAGGTGAAGCCAAAGGCAGAGGACGGCTGCAGCTGCTGCCACACGAATGTTACAGATGGTGGCACACGGGGCTGAGAGGGGACACGCCAGCAGGAACCTGCTCAGGCTGCCTTTGAGAGATCCTGCATATGTGTTCCAGGCTGCAGAACGGCTGGGCTTCTGCTCCTTTTGTGGTCACTTCCTGGTTGCCCTCCGAGAAGGGGTCAGATTTCCCATCCTATCAGCTCTAATTTCTGTACACACAGCTGGATCACAAGGTCCCCATTTGTGCTTCAAAGGTGCTTCTCAGGAGTGGGTATAGGAGCAGTGTGGCTGAAAGAGCAAGTTGAATTCTGTTGTATTAGGAAAAAAGTTCCCAGAGAGTGCCCAGTGCCAGAACTGCTGGAGGGCTGAATTTCCACCATTTTCTGCCCATGGCTGAACAGGCGGGGAGCTGAGTGTGGTGTGGCTGATGAGGCTGGTGTGGCTCCCTGTGAGGAGCTCCCCAGCAAACCTGAGTCCTGCCTTCCCTTCTTGGTTAGAAAATGTGAGCTGGGGGAGTACTGTGGCCTGGGAAGGTGCTGAGTAGAGCAGGTCCAGGTTTTGTTGAGACAAATTTTTTTGTGCCTCATTTCTGTGAGTTTCCAGGCATCTCTGCTGTTCATTGGTTAACTTACTGATATTTCTGTTACAGCACCATTTCTGCCATGGACCAGCAGCCCACTATGCCAGTATGACTGAGCTTGTCCCTGAGGCACAGAACTTCCAGTCCCGGCAGAAGACACGAGGGAGGAGGTCAGGACGTGCGGAACTCCTAGGCTGGTCAGAAGGCACACTGTGAAAGGTGATACAACAGTTTGGGGTTTGAAATACAAAGAGCTGATAGTCTTCACGGCTTCTGACAGATACAGGCATAATTTGTTTCATTTTGTGTTTGGCTGTGTCACAGCCCACATTTCTTCCCAGGGTTAGAGCTCAGAGTATTGGCAGTGGTGCATGGCTGCAGGCTTCCCGTGCCTTGCAGACTGTTAGGGTGTGCAGCCACCACTGATGTTTACAGTTACATGTGTCAAACCAACTACCTGGTTTGACTGAACACTCATTGTCTGACAGGCTCAGTTTGGGGGTGGGAAGCTGACCCAGCCTTTGCACTTCCAAAAGAAGCCCATGGATCCATGAAATCCATGGGAAAGGAAGGCAGTTTCACTGTTTGCCGTGGAAGGGTAATGTTGTGTGACTGTGACATGGATGACCAAAAGCATCAAGCAGGGGAGGAGGCTGGGTGGGCAGGGGGGTTCCATGAGTGTCACAACAGGTGTCACCCTCTGTTAGAGCTGTGGCCTTCACAAGGTGCCAACAGATCTCTTTGTGTTACAGATGGGTCGTGAATTAGTGTTGGTAACTCTGAAAGCTGTCCAGAAGAATTCCTCTGTCACTGTCATTCTGTTTTCCTGTGATTTTTGTTGCTTCCAGGTAAATGGGAGATTTGGAGACTAGCTTAATCCATACACGAAAAACATGTAGAATAGAGCAAATGGTAGCAAAATGGCTTCATCGCTCTCGGGACAGCGCACCCAGGTAAGTGTGGTTTTTGTGGAAGGAACAGCTACCATTTGATCAGAGACAGCAGGAGGCTGTTCCCAGTGAGCAGGAGCTGGCACAGCCTGCAGATCTCACTCATTGTTTCCGTTGTTCCTGGGACATATGCACGCAGAAAAAGAAAAGCAACAGTGTTTTTAAGCAACCCCCTTGGCTTCCAGGGATAGATATTCCTGCCTTGCTCTGCTGTGGTTTTGTGAGGAAGAAATACAGCATTGCTCCATGTGAAACTTGCTCTTCTTGAAGGTGGGGTCATGCGTCTCTTTGTGGGACCACATTTTTGTGCAAGACTAAGATTACGTTTTCCAGAGATCCTGGTGCATGGCTGCTTTCCTTCCCTGAGGTCTGAGAGTCAACACTAGGGTGGAATGGACATACAGTGGATATACAGTGAACATCCATGAGCTGGAGAGGACCCCAGCAGAAGCTGAGAGCTGAGAGTTCTCGTGCTCCCTCGCTGGGTGAAGGTGCTGCTGGTTCCTGTGGGTGGAGGTCATGGCTTGCAGTGGGGCACACCTGTGACCACTGGGCTGGGATGACTGGGAAGTTGTGGTCTTCCACAACCAGCCTGATGTCCTCAGCTTCCTGCAGAGCCCAGGGAGTCACTGATGACTGCAGAGCTGGGGAAGCGCCAGCCTTGGGGGAGCACCACAGCCCCTTGAGAGCAGAGAAGTGTGTGCATCTGGGCCCTTTGGACAACCTGTCTCTGGTTATATCATGTTTAATGGTCTCTCCTGATCTCGCAGGGGCAGCGTGCCTGTGATGGACAGTGCCGGGGACAGCGCAGCCCAGCCCCCCAGCCGGGTCAAAGTGGCCGTCACCGTCTACAAGGACCTCGTCCTGCAGCACTACGGCTTTGAGATCTGTCCAGGCCTTCCCCTGACCATTGCATCTGTCACTGCAGGTGTGTCCTCCCTGGAGGCACGGGTCTGAGAGTCCAGCATGGTAGCAGGTGGTGCTAGGGATAAACTCCTGGTAGGGGTTTGTGGTTTCTGAGGTACCTGTTTGGTGTGTGAGCCCTGACCATGGCAGCAGAAGCATGGGGGCCTGTGGCACACAGAGTGCTAGGATGTCTCCCAGGTCCCACAGTGTGGAGCCAGTGCCAGTATCTCCATGGATCCTTCACCTGTGCTTGCTCACTGCTGGCCTTCATGATGCAGAGAGCTGCTCAAAGTAAAGTTCTTCCTGGTGTTTTATCTGAAATGCAGAGGAAGAATTTAATCTTACCTTAGGGAATTTCATCTTATTCTGTTGTGGCTGCAGTGGTCTGTTGCTGAACAGACCCTGGGCTTTCAGCCTTGTAACAAAGAGAGATTTGCTGCTGGGTGCAGGCAGCGCTGAAACCAAGCAGATCAGCTCCTTTAGCTATAGAAGGGAGGGCTGTAACTCAAAAACTATGACTCTGTTTCCTATTTATATTTCATTTTTTTTTAATGGATGCACAAAAGCACATGGTTTTCACCTGAGTGTGACAGCCCTCTGTTTGGGAGATGGCTGGGGCTCTGGGCCAGAGCATGTACCCTCTGCCACCTCCCACTTCTCTTTATGCCCCTTCCCATGTGAAACATGGTGAAATTATCTGAGAGTTGTGGGGTGTAAGAAGTGGGGGTTTTTTCCTGCTGTGCTTTTCTCCTAATCGGAAAGAATCAATCAAATTTTGCTAAAGCTGAGGCACAAAGAAACCTACCCTTCTGACCCTGTCCTTTGCTGATGGGAGCCCACGGCTACATGGCCCATGTTTGGTTCCCAATGGATTGTGTGGTGGGCTGTGGCAAGGGCATGTGCTGGAGGGTTTTCCATGGGGCAGAGGAAAGCCTGAGTGGAGGGCAAGGACACAGGCAGGGACACACCAGGTGGTGTCAGCACCCGGTGTCCTTCAGCCCCTTTTATTTTGCCATCCAGGTGTGGTTGTTGAGGGAAGCAGGTGCTGGTAGGGAAGAGGAGCTCACACTGAGTGTCTCTGGACATCCCTAGCACAGATGTGGCACTTGGGAATATTAGTTAGCGGTGGACCTGGCAGTGCTGGGTTAATGGATGTATTTCATGATCTTGGAGGGCTTTTCCAGTCTAAACGCTGCTGTGCTCCCCGGGTGGGAGGGGCTGGCCATGACTCACGCTGTGCTGGTTGCCCGCAGGGAGCACGGCCGAGGGGAAGCTGCAGCCGGGTGACCAGCTCCTCATGATCAACTCCATCACAGTGCACGACCTGTCTGTGGAACGGGCAGCCAGCATCATCAGGTGTGCGGTGTCCCCCGTGCCTGGCTGGGCGGAGGGGCAGGGCGGGCCTGGCCCGGGCTGACCGCGTGTCCGTGTTGCAGGGAGGCCGGCGATGAGCTGCTCCTGACCGTCCTGCGCTGCACCTCCGTAAGTGGCCCGTCCTCGGCTCTCACGGCGCCCTTGGGCACGGGCAAGGGTGGTTGGACTGGCCTGTAGGCTGTGAGGGGCTGGCCAAAGCCATGAGGGTGCCCTGAACATCCTCTGCTGTCACACACACATCCTGGGAGGGGGCTTGGGAAGAGTGGGCAGTGATTCCTCAAAGCCCCTGTTTCAGGGCCAGGCTGGCTTGTGGCATGGGCTGCAGGGAGAGACGCTGCTCCATACACCCTGGTGGGCTCTGGAAGGTCTGGATGTGCCTGGGAGCTCCTCCCAAGTCCCATTCTCTGTCCCTGCCATGTGTCCTCAGGGCAGGATGGGGCTGTGACAGGCCAGGAGGCACAGGCACTTCTGACAAGTGAAGTATTTGCTCTGCCTGGAAGCTACACATGAGGACACTGAGGGGTTCTGCTACTGTCCTTGGGGACCATCATACTTTACAGGGTATCTGTGCACACGGATTTGGTGGCGTTTCTGCAGAGTTCCTGAACACACATAGTGTCTTGTGAGCCTGATAGGACCCTGCCATGGTGAGGGCAAGGTTGTGTGACAACAGTGCAATGTGGTCAGGGTGCCTTTGTGACCTTGGGCAGTTTTCTGAATGGTTTGCAGTACTCTGGGAAGCTCAGCAGAACGGGGAAGTGCTGCCCATGTGGGCTTGCAGGGGCCTGTCCATCACTGCCAGGCTCTCTAGGTATGTTGGGTTAGGTACAGCCCCACTGCAAGCCAGCTGTTGGCAGATCCCCGGCTGTTCTGCGGGGTCCCAGCTGCATTGCATGATGTGGGGAGGCACTTGAGCACAGCAGCTGGTCCTGTGCAGTGTAAGGCACATGCCACACACGTGTCCTCTCTCTGGGCAGCCACAGTTGGGTTCAGCAGCTGCCCAGGCAGGTCTAAAGGGCCTGTGGCAAGGCTGGGAGCGGAGAGGCTCCCCAAAACACCTCTCCATGTGGGTGTGAGGCAGCACAGTGGGAGCAGCCCCAGCACGGGCGGTGAGCTGTGCCCCTGCCCTCGCTGGCGCTCTGCTCAGCCCGCGGCTGCCGCCCCGACCAAACTCCGCTATCGTTTCAGGGTGGCCCCAAGTCATCCTTCCTCACCGCAGAGAAGAGGGCGAGGCTGAAGACAAACCCCGTCAAAGTGCGGTTTGCGGAGGAGGTGCTGCTGAACGGACACTCCCAGGTCAGGGGAGCGCGGCTGCGGGGAGGGGCGGAGGGGATGCGGGGCGCTCCCGTGGGTCGGTGTCGGGCTGGGGCGCTGTGGCTGAGGCTCACGGTCTGCCCTGGGCTTGGTCCAGGCAGCCCCGTCCCTACTGCTGCCGGAGGTGATCGGGACAGGGAGGAAGCACTGGCATCTCTGCAGGGTTTTGTATTTGATGTGCTTACTTGGACGAATGGAAAATACCCACATGCACTGCTTCTGTCCCGTTCCCCCGTCAGACCTTAAACCATTCCTTCACCACTGCAGGAGGCAGCTGTCATCTCTTGAAGTGCTAATCCATCCATGGTGAACCCACACCGAGGTGTGGGCATGACAAATCCTGACCCAGAGACGAGAGGTGAACGCTGATGTGTGTGCCAGGCTTATGTGCTGCTGGAGTAACTGGGCTGTCCCCTCCTGGGGACAGGTCGCTGTTCAGAGGATTTGTCACTGGTCACTTTGCTCTGCTGTTAGGTCTGACAGTGTTCTCAAGCTGACAGGGTGGCAGCTTGTTCTCACATCGCTGCAGGGGGTTTCCACAGAGCATCCACAGCTGCCTCTGTACCTGACCTCTGTAAGGTGAGCTGGGTCACAGCTTGTTGGAGGGTGCTGCAAACCCATCACTGGGTTCCTGGTGCTGCTGGCAGCTGAGCTGGGTGCACAGGGCTCTGCCTGTGTTGGTCTCCCTGTGGCAGAGGTGAGAACACTTGTATCCTCACCACAGTGTGAACAGCTTGTGAACATATCCTTTTCTTTCTATGTAACTTTCTAAGCTCACTGGGGTGAACTGGGGTCACCTGGGAGTCATTATCTCTGTCGAGCTTTCCTTTTGTCTTTCAGAATGAAAAAAACTCTGTGGTCAAAATGCCCCTGTCTGGCCCCCTGCTCATTAATGCTGTTCAGTTGTCCAGGTCTGACCTGAGCCTTTCTGCTTTGCAGCAATGACAAACCACCCACTGGGCTCTTTTCCTTTTCCCTTCCTGTCTATCTCCTGTTCCCTGTTGCTGGTGGAACTCTACTGATACAGCTCAGAGCCCTCCCGGGGCAGGTGTTTCCCCTCTTTCCCCTGCAGCTGGGCAGAGGTGCAGCCAGAGGTGCCTGCCCATAGGGTGGTCACAGTGTGAATGCAGAGGGGGCCACAATGTGAGGAGAGGGGACCCCTCTCCTCCTCCTCTCTGCAGGGCAGGGGAGGGTCAGCTGTCCCTCCAGATGTTTGCCAGTGTCTCTCTGGACCCTAGGATCCTTCCCTTCCTGCCACGCTGTTTCCAGGTGTGCCAGCACTGCTGCAGGGCTTGTCCCTGCCCTCCCAGGGCTGTGATCACATCCCTCAGGTGTTGGTGGCACGGCTGTCTGGGGTCCTGTCTGGGCGGGGGGCGGTGGGGCCCTCCCTGGGACAGCATCCAGGCAGCAGATCTCTCCTGCTGTTGGGAGATGCGACACCCAGATCACCAGGCAGGGAATGGAGGAGGGGAGGATGTGCCCAGGAAGTGGCCCCAGGCAGAGATGCCTGAAAACTTTGGGCAGAACTGGTTGTGGGAAACAGGCAGACCTGAAATCACCAATAGACTCTGCTTTTCTTACAGCTGGGGGTTGACTCAAGTGTCTGCCTGGAGGTTCCAGGAGCTGGAGGCTGGGCACTGGTGTCACAGCCCCTGAGGTCTCAGATCTGTGCCAGTCACATTGTGGGGTCGCAGTGAATCTGGAAAAGGACCTCTTGAGAGTCTGAAGAGGGCATCTGTGGAGGGAATGCTGCTCTCTGTGCTTCCCTAAAGCTCTGTCAGCATTGTGCTGAGCTAATCATACATCTGCAAGTGCAGAGGAGGGACACAATCAGTGTTTGGATTGCTATTCATTTACAGCATAAAGGCAGGAGAAATTAATTCAGGTGCTGGGGTCCCACTGGTGTTAGATTCCCTTTCACCATCTGGCTGTGTAACCTGTTTTGAGCAGCGAAGTATTAGCACAAAGGAAGAGTAAATAAATTTGTTGCATATTTATGATTTCTTTCTGGAAAATCACTATGCACCACAGCAGCCCTGAGTGCTTTAGGGCTGCTCTCCTTTCCGTGGGCTGACGTACTAAGGCAGCCAAAATGGGTATTATGGCCCTGAAAACTGTACAGCCTCCAGTTTCAGTAAATATACTGCTCTTGCCATCCTAATGGAGCACGGCTAAGTGATCCTTGTGGCGACGGGAAGGATCCCAGCGGCTGCGTTCTGCAGCTGAAACCCGACACTCCGGGTTGGGAACATAAATTGTTAATGAGCCTTGCTGCTGTCCTGCCTCCGCTTTCTGCAGACTGATGATGTATTTCTATATCACTGAGCAATATGCAGGGGACAGGTCCCTGGGGACCCTGGGGCCAGCGCCAGGCAGTGTGTTATTAGCAGCTGTGAGCTGGGGTGAATCAGCCCTACCCCAGACAGGACAGGAAGGGGATGCCTGTGGAAGCTTTCACAGTTAATTCATAGTAGCTTCTGACAGCCTTCACAGAAAGAGAGAAACCTCCTTGGGTCTTCTGGCTGGGTAATTGGATCTGACCAGGAGAGTGGTAGTGATCTGTGCAGATGATAAGTTGTGCTGTGTGCTGGCTGTGCAAGGTCCCCCTCACAAGATAACTGTGACCATGGGAGCTACCTGGGGAGATGGTCAGCTGGTGTAAAACAGCATCACTGTCCTGGAGCTGGTGGAGGACCCAACACCTGTCAAAGATGTGATGTGTTTGGGCTAGTTAAAGAGCCCAAAAGTTGGGCTAGGAAAAAGAGCAGCAGTGTTCTCTGTTTTTTTTCTCAGTGGTGACTGTAGGCAGCTTGAACCCCACAAAATGAGTATGAGAGGAACAAGGATGGGATTCAAAAGTGTTTTATGTTTGCTCTGGCAGCACTTCCAGGGTGTGTGGGCTATCTGTCTAGAGGGACTGAGGCTGTGAGGTTTGTAACGTGAGGCACAGTAAATGAAACACAGGAGAGATCATCTTAGAAGCACCATTCTTAACCCTGAGACTCTCTTGACAAGTAGAGGAACCCTTTAGGTGATGGAAGTAGTGTGCTGGTCCAAGAGCATGAAAAAGACATGCTGAACAGGAACTCCAGGAGTGGAGGAGTAAACCTGCTCAGCCCTGAGCAACCAGAGGAACAGTGGTGAATCTGGGAAGAAAGTTGCAGGCATGCTCTACTGAAGGGGTGAGGAGGAGGGCTGGAAGGTGATCAGGCTGCCCCAGAAGGACAGAGGCCAAGCCCCAGACCCAACAGAGGTGTTGTCACTGAGGGTGTCCTCATCTTGTCCCACGTGTTTGGGACCTATCTCAGGACATTCTGGTGGCCTCATCTCCTGCTCAGGAAGTGCCAGGGTTATAAATCTCAGGGCAAGGCTCAGTGAAAGCAGCACTGTGTGTTTGACAGGCTCCCCGTGGCGGTGGCAGCGTGGAGGATGTGGGCAGCAGCTGGGGGATGGTGTCAGTGTGGGGATCCGTGCTGCTTGGCGATGGGTGATGGGAGGATGCCTTTTCTGGAGGCACTGCTGGGTTTTGGTGATGAGCAGGGAGGATGACTTTCTGCTTTCAGCGCCTGCTGGATCCTGCTGTGCCGCTGGGAATGGAAGGGTGCTCCCAGGCCACGTGCAGCCGCTGCACTGCCCGGAGTGTTACGGTAAAGGCATTTGTTGTGCTCTCTTTCTGTCAGTCTGTGCCAGAAGCATAATCAGGAGTAAAGCTTGGTGCCGTGGAAGAGGGCTGCCAAGGTAGAGAAGGATTTTCCTGGGTGCCAGGATTTGCAGTGCCAGGCAGAGCAGCTGGTGCCCACAGGCTGGATGCCTGAGGGTCCAGCTGCTGCTTTTGTTCTGCAGGGGAGCGCCCTCCTGTTCATGCCCAATGTTCTCAAGGTGTACCTGGAGAACGGACAGACAAAGGCATTCAGGTTTGAGAGGAGCACCACTGTGAAGGTAAGGATGCTTGGCAGGCTCTTCCCACCACCCCAGCCCAACTGATCAGCAAAGGTGTGGGCAGGGCCCTTGCAGCCCCCCCGGTTGCATTGACCAGCTGCTGGCATTGCTGGCTGGTGCTGGGCAGCTGGCTTTCCTGAGTTCCAGCCTCATTTCTGCACTGTTAAGGGTGTTTCCCTCTGGAGACATGAGCACTGATTAACCCCCTCAGATGAAAGAGCAGCACTGGAGGGAATGATCCTCCTGAACGAAGAGTGATCCTCCCTCAGATCACTTCTGCTGCGGGCATCACAGGTTGCCATCATTCCCCTGAAAACATAGTGCTACTCTGCAGAGCCATTGATCCAGCCCTTCCCATAACTGCTGTGCTTGGACAGAGCCTTACACACCTCCAGGTTTTCTGGCCTGATTGTTGTAGCTGCTCAGTGTTTACATTGGACTTGGTAAGATTTGGCCACGGCCAGTGGTTGGAGGTCATAAATTACTTAGAGGGCAGGTGGTATCCCGCACCAGTGCAGATGCTGTGGCAGAGATTCATGATGGACAGACATTCTGAGGCTATCAGGCTGAAAATATGTTAAGGGGGAACACAAAGAGGTTTCATTTATCGTGCAGTGAAAACTTCCCTCAGAAAAGGAGGAGTTTGTCTAGCTCATTCAAGCTTCACAAAACAATTGTGGTCTCTCAGACAAGTAAGTGTGTGCAAGTCTTTTGACTTGCAGGGTCTAGAAAAAGAAAATGGTGAAATAAAGCGAGGAGAGGAGAGGAATTTGAATGCCTGTCCCCAAGGGTTTAATTTCTAAAGGATGGATTAGCTCTTCATCTTTGACATGAGTTTCTCAGCTCTGACATGAATGAGTTCTCCCAGTTTTTGAGAGCAGCCCTCATGACTGTCCTCCAGAAGCACCTACATGAGTAAAATGCTTCCCAAGTTAGGTGTTTCCAGAAATTCCTCTGCATCTTGAGACATCCTGGCTTAAAACTGAGCTGAATCAAACATTTAGGTTTGCCTCAAGAGGCTTGATTGAGTCCAAGGGCTTCTGTTTCAATTTGTTCTCAGTCAAGGCCTGAGGTGATATTTTATTTTTGCCAAAAGTAAACCTTATTACTTCCGTAACAGTTAGAATATCGACAGGATTCTTTGTTACAAAGTGAAACACCAGTTTCAGTCAGACTTGGTAAGATTTTTACAATTATGGTCTCAAATTCTGTTTATTGGAGAGAAGTGTTTTTTTCACCAGTTCTTTTTAGTTTCTTCACAAATCACAGAATCACAGACTGATTTGGGTTGGAAGGGACCTTAGAGATGATCCAGTTCCAACCTCCTACCATGGGCAGGGACACCTTTCATTTGCTTCAAGTCCTGTCCAGCCTGGCCTTGGACACTTCCAGGGATCCAAAGTGTTGCAGAGTTCTAGAAAGCTAGAAGAACAAACACAGCAAACACTTGGGTCAAGGCTGACAGAAAGTCAACACCACCTAGCTGAATGAGTGTGAGGCAGCTCAGAACAGGCAGCTCCAGGAAGTGGATTTGACACCTGTGACACCTTGGAGTTTGCAAAGCTGCAGCTTCCTCACCTTGTCCTCCTGGCCTGCTGGGATGTGTTGTGCTCTGTCTGCCCATGCCCCCGCAGTCCAGCAGGCTGGAGTCAGGCAGTGACCTTGCTGTGATGTTTGAGTAGTGCTGGTGCCACATCTGAGCTCTGTGTGCCCCCCGTGCCCCTGCCAGGACATCGTGCTGACGCTGCAGGAGAAGCTGTCCATCCGCTGCATCGCCCACTTTGCGCTGGTGCTGGAGGAGCAGTACAACCTGGCCAAGATCCACCTGCTGCACGAGGAGGAGCTCATTGCACAGGTGAGCAGAGCCCCCCACGCATCCCACAGCCCTGCAGGGGGGCACTGCCCCCCAGGAACAGAGGCCATGGAGGGGCAGAGGGAGCCCAGTGCTGCAGGTGTCACCAGAGGGGTGAGCTCAGCTCAGCCCCAGTGATGCCATCCACCTCTGCCATGGTGTCCACCCACATCCCTGGGGAAGGGGCACTTTGGGAGCATCCTGAGTGCCCACACACAGAGCAGTACCCATGGGCTGGTGTTGCCTGGACCATGGAGAGTAGTCATGGGTGACATCCTTTTGTGCTACCTGTCACATCAGCCTGTCCACAGAGGACTGCTTGAGCCTTAAAACAGCTTTAAGGTAGCTGTGCATGACCTCATTTACTGTTCCCTCAGTAGTCAGAGCATTCACCCAGGCAGGGGCCACTTGGGTTAAATTCTGAGTCAGTACTTTGTGTCCTGTAAACATGAGGCCAGCTTGTGTGATCCTGCTGCTCTAACAGCAGTGCTGGTTTGTTAGGAAGTGCCTGCTCAGGCCTCTCAGCTCTGTGCTGATGGGTTTGTTGGTTGGCAGTCCACTGCAGAGGGGTTCGTGGAATCATACAGAATATCCAGAATGGGAAGGCACACACAAGGATCATTGAGTTCAAGTCCCTCAGTGGCTGATGCTGTCAGACCACTGAGCACATGGGTCAGAGGATTTCCACTGGGCAGGATTTGCCCAGAATAAAATATGCTGATGTATAACTCAGAGTCTTGACCTTGTATTGACATTACAGTGATGATTCAGGGGTCTGTTTAGGGCTGCTGTGTCTTGTGACTGTACTCCAAAGCAGAGCAGCCTGCCCCTTCCCCTGCTGTTATCACACAGCCCCAAAGCCTCTGTCCTGGTCACACAGCAAGTGTGTGGGATCAGTGGGTATTTAAATGAAGTGTTGCTGTCAAAGGGCTTCTGGGCTACTGCAGGGAGAAGAAGAAACAGATGAAGAGTGAGAGATAAAATTACAAACACTAGTGAAATCTCCTTGTGTTTGTTAGGGACAATCTCCACTGTCCCCTTGCCCGTGGTGTTAAACAATTCCTGTGGGTCTGCAGTGCAAAGGCTCATTGTGCACTCGTGGAGGGAGGGCTTGTGGTGTGATACCCTCTCTCTGTTGCAGGTGGTCCAGAAAAGAGACTCTCATGACTACCGCTGCCTCTTCAGAGTGTGCTTTGTCCCCAAGGACCCCTTGGACCTCCTGCAGGAAGACCCAGTGGCCTTTGAGTATCTGTACCTGCAGGTGACACTGGGGCATGCCATGCTTAGGAATTCCTTCTCACCCCATTATAATTTTTGCTTTAAACCAGAGCATGCCTCAGATGGGCTCAGCTGTATGGATGTGAAATGCAGAGTACTTAAATCAGAGCATTTCAATCAATTTGCCTTAAATTCTTAAACCTACTTGTATGCTTGGCTGGTGATATCCCCAATTGGATGCATGGTGTCATGCTGGCAGTCTTGTTCTGTGTTCTTGCTGACCTACCTGTGCCCTGTTTGCCCCAGAGCTGCAGTGATGTGCTCCAGGAGAGGTTTGCTGTGGAAATGAAGTGCAGCGTGGCGTTACGTCTGGCTGCCCTGCACATCCAGGAGAGGATCTATGCCTGTGCCCAGCCACAGAAAGTGTCCTTGAAATACATCGAGTAAGTGCACAGATTTCTCTGCTCTGGTGTAACTGAGCCCAGCCAAAGCAGGAGACACCTGGAAGTGGCATCAGCTCGCTGTTTGCCCCATGTTTAGCTCTGCACAGGAGTCCAAAGGGGACTGCAGCCTCTTTGTTGTGCTGCCCTTTTTAGGGCAGGGTGGCCTTGTGGCTTCCCTGTCCTTAACCCACTGAACTACCTGAGCAGCACAGACAGTGAACACAGGGGTGTGTCCTGAGGCAGAGGGACAGCCTTATCTGTCACAAGGCCAGGGACTTGAAACTGCAGATCTCTCACACAGTGATGGTTACCTGAGCTGCTCCTGCCAGTATTGATTGCAATATCTGGAGAGAGAGGGTGTAATCAGCTTTTCACAGCAAGTACATCTCTCCATCCACCAGAAGCATACCAGAAATACCTACTTTGGGCAGTGATAGATCCTGTGAAGTATTTGGATCTGTGGGGAAATGACCAAAAAATGCTTTCAGAAGGAGCAGGTGGGCCATGCTGCATGTTGGTGCTCTTGGACTGCACCTGCCCTAGAGACTGCACCACTGCTTTAGGCAGTGGTGACGAACTCGTTGTTAATTACCAGGCACTGGTGTGGTGACCAGACTAATTACCAGGCACTGGCTGCCTTATGTACAGCCAGATGTGCCCAGCTGTATGCAGGGAGTAGGGACAAGGGGCAGCTACACTGCTCTCACCTCACAGGTGTTTAGTGCTTGGGCTGAGTAAACTCTGCAGCAGCACACATGGCCCACGGTTTGGGTCCAGGAAACTCACCGTGCTGAAATGTCATAATCCTGTCACCAAAGCAAGGTGCATGCAAGGACAGAATCTCCATCCTCTGGATGGTATGGGGAAATTGGGAAAATTGGGACTCTCCTGCTAATGAAGGCTGTGAATTACCTCCTGTGAAACCATGTGAAAGTGGCCATTCTGCACCAAAGGTGCAGGTAGCACTGAATTTGAGCCAGCCAGGCCAAATGTGTGTCACAGCCCCCCAAGGCTGCCTGGTGCCTCTGCCCTGTCCTGTGCTGCTGGGGGTCAGTGTGGCTGGGACCCTCTGTGCTCCTTTCCCTCTTTCTGCCAGGAGGGACTGGGGAATCGAAAACTTCATCTCGCCCACCTTGCTTCGAAACATGAGAGGGAAGGACATCAAGAAAGCCATCAGCTACCACCTGAAGCGGAACCAGGTGCTGCTGGACCCTCGGCAGAAGGTAGTGTGTGAGCCCAGGGGGACAGTGCCCCCGGGGTGGTGGCAGTGTCCTCCCCCTGGGTCTCCCCCTGCGTGTCACCCAGGGCTTTTCTCCTGCTTCTCACGCCCTGTGCCCTCACTTCTGATCTCCCTGCATGTCCCTCTGCACTTTGCTGTGGGCTGACAGATGCTCAGTGGGCCATGTGGGATGGTCCATGGACACCTCTGTTGCCTGTCCAGACTGAGCTTGATGTGTTGGTCAGACACCCAGTCCTGCACAGCAGAATGTCTCTGTCCTGCAGCTGCCTGCAGCACCTGTTTCTAAACTGTGTTTCCTCTCTTGCCGAACGAAGCACTCGCTCACAGCAGCCCAGGTGCGCCTGAGCTACCTGCAGATCCTGGGAGAGCTGAAGATGTACAGTGGGAAGATCTTCAATGCCACCATGATGGTACGAGATGTTTATTTACGTAATTGCTTTTGGCATTCAGTCCTACTGGCCACACTGCTTCTCCCTGCCCTGGGATGTCACGGTAGGTGTTGGTAAGGGGCTCTGCTGGAGAAACTCAGCATAATTCCACTGAAGTGTCCACAGTGGGACCAGCCTACAGAATAGTTATGCATGTTTTTTTCTAATTGAAAGCTGTGACTCCTGCTCTTCAGATAACCCTTGTCTATATTTTGTGTGTTATAAAGTACTTGAGAAATCTGGGGAGGCTTCAGACTCCTGAAAAAATACTGGAAATGTTTAAACCTCGTTGTAAAAAAAGAACTCTTCTCTTTTTACAAGAGGTTTCTTGGGTTGTTGATTTTTCTGTCAGTCCCCACCAGGGTCTGTGCTGAGCTGCAAAACACGTGCTGTGTCACACAGGGAGCTAAGCAATGTTGGTGGGTCTGTACCAGAGCAAGACCTCACCCATGGGCCCCAGTAATGCTAAAGTTTACACCTACATGCAAATTGAACAATTTCTGCTAGATTGTATGTGTGTTACTTCATTTTTTGTTAAGTGTCTCACCCTAACAGAAAGCATTGACATTTCTTCCAACCCCAGAAATGTCTTTGTGAGGTTTCTACCCTGCAGCTGCAGCAGGTCTCAGTTGGTCCGTATGGGGACACCCTGGGCTGCCAGGTAACACTGCTGACAGCAGAGCACCTGCTGCCAACCACATCTCTGGGTCTGCCAGGTGGCTGGTGCATCCCTGGGGCCACCCGGGGCCATGGGATGCTGCTGGTCCCTGTGCGGGGTAAAGAGCAGGGAGCAGGCTCCTGTGGCAGGCCAGCAGCAAAGAGTCAGTGCTGAGATCCTACAGAAGGTCAGGGGGCTGAGGGGTCCCTGCCCAGGCTTTATCAACAGGTTTGACCTCTGTCCCTGCAGCTGCAGGACAGGGAGTCGTACGTGGCATTGCTGGTGGGTGCCAAGCATGGCGTGAGCCAGATCATCAACAGCAAGCTCAACATCGTCACCTGCCTGGCCGAGTTCCCCAGCATCAGCAGGGTGGAGCTCAGCGAGGAGTCTGAGCGAGTGAGCACTGTCAAGATCTACCTGCAAGACCTGAAGGTGAGTGGCTGTGTGGGGACAGAAGCACAGGGGAGTCACCTGCACCATCAGCTCTTCTCAAAGGCTGAGGCTGGATAAAAGGCTTGGAACAGACCTGGGAGGGAAGGCTCGTAGGAAGAACAAAAAAAGTTACTAGAGGGAAGTGATTCTTCCTGCTGAGGAAAAGTGATTCTTCCTCCATCAGTGAGGCACACCAAAGTAAAAAAAGGCGAGAAAAATAAATTACTCTTCTTTGTCTGTGCCTCCTGCAAATCAGACTGAGGGGGTGAAGGGGTACATGAGATAGAGGGGGTGCTTTATCCTTGTGCAGCCTGTTCCTGCAGACTCTGGCACAAACAATATTTGTTTGTTGTAATCTTTTTTACCCTTTTCTCCCCCACACCTTCAAAAAACAAAACAAACCAAAAACAGGTGCTTACTCTGCTGCTGGAGTCAAACAGTGCAAAGGATCTCGTCTGCCTCATTGTTGGTTACTACAGACTCTTTGTGGATGCAAACGTCTCCATATTTACCTGGGGAGAGAAAAAACAGCAACTGCACCGTGTCTCAGCTGAAGAAGGTTTTTAAAAACCAGCCCTTTTTTTACAAAGGATGGGGAGGAAGTGGGTGGATGACCCAGCTCCTAGGAACAGCCTCCTGTGGGAGCAATAACCCGGGGCTGTGTGGTAGCACCTGCAGACGATTAAGGCTGGACTTGACGATCTTAGAGGGCTTTTCCAGCATTCATGGTGCCATGATCCTGTGACAGCTGCAGGCGTGTGGGAGTTGCAGACCAAGGCTTGGGGCGAGGGGTCAACTGGCAGCTGCCCTGCAGCTCCAAGGTGCTGCCCTGGGCTAGAAACACCCTCACGGGTCCAGCTGCACCTTCCCTTGTTGGCCGGTGAGCTGGCGAGGGCTGAGCCCACTGGGGCCCTCGGGGGAGGATCTGGCTGACCCCCTCCCCACCCACAGGATGGGCTGACAAGTTCCTTTAAATCCCAGGGTATGAATCCCGAGCCTGCAGCGACTCTGAAGATTCCTGGGACCTGGATTCCTCCTCGGAGCGTCGCACGGACCCCGCTGTGGCGTGCGGCGGTGCGGAGGGGCAGGGAGAGCCCTGCAGCCCCGGGGGGAGCAGCGCAGAGCCCCCGGCCGGAGCGGGTGACCCGCGGGGCGGGGGTGACAACGCCACCGACAGCACATCCGAGGCGTCCGACTCGGCCAACACCGAGAGCCGGGGGTTCAAGACGAGCGGCTCCAGCGACTCCATGGATGCGCTGGAGGAAGATGAGCTGGAAGCCTGCTCTTCCTCCAGGCCAGAGCTGTTCCACTTTTACACGCCGACCGTGCAGGAGATGAGCAGTTCCGACAGGAGCTTCGTGCCGGTGTGTGCCGCGGGCAGCCCCGGCGGGGCAGGAGCCGGGGACTATTTCTGCTTCCTGCAGGTGCCGCCGGCAGAGCAGGCGGGGTCCGGGGGCAGCCCCTCGGGGCAGGGCGCGGGGGCGGCCACTCTGGAGGCCAGGCTGTCCGAGGCGGACACCACGGGCTACTACAGCCTGTGCTACAGCACATCCCCCGCGGGCAGCGCGCAGGGCAGCGGCGCCGGCCCGGGGCACGCTGCTTCAGCCCGGGAAGGGCGCAGCACCGGGGACAGCGACCTCGTCCTGAGGCCGCCCCCGGGCTTCAGTGACTCCAGCTCCGAGGAGGAGTTCTACGATGCTGCGGACAGGCTCAGCCCTCCGGACACGCTGGCAGGTAAAGCCACACCCGCGGGCTGCAGGTCCTTCCTCTCTTTGCCGGGCTGGGGTGCTGCCTCTGCTCCCATCTGGCCTCCTGGGGGGATCACCGTCCAGCTCCTAGTAGCTTCTCCAGGACTTTTGAAGGACCTTTGAACATCCATTCTCCACAGGCCACTCCTCAGCACCGTTACAGTGACATTGCAGGAGGATTTGTTATCACATGCAAAACACTGGGTGCTGGGAAAAGTCAGTTTTCAGAGGAGTGGCAATCTGGAGTCTCTACTCTCTTCCTCTCAGCTAAGGAGACCCCAAACCTGTAAAAGATTGTTACATGAACCCCCAAGAACAAAGGTGATGTTCAGATCAGAGGCTTGTTACAGAGCTTGGTCAAGGGTTCCCAGGGCTGGGCAGCTCCCTGACCCCACTGCATTTTCTCAGAAATGGGAGGATTCTTGTTCCTGAAGTGATTGACTCTTTCAGTAATAATGGAACCTCTTAAGAACTTGATTCATGTTATTAGAGCAGTTTTGGCCTTTATAGTAATCCACAGTCACTAACTATACTGTGTTCAGGCAAAAAATATCTGCCATATCTGGAAACTGTTGTAATCTAAATATCCAGCTGGGAACCTCTGACCATGTTTCTATTTGATGATAAGCCTATGGCTGTGGGCCATAGCAGAGGTGCTGCTGTGCCCAGATTTAACTGGGGAATTACACCCACAGCTGCCCTTAGGTGAAGCAACTCTAGAGCCCTCATCACTAACCCTGGGCTTAAGTCCTTGTAGCCACACACCCAAGCTCTGCCTTTTTCTTGACATCAGACTCCAAGTAGGTACTTGATCACGAGAGACCATTTGTTGCTAGGAAGGAGCCGAGTATCAAACAGACATCAATATGATTAGGTCTGATCTCCCCGTTTATTCTTCATTCCCTATGTTTATGTGGTTACAGAGTAAAAGCAGGCACAGCTAAACAATTGTTGATTGGTTAAAATCTCATGTTCAAGCATTCTAAATGATTGTTCATTGGTTCACATCTTTTGGCAGCAGATTCTTCTTTGTTCTGTCTTATGATCAGCATTTCTGTCTTCAGCATCTATGAGAAGGTACAACCAGTTGTTACATGTCTTCAGCTTATGAGAGGAAGCATCCGTGAGAAGGACCAATGAGTTATTACATTTGCTACTTTTTTGCTAATTCAAGGCAATGTAGGAACAGCACAGGACACAGCAGGCAGAGTAGAAGGCCTCATACTGTTCCCTGATAGCACGGATTGTTGTTCAAACCTCCTATCAATAGATTGTGGCCTCACTCCTCTAAAAATTCCTCTACAATTCCCCCTTCTTCTTTTTCAACAATCCATGCTTGATTCACTACCTTCTCTAAACCTTTCTTCCCACAAGATAGCATCAAGCATCCAACAAGAACAAATATCAGCAAATATCCACAAAATCGCAGACCTTCTATAATTAGTTCTTTCAGCCAACTTGGAATATTACCAAACCAATTGGTCAACCTGTTATCTAACAGGCCTTGCTCTTGTTGGATACTCTGAACGTGCTGTCGTAGATACTGCAATTTCTTATGTATGGATTCACTGTGATCACTCAGATTCATAAAACACATTCCTTCAAGATCCTCACATCCATGTCCTGTGCCAGCAATAAGAAATTGATAGCTGCTCTATTTTGCAAAATCGCATGCCTTAAACAATTTTGATCCATTAACAATTCTTCTGTTACCATGGTAGTTGCATTTGATTGCTTTCCAGCCCAACAAGCTAAATGTGCTAAATTCTTCAAAGCATTTCCAGCAGCTGCACCTGGTATACATATAGCTCAAAGGGTTCTAGCTGTAACACTCATCAATTCAACCTTGTCATTACATTTTGGTGTTAATCCCAATGATCTTTTCTGCCTTTGCACATGATCGGCCATGGTCATGTTAAGCCATTGTCTCATAGAAGGGGCTAACAGAGTTAGTTTTCCCAAGTAACACGGACCTCCAAATACATTTGAGGGAATTCCTTGCTAGGCATGATCCCCACAAATTAAAAATATATTTGGAGGAAGAGCTTTTGGAGTGCCATTGTTCCAAAGCCTCATCTGGTTTTTGATAGTTTCCATTCCAAGACAAGGAAAACCCTGAGGTGATTTAGAGGTAGTGTTACTTCCACAATAGCTGTTTGTGCCTTTGAATGTGTACCACGGTGAGCTAGAAGTCACATTTGTCCATCCTGACCATTTATGTGAGCCTTTAAACTGAACACCTGCAAACGCAGATCCACCAAATCCAAAACACATTTGTGTCCAGTTTTTCGAGGAATTGCCAATGGGCTGAAACCCTAATAGGTCTAATTCTTGTGGATCCCATGGCAATGGTTTTGTTAATTTAGAAATCAATTCAGCCATACGACGAGTATCTGACATCTCCTTTCTACATTTTCCTGTGCTATAACTTTTGAACTCTGAAACGTTTATCCCAGGAATCCCTATTAGACAAATTCTAAAAGGGTTTCCTGCAGAGGTCGTGGATAAAAAGAAAGAACTCTGACCTGTCTCATTTGCCCATGTGACCCACATATTTTGCCACACATCTATCTGGTGGAGGAGGCAGCTTGTTCTGCACCACAATAGAAACATGGCCATCCCAACAATGAAGTGTGTTCAGGCTTGATTCTGCAATACCATAAGCTTTGCTGAGTGCTCATTTTGTCTCAGCTAGAATAGTCTTTTCTCTATTTTCTGGCATCCAATTACTTAAAGTTTGTTGATCATCAAACCCTCCATATTCTCTACAATGTTGCTCAAATGTCTGCTGGCTAAAAACTTCAAGACAATCAGAACAAATGCAATTATTTAGAAGAAGTGCTGTGCTATCTCTACAAAAAGTATTAAAACAATGACCACAGGGTAAAGTTAAAGTTACTGGAGTACAACAACTAGGATAAGTTAAATGACAACACTCTCTTAAATCTGCTGATAATGCTATTTTCCCAAGTGAATGTGCATTAAGAATTCAAAATGCTAGGGTTTCAAGATGCAAATTTTGATCAGTTGTGCAACTGATTCAGCAAGACACAATCTTTGTCTCCACTGCCGCCTGTCTTCTGCTTCGGCCATGCAGGTTGCCTAGATCTGCTGGGCATGCACAACGGACCTTCACCTGTGGAAACACACATATAACCACAACCATTAAAAAGAACTGGTGCAGAACCTTCCCAGATCCCTGTTTTAGGGTTCTGGTAGGTTACAAGCAAATTGGGAAGACTCTGTGGCCATCCACGTTTTACAGTCCAGTGATGAATAACAACAGGAGGTTCTTCACGTCCTTCTGTGAGACATAAAAAGTTTATTGTGAGCAGGACTTTATTGAGTCTCTGATGAGGATCTTTTTCGTCTCCTTTCTGCTTTAGCAAATAGCTTTTCAAAACCTGATGGGTGTGTTCAATAACAGCCTGACCAGTGGGAGAGTGTGGAATGCCAGTGATACATTTCACACTCCATTGCCTCATAAACACCTTGACAGTTTCACCGACATAGGCAGGACCATTATCTGTCTTCACAGTTTCTGGAAAACCAATAACAGCGAAACAGGCAGTGAGGTGCTTGCATACATGCTTTCCTTTTTCTCCTGCTTGAGCAGTGGCCCATACCATTTTTGAATACGTGTCCACAGATACATGTACACACTTCAGTCTTCCAAACTCTGCTATATGTGTGACATCCACTTGCCAGATCTCTAACGCTTTGAGACCTTTGGGGTTGACACCCAGACCAAGGCCTGGTCCATGATGACTGCCTTGTGGGCAGGCACGAACAACTCCATGTGCCTCAGCATGTGAAAGTCCAAACTGTCTTCTTAAGGCTCTTGCATTCTAATGGAATACATCACGACTGTTTTGCTCTTGGCCAAACTGATCTTGAGGAGGCGTATGCCTAACTGTGTTCACAAGTGCATCAGCACAAGCGTTTCCTTCTCCTAAACCTTGATCCCACTGATGACTTCGAATGTGGATGACACAATATGGTTCTGTTTGAATTTTAACTGCACTTCTGAGTTACATAAACAACTGCCCTAATCTTGGGGGTTTTGTTTCTTTTAGCAGAGCATCTTCAATTTGTTGTGCTACTCCAACAACATAAAGAGAATCAGACACCACATTCAAAGGTTCTTGATGCCAGGTAGACACACTGCTGAGAGTTCCAAGCTCTGAAGAGAATCTCCAACACTTCCTTGAAGGTGTTGAGATCTCCTTCCCAAACACAAACTGCTTTGTGTGAGGCTTTTCCAGCATCAGTAAATACTTCCTTTCATAGGTTGTCACACGCTCTTTGGTCATTCAGTCCACTGATTTTCATTGATTATCTGCTATAGAGATCCTTTTGGTTGTTCAGAGTGGACCACCCGAGCACTCTAACAATGCTTCCTGCAATGGACGCACATGTCGAAGCTGCCATGCGAGGTCTTCTGCTTGGACAGGTATATGGATGTCTGCAGGTTCTGTCCCAGAGACTTCTACAATTCTGTTCTGCCCATTTTGAATGACAGCTCCAATAGCCTCTGTTCGAGTAAAAATACTGATGGGTGGTGAGGTGGGCAGAAAAATCCACTCCAAATTCAAAAATTCAGGTTTCTTCTTGCTTTGCTTCTTGTTGTCAATGTGAATGGCATCCATGGCATCTAATCCTGCATCACATTCCCCCTTTTTCTTTTGCCATTGACAGATGACAGCAAAAGGACTATCTTCTGAATTGACAATCAAGAGAGACAAAGGTACTTCTGAAAGTCGTTGATAGGCCCAACCTGATTGAAGTTTCTGACTTAACATGAACAGGCACTCTTGCTGTTGATCAGATAGTTGACAAGGCTGATCAGCATCATGACCTCTTAAAAGTGGCAACAAGGGGCAAAGATCTTCATTTATAATTCACACAATGGTGCGAACCCATTGCAAATCTCCTAAAAGTTGTTGAGCCTCTTGTGGAGTACAGATGTTTGTGGAGAGAACAATTTTTTGTGGGCTTATCTGGGAGTCAGAAATGTTCCACCCCAAATACTTCCATGGTGCTGTTTGTTGAATTTTTTCAGGAGCTACAAGCAGTCCTTTGTTCACCAACAAAGTACAAATGTCTTTGAGCTCTTGATTGCTAAATGCTTGCTGTCGTGCAAATAAAATGTCATCCATGTAGTGATAAATGATGGCATCATTGAAATGCTGTTGAACTTGTTTCAGGGCCCAAGTGACATAAAGTTGACAGAGAGTAGGAGGGTTGTGCATTCCTTGAGGAAATACCACCCGTGCAAATCGTTGAGCCGGTTCCCCTTTGTTCACAGATGGCACAGTGAAAGCAAACTGCTGAGTATCTTGATAGCAAAGTGGAATGTGAAAAAACAGTCTTTCAAATCAATAATTAGCAAAGGCTATTTTGGCCACATGACTGGAGATAGTAAACCTGGTTGCAAAACTCCTATCGCTTGCATCTGTACATTGACTTGTTGCAAGTCATGTAACAGTCTCCATTTGCCTGACTTTTTGGGCATCGCAAAAATTGGCGTGTTCCATGGGCTAATGATTTTATGTGTCCAGCAGCTAATTGTTCTGCTACTAATTGTTGTGCAATTTGCAGCCTCTCAGTTGTCATTGGCCACTGATCCACCCAAACTGGTTTTTCTGTGAGCCATTTGAGGCTGGAATTGGAGGCTGTTCTTCAGTGGCCTGTCCTAAAAAGGCTGAAGTGCTGTTGTAGGGGTAACAACTCCAATTTGTGACAAGACATCTCATCCAATCAATCCTTCTAAATCTCCTGGCAAAGGCATCACATAAGGTCACAAAGAAATTGATTGTCCTTCAGGAAAACAAAATGTCACTGAATGCACACTGAGATGAGGAGCAGTTGCACCACCCATGCCTAACACTTGTCCCGGTGGTGTCTGGAGTGGCCATTCAGCAGGCCATCTCTGCTTACTCAATATTGATACATCAGCTCCTGTGTCAAGCATTGTGTTAGGTTCTTTTTGTGTTCCCCATAAGTGTGATAGTAAGAGTCTGCATGGGTCTTTGTGACACTGTCTGTGTAAAACAAACTGCAGGTCCCGTGGAACCAAATCCTCCAGTTCCTCGTTTTCTCAAAAATTCTTGTTCCTGTATGTCTTTCTGAAAAGCAAAATGTGGTTGATTGTTAAAAATAGCAACTGTTTGAGCTATCTTGCTCCCTTTGGGTACAAACATTGGTGGATTTAAAGTATAAGCCATGATATGTATCTGTCCTTCAAAATCACCATCAACGACACCTGGAATTACAATGAGTCCTTTTATACCAGCTGATGACCTTCCAACTAGAATTCCTCCAAGAACACTGTCTTGACTCGAAAGAGGGCCTGAAGCATATGATGGAATGTTTTGAACTGCAGTATTAGTTAAAGTAGCATTTACTGTTGTTTCCACACCCACTCTGAGGCTCTCTCTGGCCATTGTTGATGTAAGAATCCCATGCAGGGGCTGCTGTTACCTTCGCGTGGCCTCCTCTCGCGCTCTTGATTCCATTTCCCGATTTCTGACAAGCTACAGTCACCTGATTATCAACTTGGCATTTATCACACCAGACAGTCTGACTACATTGTTCATAAATGTCCTGATTGTCCACACCGATAACACGGTCCTATGATTGCTCCTTGCCGCCTTTTGGGATGAACAGTTGCTGAGCGTCGCTCCCCTCCTTTCAAAGCAGCTGCTATTAACTTGGTCTGTGATCCCATTGCTTCTTCCATGACTTCAGCTACCATAGCAGTCTGAGATTGTTGCTCTGCTCTGCTGACACGCAAAAGCATTTCATCAACAGGTGATCCTTATGGTAAATTCCCTAGGATAGACTTCGTTTTGCTGTTGGCATGTCAAATGCAAGTAGTTGAAAAAGATGATCTTTCATTTCAGTTGGTAAATCTGGATTATCTTTAATTACTTCCCACAGATGATTAACAAAATGAGAATAACTTTCACTGATGCCTTGCTTTAGGTTAGAAAAAGTTGGAGCCTTTTTATCTTGTGGTATACTAAACAAAGCTTCTTGAGCAAGTCAAGCAGCCAAATGATGCAAAGCCGAAGGATATGATAATTGAGTTGATGTGGATGCAAAATTTCCTCTGCCTGTAATCATGTCTGCAGTAATTCCATATAAATCATGTCCTTGAGGCCAGTGCTTATTTGCCTGTATTTGTGCCTCCCAATACCATTCACTTTCCCACATTAAAAATTCAGATGGAGTCAACAACAGTCTTGCTAAATTCTGACAGTCCACTGGGGCCATCACACCTGCTGTAAAGATCCATGTTAGAATAGATTTTGCAGCTTCAGATTTCAGTCCATGCTGAGGGACTGTTTGCTTTGCTTGTTGCAAAATTTTCCAGTTGCGTGGTCTCCATTCAGCTGTTTGATTTACATGATCTGTAATCACTGGGCAAGTGATTGCTGCTGCAGCAGCTTGCCATTCCCCTTCAAGTATAGCATCACAAATGACTCCTGCCCACAGAGAGGATGAATTTCGCTGCACTTGCATAGAATCCAGTTGTGGGGCGTGTGACGGAGGTCGATTTTCCACATCCAATTGTCTGAGTTCCATTACATTCCAACACTGCTGTGTACAAGTTGTCCAGGAAGGAGCTGTTGGCTTTACTTGATGTTTGTCTCATTCTTTCTGCTCTACAGTAAGATCTTTTAGTTTTGCTAAAACTTCTTCCATCATCACTTCTGTTTGTCCTTTGTCAGGCTGCTGTGACACTGGAGTGTGAGCTCCTGACTCCTTGGGTGACTGACCTGAACTGCTCAATCCACCAGATGGCAGCCGTGGATAACTTTTTTGAGAATCACAGCAAACCCTCCAGTCGTCTGCTATTTCTGCTCTTTGCTCAGTCTCTGTTGGCATAGATTCAGACACTGTTTCCTGCTTTCTTACATGGTGTTGCATGCCTGCAATGGATTTTTCAGGCACCGTAACCATGCCTCGCATGGGCTGCATGAAACCAGTGCCAAAAAGATTTGCAAATCATCCAGGTTTTGTTTTCTCAGCACCTGTGGAGGGCTCGGGGCTCAGTGCTTGTGATGCAGTCATTGTTACTTGTTGCTCAGCCTTCATTTCCCCTAATACTTCAGTCACTAACTGCCAAATGCCCCCATAACTCTGAGCCTTCTTTTCTTACTTTCCCTCCTTCTATTACCTTCTGCCACAGACATTCCCCAACTCCTTGCCAAGCTCCAGGGCTAAACAGCAAAGGGATCTCTTGTAAATGCCCTTGCTTCCGTGCCCACTTCACAAAATTGTGAAGGTGCTTCACTTCTGCTGCTCTCCCTCTCTTAGAGAGAATACTTTGCAGCAGCTGAACTGCAGTGTCTAGTTCCATTGCTCACAGCTCTTACCGTGCAGAAGTCTGAGGCGTGCTCTCAGAATCCAGCTCCATGTTCTCCGATGGGGCCACTTCTGCATCTCCTTTCTCGGAGCTCCTGTCTCTGTTGTTCAGAGTTTGAAGCTTCACTGCCGACCCATCACGTCGTTGGTCACCAATTTGTTGTGAGGAAGGGGCCGAGTATCAAACAGACATCGATATGATTAGGTTTGATCTCCCGCTTTATTCTTCTGTTCCCTATATTTATGTGGTTACAGAGTAAAAGCAGGCCACACCTAAACAATTGTTGATTGGTTAAAATCTCATGTTCAAGCACTCTAAATGATTGCTCATTGGTTCACATCTTTTGGCAGCAGATTCTTCTTTGTTCTGTCTTATGATCAGCATTTCTGTCTTCAGCATCTATGAGAAGGTACAACAAGTTGTTACATATCTTCAGCTTCCGAGGGGAAGCATCCGTGAGAAGGACCAATGAATTATTACATTTGCTACTTTTTTGCTAATTCAAGGCAGTGTAGGAACAGCACAGGACACAGCAGGCAGAGTACAAGGCCTCATACTGTTCCCTGATAGCACGGATTGTTGAAACCTCTTATCAATAGATTGTGGCCTCACTCCTCTAAAAATTCCTCTGCAACCATTTCCCCTTGCAATGACCTGCTTCCAGGTGTCACACTGCCAGCAGTGCAGGCAGAGACAGCAGGAGCTGGGGGCTTTGCTGGGGGATGTGGTGGACACCTACCAGCAGCTGGTGCAGGCTCTGCACCAGAAGCTCATGGACAAGTCTGCCCTGATTTGGGCACCAAGCTCGGGAGCCAGGCATTGCTGCTGGACATTTGTGTCTATGATTCCAAGTCCTGTGCCAGGAGCTTTTTGGCCCACTGTGTAGGCATGTGGGTGTTCTGCTGCCCTGAATTACTTCCTGATTTCCATGTTTTTTCTTGCCATCAGGCTGTGATACGGCATCCTGGGAGGGCAGAGAGAACTCCTCCTGCATCCCAAAGAGGCTGAGGTGCTACAGCTTGGGGGAGAATCCATCGATGCGGGAGAAGCATGGGCAGAAGAAGGAGCTGACCTACACCAAAAGCCTGAGGAAGAGAAGGTCTTTCCTGAAAACTGATTACACCTCGCAGGTCAGTTTCCCTGCAGCTCTCCCAGGCTCTCCACAGCGCTGCTGCTCCTGGCCACCCACTCAGCCCTCTACAGAGAACACAAGGAAGGACCTGGAGATCGGGCTTCCTGTGGCCACCCAGGCCCAGAGGGACACCACAGACCCCTGCTCTGATCTGATGGACATGGAGCCTGACACCATGGAGACAAAGTCAGTGATGGAATGGCTGGTTTCCTCCATTTCAGACGTTCACCATCCTGGTGACCACTGTGGGGATGAGGACAGCAGCCTCCAGCCAGCACGCCCCCCTTTGCTGTCCCTAGAGCCCCTTCCCACAGGTCAGAGTGGAGCTGCCCAGGAAAGCTCCCCAGTGGAGGCAGATCCCGGGTGTCTGAGCAAGGAGAGCTGTGTGCCCAGCGGAGGCTGGCAGACCCAAGGGGCACAGGAGGAGGGGAGTGAGGTGGTGGCCACCCAGTACAAGGCCAGTGTTGTGCCCTCTACAGTTGTCTGCCCCTCTGCAGAACTCCTGCTGCTGCCACCAGCTCCTGGCCCCAGCACGGCCCCTCCCTGGGACCAGGGGCCGCTCCCTGAGAGTGTGGAGCCTTCCCTGGCTCCCTGTCAGGAGAGCAAAGCCGATGGTCAGAGCTGCATCACTGGCAAGGGCAGTGTTGGTGGCGAGGGCCGTGCCGATGGTCAGTGCCGTGCTGATGGTCAGTGCCGTGCCAACAGCAGCAGCAAGGGCGCCGTGTCCCGGGCCGGGAGCCGACAGGTGGTGAGTGGGGAGACCCTGCGGAAGGTGCACAGAGGCCACGCGGGGTTCCCAGAAGCAGCCCAGCTCCTGGCAGATTGTGGCAGTGCCTCGGGGGTTCTCACCCGCCTCTCTTGGCTCTCATTCGGGGTGAGGACAGACCCTGTGTCACGCAGCCTGCTGCAGGACAGGGCTGATGACCCGCTGGAGCCTTTGGCCTGTCTGACGACCAGCAGGTGCATGGGGGCCAATGCGGTTGGAAGGAAGGTGCTAACATCCCCTGCTGGCTTTGGCAAAGAGCTGGTGACCAGCTCAGGGCTGGGTGCAAGGCAGCCCACAAGAGACACAGGAAATGTGGTGCAGCAGGAGTCACAGCCTGTACAGGCTTCTCTTCCCAGACAAAAGGCTGCAGGGCTGGGGAAGGAGTCCTGCTTGACTCCATCTGCAGGGCTTTCCATCTCCTCGGTCCCAGTTCCCTTGGGGAAAGGAGCAGGAGACCATGGGGCTGCAAAACACTCCTTGCTCTGTTTTAACCCCAAGGAGGGTGAGCAGACCTCTCTGGACCCTGTCCCAGCCCGGCCCCTGGGCTGTTCCCCAGCACCCCGTGGGTTGGACAGCTGTGGCTGCCGGCTGCCCTACATCAGCTGCTTCCCCCAGCCCCACAACCAGGGGGAGCGTGAAACCAGCCCCCCGCAGTTTCCAGGGCCCCTCACCACTCCACCATCCAGCAGCTGCAGCCTTCCCAGGACCCCTGGGAGCAGGCTTCCCAGTCTCCATTGCTGGGGACGTGGCAGGGCAGGACCCCCACATCCGAGTGCTCAGGCAGCTAAAGGACCAGGCATGGATGAGCCCTGCGGATTTTTCCTGCTTTCTGGCCTACACTGTGGAGCTCCAGGAGGTTGTAGGAAAGCTCTGTGGGAACCAGGCAACCCACCTGCATGACCAATGCGCAGAGCAGGGTGCGGAGAGCAAGGGTGCCCTGGGATGGGCTTCCCAGGACCTGCTGTCCAGCTGCCAGGCACTCCTGAGCACGGAGCAACCTCTCACAGAGGTGCAGTGTGCACTGAGAGCCACGTTCGACCGCCTGGTTCACCTGGCAGTGACCTGCTTCCAGGTGACACACTGCCAGCAGTGCAGGCAGAGACAGCAGGAGCTGGGAGCTGCGCTGGGGGATGTGGTGGGCACCTACCAGCAGCTGGTGCAGGCTCTGCACCAGCAGCTCCAGGGACACGGTCTGCCCTGAGTTGGGCACCAAGCTCCTTGCCCGCCAGCACACAGCCCTATCAGCTGCCATCTTCTGTCTCCTGCAGCAGTTCAGGGCATCCCCGTGGCTGTGACAGGCGGGGTGGGGGCACACGAGAGCACTGAGGGGGACAGAGCCCAGATGTGTGCCCTCTGTCCACCTCAGGCTCTCCCCAAGTGATGTTTAGCCCAGGATGGCCATGGGAGGATGTGCCCACACCCATTGGCTGGGCTCCCCAAGAGCAGCAATGCCACAGGTGCTCTTGGAACACTTCAGTGTGTCTTGCCCAGGGCTTGTTCCTTGCCTCCCACAGGCTGTGCAGGTGGTCAGTCTCACAGTGTTGTCTCAGCTGCCTTTGATGCCCAATGGCCTTTGTCACCCATGAGGAAGAGTGGGAGCCTTTCAGCCTGCCTTTCACTCACTCTGCTCTCCAGGCAGGCTCTGGACTAAAGGGACATCAAACCCCACCCTGGCCGAATGTGAAGGACCCCAGGTGGCTTTCTCCACATTCTGTGGCCGAGGGAATACAGTGATCCCATATTCAGCTGCTTTTCCTTAGCCAGAAAGGATCATCCCAGCTGGGGTGACAGCAGTGCTGCTCCGTGTGGTTCCTGTGTCAGCAGCTGCTCTGCTGGCCGTGCTGGTGAGCCAGACAGGCCCTCGTGAGCTCCCACCCATCACAGGAGCAAAGCACGGCCCCGTGCCTGCCAGCAGAAAGGGTGAGCCCTGACACCGTCATGCTGAGGTCAGAGCTGTGCGGGGACTGTCACAGGCTCCTCCAGCCCTGTCCCCCTCCCAGCAGGTGCGACTCACCCTGGCCAGGTGTGAGCTGGTGGGTGGCTTTGCTGTGCATTCCTGTGACGCAGAAATGCAGTAGCCTTGGATGGAGAGGCAGAGGCCAGACCCTCGTTGCTGAGGTCCAGCCTGGGGATATTGGGGGGTAGCTGCCTTTCCCCAAGGAGCTGCTGCTGCTGCACTAGGCAGCTGAGGGCCACAGGTGGGCTGGAGTGATGGCACCACCTCTCCCCAGGCACTGTGGGGACAGGACTGTCCCCTGGCTCTGGGACACTGAAGGGGATCATTTCCACATCCAGCTTGCCAAGAACCGCCAGGGCACAGCAACTGGACAACACTGACACTGCAACACTTGGAGCCCCTGTCGTGGCTCAAGCTCAGGTTAACCCCTGGCTTGGGTTAAACCACAACAGCCCCCAACTGCTCCTGCAGACCCACTGTCACACTTGGACACAAGCCCCAGGGCTGTGAAAGGGTCTTGCTGTGAGAGAGGAATGAAAACACATAACCAAACTTACCTCAGATGACCTTCAGGTCCTGCTGCCACTGGCCATAAGGTTTTAGGACTCTTTTGGCAGCAATGGCTGAGGTAATGTATGGACTCAGCTGCACCAAACACACTTCCTGCTGTGGCTGTGGCATGTGACACTGCTGTGTGCAGGGCACAGCCAAGCCCAGGTACCTCCCAGCAGGGACACGGGTGTAGGGACCTGTGTGTGTCAGGTGTGACAAGGTACCACTCATCAGTAACTGTATGGACACAATGGGGATCTAAACCTTTTATTTTATATTAGATGCATACAACTAGCCAAAGGCTTCAACAGCTCACCAAGTCTTCACTGGGTTTAAGCTGTTATGACGTAGTGCCCTTGGGAGCTGCTCCCCATCCCGCAATCTCCTGCAGGAGCAGCACTGTCCTGTCCCACGGTAGGGGGTTTTCCTTGCCCTTAAGCTTTGCAATCCTAACTTCACCTTACTCTCTGTTTCAATAAAATGAAGAAAACACCTTAAAGCTCTCTCCCCCTGCTCTCAAAACAAGTGTAGATGCAGGAGTCAAAATCAGCTGCAAAGAAGCAAAACTGAATTCCTGTCAGTTTCCACTTGGTAACAGGCTCCACCAGCTTTTCTTTCCTGCTCGGGGGCATGGGGGATGTCCAGCACCACATTCCTGAGGTAGAAGGTGTTGCTCCAACAAGCTCCTCACACTGCTGGAAACAGCTGTCTCCTGTGCACATTCATGCTGGTGCTTCCTGCCTGTGCAGCTCCTCACCACAAAATAAAGAGTTTTCTTGGGCAGCAGTGGCGTGCTGGGGTGTTTCCACCTGTTCCGCTGTATCCGGTAGCACGTAGCCCTTTCCAGAAGAAACTCCAGCCCTCAGAGCTGCTGGCCAGCTCCGTGTCTCGTAGTAGGTGGACAGGACATCAAAGACTGTCAGGAGCAGAGAGATGCTGAGTCACACACATGCTGTGACAACGGTGCCAGCAGCTCCACACACACCCACTGAACAGGAGGGAGGTGATGACAGCTGACCCAGAGAAGGTGCCCTACTTAACACCTGATGAGCTGGTGCTTGAGGCCAGTTTATCTAGGGGCAGATGTGTTTTGGAGAGGACTTTAGGGAGCTCTGGGCAAAGCAGTGGCTGTGTCAATGAGAGTGAGATGCCTCCATCACTGTTTTGCCTGACATGTGCCACCTGCCAGTGTCCCCCCTGTAGTGAGCCACACCTGCTGTGCCCCTGCTATCACTGCCAGGCATGGAGACCCCATCCCTTGGGCACAGAGCCCCCAGCCACTTCCTCTGCCTTGTGTCCATGGAGGGCCAACACAATCCTCATGTTAGGAGTAAAAACTTTGAGGAGCTGGTGTGGGTCATGAGCCCTTCTGCAGTCACCAACAGAGAGACATGCACCTTGCAGAGGTGAAGGAGCATGAGCACATCCCCTCTGTGACCAGGAGTGCCAGTCCATGGGGGTACAGGACACCAACACCCCTCCCTGCCATTGTCAGACTTGGCTGAAGTGGTACAGGCCTCTAAAGTCCCATCCCCCTGTGGCCTGTTCCAACAGCAGTCCCCCAGCACTCCTCCCCCTGAGTGTCCCCTGCCTCGTGCACGGCTTCCTGGGAGCAGGGGATCACACCCAGCCTTTGGGTCACACCAGACTCCGTGTGACCCTGCAGCCCCCATGCAGCCCCTCACCCTGGTTGATGGCCAGCGTCTCGGAGTGGTAGTTCCTGGAATTGGGGGCTTTCACCATGTACTCGCGGATGGGCAGCCTGGCTGTCTGCAAGCACTGCTCCCGAGCCCTCCGCAGGGTCACCTGCTGCAGGGGACACGGGGACATGCTGACACACGGCCTCACACGCGTGCCCTGAGCAGCCACAGAGCCAAAACCTGCCCTGGGGCTTGTGGCACCCATACTGCCACAGCCTCTCCCAGCTCGCTGCTAGGTCCAGGCAGAACTTGAGGAAAAAGGGATGGTGGAGGCAGCCACAGCACTGGGATGTCTCTGCTCATGGGGCAGGCACCACATACCTTGTGAATGCTCTCATCCACCAGCCCTCCCAGCACGTACACTTTGTCCGGATCGATGTCTTCAAGGACTAGAAACAGGACATGCACTGGCTCAGCACCACACCGCAGTCAACCCTGCAGGCAGTGCTCTACCAGCAGACCCCGCTCCCAAGGACAGCAGCAGGCAGAGCCTCCTCACCCTGGGGACCGTGGCCTGGGAGCACACAGGTCCCACCAGCACCAGATCTGTGCACACAGCATGTCTCATACAATGTGAGACAGCCCATGTGAGGAACAACTTGCCTGAAGCATGGAATGGCCTCAAAAAGAAATTTCTAGAAGTCAATCTTTTACTCTGGTTCTTCCTTGCCTATAGCATGTGAAATATTTACCGTTCTCAGAGTCAGGAGTGAGATAAACAATGGCCTCCAAAGGAAACAGGTCCAGGTAACTCTCTGGAGTTGTATCCATCTCAAAAACACAAGACAGAGTGAAGCAGCCCATTAGCCTAAGGTACGTTTGCCAGAACAAAGCCTCCTCCCAGACACAGAGATATCCCAGGGCTGACACCACTGCTCTGGACATACAAACTGCTAAAAGTCTTGTAGGTCCTACAGATCTCCAGTGACCTGGGCTTCTTCTTTTTCAATTGGACAATGTTTCTGTTCTGAGCACTTATCAACACACCTAAAAACTCCATTAAATTCTCTCCTCATCAAAAGTTCTCGGGGTGTTTTGAGAAAGGGAGAGCAGCAACAATTGACTAATTTTAGGTAAGGTGCAGAGCACAGGGCTGAGCTGTCCCTCGATCCCGCGCCAGACCCTCACCAGGTATCCAGCGAAGCCGTCGTTCATGCGGAAGCACTGCTCGTAGATGGGTGTCCCCGCGGCGAACTCCGTCAGGCACAGCCAGAAGGGCCGAGCCGCGCGGCGGTTCGCCCCGTACAGCCTCCGGATCTGTGAGGCGAGGCGGCCACTCTCCTTGGGGACAGAGCGGGACGGTGACCCCGAGCCTGGGGCTGGCGGTCCCGCCGACCTCCCGGTGTCGGGTCCGCAGCCGGGGCGGGCACACGCGGAGCGCAGCCTGTCCGGGACCCCCGAGCAGCCCCCCCTAGACCCGAGCAGCCCCCGGGACCCCCGCACCTTCTCGGTCATGCTGCCGCCCACGCCGAGGTCCACGCACAGCCGCGGCCCCACCGCCCGCGCCTCCAGCAGCCGCTCCGTGGCCAGGGCAGCCGGGACCCTCCCGCGGCGGAGGGAGGGCGGCACGGGCCCGGCGGGGCCGCTGCCGAGCGCCGGTCTCGGGCCGTCCCCGTCCGTCGCTGCCCGCCGTGCCCGGCGGCGCTGCCGCTCCTGCCGCCGCTTGCCGCGCCGGGCGGCGAGAACCCGCTGCCAGCGCCGCCGCTTCCGCAGCGCGTTCCTCTGCGGAAGGGAAGCGGGCACGGCGCTCAGCGGGGCTCGGCGCGGGGCCCCGCCGCACGCACCGAGCACCGAGCACGGCCCCGCCGTCCCGGCACCGAGCACCGAGCGCGGCCCCACCGCACGCACCGAGCACCGAGCACGGCCCCGCCGTCCCGGCACCGAGCACCGAGCGCGGCCCCGCCGCACGCACCGAGCACCGAGCACAGCCCCGCCGCACGCACCGAGCACCGAGCGCGGCCCCGCCGCACGCACCGAGCACCGAGCGCGGCCCCGCCGCACGCACCGAGCACCGAGCGCGGCCCCGCCGCACGCACCGAGCACGGCTCCGCCGCGCCGTCCGCTCGCCCCGCGCTGGGATCGCCCGCGGCCGAGGGCTCGATCCGCAGTAACCGCAGCGCCTCTGCCACCACCGCCGCCTCCGCCTCGCTCGCCGCCGCCGCCTCCGTCCCCGCCGCCAACCCGGCCTCCATCGCGCCGCTGGCGCGGAAGGGGCGGGCCCGGGGCGGGTCCGCCCGTCCCCCCGCGGCGCGGCACCGCCCGGGAGCCGGCAGGTTCCCCGCGGAGCCCGCAGCTCCCCGTGCCCGTTCTCCTGCCCAGCAGGTCAGCTCCGGTGCCGGTCCGTGAGCGGGGTCTCGGCTGTCAGCGGCACAAAGTGTTTCGCACGCTGGCCCAGAAGTTTCGTCCTGAGGTGGTTTCCCTGTTTGTCGCTGTGTGGAGTCAACCGTGCACACAACAGATGCCACAGGCCTGGTCAGTCTGGGGCAACTTCCAAGGATGCTCCTCCATCCTCCATCACGCACCGCTTATTTTGTACATTTAGTCTTCCTTTTCTGTCTCGTTATACTGTGTCTATGGAGACAATCATGAGCAGATGGAATTTGGATAACTAATGGAATTTGGATAGCAAACGAATCCCAAAAAATGACTTCTGATTTGGAAAAAGTGGAAGAATTGCGTGACCAGCACAATCTTCTGGCTGGAACTGCAGAAAGCCAACTGACTGATGCCTGGCCAGGTGATGAGCAGCAGTGCCTGCCCCCAGACAGCTCTGATGGCCTGGAAATCTGCATCCCACACTGTATGGCATTATGTTCCATATGTAAAATGGGGAACGTAAAGGGAGGGGATTTAAACAAAAGCTGACCCAGCTGGGATCAGCTGTCTTGGCTGTAGCCCCCTGGCCCTGCTTGCTGTCAGGGCAGAAGAAGCTGAAAAGCCCTTGGCAGGGTCAGCACTGCCCAGCAGCAGCCACAACATTCACATATGCTGAGCATTATCCTCACCCTGAGTGCAGAACATGGCACTGCACCCCTCAGGAAGAAATGAACCCAACCCCAGCGCAAACCAGGATGTCCAGTCAGGCCCAGCACAAACCTGACTGGGCACTGAGGCAAGCAGCACCTCTCAGAAACTCCTTCCAGTCCACAGCACCTCCTGTACTGGAAATCCTGTGGTCTGTGTGCAGGATGGGGGTCCTGGTTCCACAAGGCCAGGGGGCTGTGTCTGACCCATGGGGTTAGCTGCAGCACTGTTTGTTTCCTAGGAGAGCATCTCTGTTTCCCTGGGGCACTCTCAGGACTACACTTTGCGTTTACCAGAACTGCTCTGCTAAGAAACTGTTCCCCAAGCCCAGAGCATTAATGCCACCCTCTGTGCAGGGTGTTGCTGCAGTTCTTGACTGGTTTCTCCACGAACAAACTGTAGTTCCAAGCACGTCCCACTGAATGCACTCTGCCTCCTCCTCCTGGCCCTGGTGTGGCCCCACTGTGCCACCTCCCCCCTCCCTGTGACTGGGGCAGGTCTCTCTGCGGTGACCAGGGTCAGGGGTGACCCAAATGTCCTAGGAGGTCCCCAGGAATGAGGCAGATCAAGACTGAGCTGGCAATTTTGAGGCAAAAGTGAAGTAGTCAGTAGTAGACAGGTAGAGAAAATTTTGGGGTAAGACCTAAGGTAACACACAAGGGACAAAGAATATTTTGGAAGAAAACTGAGTTCATCCGTAGGGGACAGAGGGAACATTCTGGGGATAAGACAGAGGTCACAGTGACACTCCCAGCATGAAACAGACCCAGAGGAGGGGCGGGTCCTGCCGCTGGACTTCAGTCCCTGAAGCCTGGGACTGTTACGGGTCCCATCCTCACTGGCATGTGTCCTGCAAGGAAGCCTCTCTGGACCCCTCTTGGCCAATGAGGTTTTGGTAGCATCTTCCACGCTCTCAGAACACCCTGCTTAAAAAACCACATTGACATTCAATGTGTTTATAAAAATATTATGTCAGTATGTTTATAAAAAGCTTAAGGAAAAATGTTCACAATCCACTAAAGCAGTGGCTTTTGTGGGGAGGAGGGACCCTGGCCTTTCCTGGGTAGTTTTGGAAAAAAAACTGCTGCTAATTATCTTTAAGAGGGCAAAGGGCTGTGGGGAGCCCAGGGTCGGGGACAGAGGTGCTGTCCCACACGCGGGCTCGTTCCCCAGGGCACAGCCTGGTTTTTTATCCTGGTTTGCACAGAGCGGGTGCGGGGTGGTTCGTACAAAACGCTGCTCGCCGTCCCTCAAAACTGCTTACACACTGTACAAAGACATCAGCGTTAACGGGTTATACATTACATCTTTTGTCTATTAATTAGTACTCAACCCCGCCTGCAGCTGTATCTCAGTCCTCACGCCGAGCAGCCCGAGGCACAGCTGTTCTCTCCGTCTGGAGGCGATGCTGGCGATCCCCCGGCCCCGGCACCGCACGGCCTCACTGCCGTGGCTCCGGGCAGACATCAACCCCCTCCTAGGATGACGTTCCCTTTCCTGCAAACAGCAGAGGCAGCAGCGGCGGGTGCCGGTGCCGCGGCTCGGTGACAGCGGCGCCGCTCCCGCACCGGCCCGGCCTGAGGGACCGCGCTCACGCGGGGCGGCGAACACGTGACCTGTGTGGGCGGGGCCTGGGGCGGGCCCGCGCAGACGCGGCTCCGGCGCTGGCAGGGGCGGGGCAGAGGCGGGGGCGGGGCCGCGCAGGCGCAGTGGCGCGGGGCGGCCGGTAGGGGGCGGACGCGGGCCGGCGCTGCCGCCGCCATGAGCAAGGGCCCGGGGCCGGAGCAGGGGCCGGAGCCAGGGCCGGGCCCAGGGCTGGACCCGGGGCCGGACCCAGGACCGGAGCTAGGGCCGGACCCGAAGCCCCCCCGCCACGGCGACCCCGCCGACCCGGGGCCCGGCGCCCCCGGCGGGCTGTTCGCGTGGCTGCGCGGGCGCTGCCTGGGCCGCGGGGCCGCCGTGGACCCGGCGCGGGACACGTTCGGCGCCATGACCGGACTGTACGCTGCCATCCAGCCCGCAGACTCCGTGTCCCTCAGCACCCGCACGCACGGCGCCGTCTTCAACCTCGAGTACTCGCCCGACGGGTAGGTGTGCTCGGGGTCCCCGCCCGGGTGTGCCCCGGGTTCCCGGTGGCGGCGTGCCGGGGCTCCCCGGCTCGGTGTGCCCGAGGGTGCCCATCCAAGTGTGCCCGCGGATCCCGAGGCGCAGGGTCCGTTCTGGTGACCAGATGTCATCGCTGTTCACATCAGCAGCGCCCCTGGGCTGTGGTTTAAGTAACTGGGCCAAGTACCCGGCGTGAGGTGTCATCCTGTGCTCCTCCCACCTCACCTGGGACTCTCCCTGTCCAGGAGAGGGGCCGGGGGTGACAGTCCTGCTAACGGGTGTCCCTGCTCCGGCTGGTGCCGAGGGTCCCCCCGGTGCTGCTAAATCTGTATTTTGCAAGGTTTTAGTGAAAAAAAACCCGAGTGGTTTGCAAAAGGGCGAACAGGTATTGGAGATAAGCCTTTGATTCAGTGTTACTTTTTCTGTCGCAGAGCCCCTGGAAGGTGTGGGTAGAAGGTGGGCAGAGGGACCAGGTGACACAGGGAATCTGTGGCATGGCAGGCACCTGCTGGAGGGCAAAACCCAACACAAACGTGGAGTTTTCTGTTCTGCTCCCTGCAGGTCAGTGCTGACTGTCGCCTGTGAACAGACTGAAGTCCTGCTCTTTGACCCAATATCTTCAAAGCACATCAAGACTCTCTCTGAAGCTCATGAAGACTGTGTAAATAACATCAGGTAGGTCAGGAGGGACATTTTGACACACTCAGACTATATTTAGGCATTATAGTTTAAATCCTCTGCCGCTTTCTTGGGATAGAGCTGGAAATAGCAAGAGCAGGAGTCTAAATCCATCACTATTTTTATCATGTGGTATTTTAACTTTTAAATTCAGGGGTTTTAAGCTGTTGTGGTTCTGGGAATAGATTTTTAAGGTATCTTCTGACAATATTGCAGCTGCTCTTCACTCAAATTCTCAAAGCAAAGAAACCCACTCCAAAACCCCAAACTACACAATCAACTGCACAACAACAAAAAACTTCAACCGAGAACTAAACCGAAACAAAAATCCCCAAGAAAACTGTAGAACATTCTGAGTGTTTTCACTCAGAAGAACCAAATATGATGTGGGGTGCCAAGTTCATCAGATAAGTTGGTGTTTTTCACAAGCTGGTTGTCCATTTTACAAAAGACTTACATTTTATATCAGCTAGACATCTGTCAGGAAAGCTGGATTAAAATGCATGTCTGACACAAAGGAACTGAAATTCATTCTGCACACTGTTTCTGCAACATTGCCTGGACCCTTGTTGAGGTTAATGAGCAGGATTTCAGTCACTCTAGCACTGCAGAAGTTCCTTGTAGTAAGCATCAAAAATGCTTGCTATTTAGCAAAGTTTGGGATTTTTTTCCCGTGACAGTTGATTGTTGTTCATTTTTCGGAATTGTTGCTGCTTTTGTGCGGTGTAGCTCAAGGCTTAAAGGATTTTTTGTGTGTGTGGTTTTTACCTACCTGAGGTAAAAGGAACAAGACCAAGGATGGGTGTCTTGTTCCTTTTACCTCAAGTGAGGCTTTTCTTAACTGAGTGCCTTCATTGAATGAATTCCAAACATAGACCAGCCTGCCATGTCCTTCTGAAAGTAAAGGCATGCCTGAGTTCCAGTGGTGCTCACCTTTGATCTGCATAGTGCAAACTCAGTGCTTTCATCCGTTCATTTTCTCACTGAACCAAATAACTTGTGTTGGTGTGCTCTCAAGCAAGGTCTCCTCTTCACTCGATGTTTTTGAGAAGCCTTGCATTTGCTTCAGGAAACTCGAGACTCCATTCACTCAGTTTATTTCCTAGCCCCAGCGAGCTGAGTGCTGTCCAGAGGGGGAACATACTGACTGTGGGGGTTCTGTCTGAGCATGTGCTCCTCTGGTGGCTTGGCTCTTGTGTGATTTGCACACAATTCATTAACATACAACCCCCTAGAAAACCCCCAAACCAAACCAAACTTCTGCTGTGCCTCTGCGTTTGCTCGTTTGCTGCCACAGAGGCGCTGCTGGTTCGTATCCCAACAGAACTGCTTTTACTGGAGCTTTCACTGGCACGTGTTCTGCATTAAGTGTTGAGGGGTTTTGTTTGTGGCTGCTCTCTTAGCTCTGTGTTAGCTTACACTCCTGCTGCAGCCCGTTTGCTCTGCAGACAGCCCAGAGCACTGCAGTGCTTCCCTCCTGCCCCAGGTTCCTGGATAACCGACTGTTCGCCACGTGCTCCGACGACACCACCATCGCGCTCTGGGACCTGAGGAAGCTCAACACCAAAGTGTGCACTCTGCATGGCCACACCAGCTGGGTCAAGAACATCGAGTACGACACCAACACGAGGTTACTGGTGACCTCAGGCTTTGATGGAAACGTGATCATCTGGGACACCAACAGGTACGTGGCTGTGCTCGCCTCACGGCTGTTCTGCAGCACGCCAGGACAGGTACACCAGGCCATCTGTACAAGATGCAAAGCCTGCCTCCCTGAATGGGACTGCTTTGTGTTCTGAAACACTGGGAGGAGTTTATAGCCCTTACCAAGAGCTTGCATCACCTCTGTGGTAATAGTAAACGGCTAGAAAGGAGCTTCTCCTCCTCCACCTAGTTAAGGTGTTTGGGCTGGGTTGGACAATCTTGTCCAGAGTCAGAGAATTACTAGGTTGGAAGAGACCTTTGATGATCTTGAAGGTCTCTTCCAACCTAGTGATTCTGTGATTCTCTTGTTGATGTGCCAAAACATAGTTCTTCCTTCCAAAGAAGGTTCTGTCCTTGTTGTTGCTGGAATATGTGACTTCACCCATTCCGTTAAAAGGTAGCATAAGGACAGAGCTCGAAAAAAAGGGTTTTGGGGTGAACAAAGTGAGTGATGCTGGGCAGATCCTGGGCCCTTGTGGACACAGTCAGGTCCTTAAGCTGGAGCTGACACAGCCCCTCCTGTGCTTGTCTTGCTGTCCAGGTGCACAGAGGATGGATGCCCCCACAAGAAGTTTTTTCACACCCGTTTTCTGATGCGAATGAGGCTGACACCAGACTGTTCCAAAATGCTCATCTCCACCTCCTCTGGTTACCTTCTGATTTTGCATGACCTTGACCTAAACAAGTCTTTAGAGGTTGGCAGCTACCCAATTTTAAGAGCCAGGAGGACCACATCGAGCTCAGGTGAATGCTGGTGAGGCGGTCAGTGGCAGGTCCTGTGCTGGGGTGTTTTCTGGGGTGCTCTTGGCCAGCAGCCCACGTGTGCTGGGGTGCCTGTGGGCTCATCTGTCTGGTGCTGTTTGCAGACATAACGTCGTCGGGCTCCTCTGGCCCTCGAGCTGTGGGTTCACCCTGTCACCAGAACAACTCAGGGCCGCTCTCTGAGAAAACCTTGTCACGGCCCTCCCAGCGAGAAGGTAGGAAAAGATCACTAAAAAAAAAAAAGATAAATGAGAAAAAATGCTGGACTTTGATTTACTGTATTCAAAAGAGGCCAGAGTACAATAGTGAAAAACTGGGGTTTTATCCTGTGGTTTTTAAAGAATGGTGTTGCTGAGATTTCTATTAAACCAATAAAGTCTCATTGCACACCAAAGCCTGGGGATCTAATCAGATCCTGGTTTTATGTCTGAGAAGTCTGGTAAAGTAACAAGATCTGTATTTTACGTCAATACGTTACTGTTACATAGAGGTGCTTCGTTTCCTTGCGTTTTTCCTTGAACAAAGTTTGTGTAAATGATCTTTAAAGGAAAAATCCAGAGAATCAGCTTGAACTTGCCTAACGGGTGAATATTTTGTGTACCCCTTGCAATTTCAAATAAATACAATGTTAATTTTTAGCTACTCATGGTTGTGAGATGCCGAAGCATGCTGCTGAGAGGAGGTTTACCTGGATGCCAGGGAGTGATTTACCTGGGGGGGAGGGGGAGAAGGGAGAAAATCTGCAAGCTGAGCAAGTGTTGGAAGGAATTTGAGAGCACATCATGCACATTTGAGAATCAGCAATTCTTATAAAAACCTCACTCTTTAGATTTTGCGGTAATGCTAACAAAGAGCTTAAGTGTGGAAGGTTAATGCAGTTGTCAGTGTGGGCTGGTTCAATGCAGGTGTTGGCACTCAAATTTCAAAGAAAGAAGCTGTTTGAAGTGAGGACTGAGCCCATGGGTGTTGGCTCAGGGTTCCTGTAACCCTTTGAGTTTCCCTGTCCTGGTGGTGCAGTCTGTCCTGGCAGCCATGTGCACTTGCCACAGGTGTGACCCTGTGTCAGCAGCAGGACTGGTGAGGGAGGTGGAGGTCAATGTGTGGATTTCACTGAGACTCACAGTTAATTCCTCTTGCAGGGGGATCACCTAGAAATAGCCTTGAGGTGTTAACACCAGAGGTTCCTGGGGAAAGAGATCGTGGGAACTGCATCACGTCGCTGCAGCTGCACCCCAAGGGGTGGGCCACGCTGCTGCGGTGCTCCAGCAACACAGATGACCAGGAGGTAACACATCACCTCGTGTTCTTCTTTAAAATATGTGCACTCAGATGTATCTTTTTTTTTTTAATGGTCTTCCTGGTAGAACCTGTTTCAAGCCTTTTCTTTGATGCAGGAAGTTGTAAGACCAGCTACAAGCTGCAGATTCTGCTCCTGTAACTTGACCAACAATGGACAATAGTACTTGTCCAATAATAAATGGTTTACTTACTTTGATTGCTGATGTAAATTGGGGTTCGTTTGGTTTTGGTGGGATTTTTTTTGTCTCTGTGTATTTGTTTGGGATTTTTTTTTGTTGTTTTTGAAGAAGGCCCTTCTGTAATGGTAACCCTTTACACAAGTGTAGAGCAGTGAGTGGAAGCCTAGCAGATTGGTTATAAATTTTAATGCTGATTCTGTAACAATCAAACTACTATACAACACAGAATTTTTGAAACATGCAAAATGTTACATTGTGTCAGTACTGATGACTGACTGAGTTATAATTTCTTTTAGTCCTAGACTCTGCCTTACTCTGTTTTATTAATATTCATTGGCATTTTTTCTCTTGTGGTTATTTCAGAAGGATGCATGTAACAGAGCTAGGAATGCTTGTCTTGGGGCTGAAGTGGAATCAACACAATATGAACTTTGTCACTGATTTTTTTAACATTTGTTTTGAGACTAAATAATGAGGTGACAGACAGGGATCCTTAATGTGTCTCACAAATAACAAACTGGCTGTAGAGCTGTTCATAACCTTCCTTCAAAAACCTGTTAACCTCTTGTTTCAAGATTCCACTCCTTTTGAAGTCAAGGGCATAAAATACCAGTGATCTGCTCTGAGTTACAGTCAGCTGAATTTGACTTTATGGATTTAATTTAAATATTTACTAAATTAGAGTGGGTGCCTTGCCAAAGGATTAGGCTTTGCTCTCTGCAGATGAAGCCTAGATTGGAAAGATTATATCTAGCACCCATTTAATTGAAATAGCAGCTTTAATGCTGGGCAGCTGCTTTGCTTGGATAGTTCACAGGGTGGGAGATGCTGAGGCAGCGGCCTGCTCTGGGTGCTCATTGAAGAGCAGGTCAGCAGGAGCATCACCCTGCCGTGCCATTACCTGTTCATATGAGCTGTTCATTACCTGTTGATGTGCAGGGGGAGGGAATGTGTGTTTGCAGTGCTTTACTTCTCTTTCAGTGTCCCTTTCTCTGCCTCTCCCTTTAGTGGACTTGTGTCTATGAATTCCAGGAAGGAGCCCCGGTGCGCCCCGTGTCCCCGCGCTGCTCCCTGCGCCTGACACACTGCATCGAGGAGGCCAACGTGGGCCGGGGCTACATCAAGGAGCTCTGCTTCAGCCCCGACGGCCGCATGATCTCGTCCCCGCACGGCTTCGGCATCCGCCTGCTGGGCTTCGACGCGCACTGCAGCGAGCTGGTGGACTGCCTGCCGCGGGAGGCCAGCCCCCTGCGCGAGATCCGCTCGCTCTACTCCCACAACGACGTGGTGCTCACCACCAAGTTCTCCCCCACGCACTGTCAGATCGCCTCGGGGTGCCTTAGCGGACGCGTCTCCCTCTACCAGCCAAAGTTCTAGGCACAGCAGCGGCACCTGTGGATTGACATTTGTGGGTTTTACTTCAGCTGAGTGGAAGTGTGCTCTCTCCAAAATCTCTGAGTCCAGAGGAGCTCACGGTTACTGTGATCTCGGGACGTGACGGTGGGAGGATTTTTCAGGCCAGCACCATGCGGATCTTGGTCCTGCATCCGTGAGCCCGCAGCCCCGCGCCGTGTCCCGGCCGCACCAGCAGACCTCTGCTCCTGCTGATCCTGTGCCATCGGGCTGCTGTCCTGCTGTGTTTGTACCCTGATACTTGATTGTTTCCTTCAGCACAACTCCAATGGGCTGTTTGGAACAACACAGAGGGGCAGGGTGCCCAGGTACCTCCTGTCCCAGAGGAGCTGGACTGCCTCACCTCTGCTTCCTCTTCTCTGACTGAAGCAACTCTGTGGTGATCAGTAGATAATGGGCTGCTTGTCTACGTAAGCAACACGGTTAGTTACTCTCACCAAAAAAAAAAAAAAAAAAAAAAAAAAAAAAAGAAAAAGGAATTTTGCTTTCATTTCTATGTTAATGTGGTTGTCATTGGCTAGAAAAATGAGTCATGGTGTGGCTTAGGCTGGCAGGGACCACTGGAAGTCACCCAGGCCCACCCCCTGCACAGGCAGGCTCCCCTCGAGCCTGCCACTCAGCCCTAAGAAGAAGACACAGAGGATCTCTCTGCGTTTGTGCAGCAGGGCAGCTCTGGCCCCTCCTCTGCCAGGTTTCTGTTGCAGGGGGCTTTCCACATCATTCCACCTCTGAATCATGGTGGCTTTCTGCTGATGTGTGGGTATTTCCCACCTGGCTGTTTTTCCACATACAGCTCGCCTGCACACTTGCTGTGGGAGAAATTCATTTGGATGTGTCCCTGGTATTGCCAAATGAGCCTTTCTTCACATGTGCTGTCAGTTTGGGAGGGGATTAAAAGCAAACTTGGCAACAGTGAAATCTACCTGGATCTAACCAGGCTTATCATCAGGTATGAAACACTGGAATGCACACTCTGGTGAAAGGGTCTGGAGAGGAAGCCATATGAGGAGCAGCTGAGATCACTTGGTTTGTTCAGCTTGGAGGAATCTGAGATGAGATCTCATTGTGCTCTTTAACATCCTCCTGTGGGGCAATGGAGGGGCAGGTACAGATCTCCTCACTTCTGTGACAGGGACAGCACCCAGGGAAGGGCTGGAGCTGTGTCAGGGCTGTGGATCAGGGAAAGGTTCTTCCCCCAGAGGGTGCTGGCACTGCCCAGGCTCCCCAGGGAATGGGCACAGCCCTGAGGCTGCCAGAGCTGCAGGAACATTTGGACACTGCTCCCAGGGATGCCCAGGGGGGATTGTTGGGGTGTCTGTGCAGGGCCAGGGGTGGGACTGGTGATCCTGTGGGTCCCTTCCAGCTTAGGGTATTCTGTAGTTCAGTGGTCACACCCAAAGTATGAATGCCAGATTTCAGCCCTCGAGTTAATAGAGCTAATCGTGTAAATGCACAGGTATTTCAGTCTTGTGTATCCATATCAGTTTATAACATTCTCATCACTTACATGTTCCAAGATGAGGTTTTTTTAGTATTTCACTGAAGTTTTGCAGACCAGTCACACACTCAGTTCAGCAGGGAACTTCACCTGAAAGGACTGTCACCTGCTGGTGTTCAGGTTCACTTTCTTTGGCTCAATGGAGCACACTTGTTCAAAGCTGACTCTTACAAAGCCTTTTGCAAAATGTATTTGGGGATAAAGACTACATTTATGGACGTGAGAGAGCTGGAAAGGTAAGCCTGAGGACCCTTCTGTAGCTTTATATTTATATGGGTAGTATACCCTGGTGTTGGTGCAGAAATCATTGAAACTTGAGCCTCCTCTGCATTATGAGAGAAAAAAAAATCCCACGTTTCCTATTTTGGAGAATTTCTTTGGTAGTATGGAGCCTTCAGTTTTGTGTGTTTGGTAATCTGAGGGCAAACATCCCTTCTGCTGGCCTGAGCCTGACCATGGGGATGGTGAGTCTACTGAGTTGTTAAAGCAACTCAGAGTACTTCCCTTGGCTGTGGTTCAACACCCTGGGAGTGAAGTGTGCAGAAAACTTGGGGACAAGCATGGGATACAAGATTTTTCTGCAAAGGCAGAGCTACAAGGAGTTTGTAATGGGCCAAGCTGTTTTGGGGAAAAAAAACAGGTCCTGCCTGGGCCTACAGCAGCTTTTCCCCAAGCATTTGCTGTCCCACTGCCAGGCTGCTGTTTTCTAACCTTATTTAATGTTTTGTTACACATCATGGAAGGGACTGCAGGGACACTTGAGAGAATCTTGGAGTTCTCACGGGCTTGCATAGTGTTTGTTTTGGAGGTGAAGGAGCACCTTCAGGACCGAAGCGGTTCTTGGGTGTCTGTCTATTTCCAAGGCTGTTTTTGCTTTTCCTGTCAGAACCTCCTCAGACTGGTGGATCCCTAGTGACTGTAACGCTATGCCTGTGAATATGCACTGAGTGTTACCTTTTTAATTCTACCTCATGATACGCTGTGTTTTACACCAGTATTGTGCTGAGCTTTGGACACTCACCTTTCTGTATAAAGGACCGTTACCCCAAAGTGACAGATGTGTCACCGCTCCTTGGTAGCACCTGTGGTTGGCTGATGGGCCCCGCCTGGCTCTGAGACCAACAGCTCACACGGTGGAGGGGTTTGGTCACCTTGATGCTTTTGTAGCGTGTCCAGCAGATGCATAAAATGACAGAACCTGTACATGTATGCTGTAGAAATGTTACTTAGTTTTTCTGATGACATTTGTAATAAGTTTGAATTAGAATAAGTAGGTAATCTTAGATTTTGGTCATTCGATTGATTAGTCCTTTTCAACAACACTTGGAAGTTTTCCATGAAGGCTTTACCATGTTTTACCTGTGAAGTTCACTTCACAGTGGCTTACAGTTGACATGCCTCACAATCATGTGGTGGTGCAAGTGTTTTCAGTTTTCTCTCAGTAACATTAACTGAAAATGAACTTATGTGTTGGTGAGCTTTGGGTTATTTCTAGGTAGTCAAAAAAAAACCAGTTTATCTTCTAGTTGTGTTTCAGAAGTTGAATGCTCAACCTAGAGAAGTGTATAAAACTGTGAAACAACTGTAAGGAAACATTTCCAAGGGAGATGAAGGACTGCACTGACAGACAGGGAGGGGGTGGCTCACACCAGGGGTGTCTGTGAACTGGTGTTGCAGCACTGGATTAATTCCACAGCGTTTCTCGCGGGGCCAGAGCTCTCCTGTAGAGCATGCAGTGCGTTGATGGCTTCATACTCGTGAGCTCCCGGTGAGAGAATGTCTAACTGCGGCACCGCCCGGCAGCCACGGATCCCCGCGGGGAGGTCACGGCCGGCGGCGGCCGCAGGAGCCAGAGCGGTGTCGGGGCTGTTTCTCCTTCTGTCCCAGCCCGTGTGTGCTGTGGGAGTGACGGCGCCGGGGGGCAGCGGTTCCCGTGTGCCCGGGAGTGCCCCGGCCGGCACCGCACGGGGCTGCTGTCCCCGGGGCACACGGGGACGGTCCGGGCAGCAACGGCACCGCCACACCATGGGGATAGAGGAAAAGCACAGCGGTACCGACAGACACACACACGATTGTTTGCACTCTTGGAGTCTTGGGGTAAGGACAGCTCGATGCCTACTACCAGAATTAGAATGTAAACATCAGTTGGGGGGGGGGTGTGGGGTGGGGAGGGGTCTTGGTTAATTTAGTGGGGTTTGTTTTTGTTTGTGTTGTGATTTTTATTTGGGTAGCACTGATGTGGAGAAGATTCTGATATTGTAATACATGGGTCTGTTGCTCTAGGACATATAAACTCATAGGAAAAAAAATATACACTTGCCAAATGAAAGCTTTTAAAAATTTAGTTTACAAGATTCTAAAAAAAGTTGGAGAGAAAGGATGAAGTCAACGACCCATCATGATTTTGATCTGCAGGAAACAGAAACTTCTCACTGGCTGATCTTAGTCAAAGGTGCATTTTCTAAAGCACTGAATATCCTCAGTTAAGTATAAGGTTTTTAATACAGAAACAAATTGTGCATGTAGAGTATTTTGAAATACCTGAGATTTCATAGTAAAAACTGTAGCCTTTTAATACCGTATATGAAGTATCAGAACTGCTTTGGAAGTATTGTACTTACAGCCGTACAGTAACTTACTATTTGTGGACAGTTTCTCTTGCTTGCATAATAAACATTTAATAATTCACTGAATTGAAATGTATTTTATTTATGTTAAAATGAACCATGTTCACTGGCTGTTGCCTGCCCCCGAAAAAATTAGGAGGAAAAACATCCTAGTGCTTAGATACTGCCATTCTCAAGTGAGTGTTTCACAGTAGTGCTTTTACATGAAATTTTTATGGAAGTGACATGAAGAGTCAAAATTGGCTCTGAACCTCAGACCCAGGGCCTCACTATTTCATTTCTGCTGGAGTAGTTGGGTGCTGACCAGCTCTGGGCTTGTGCCAGACTCTCACCCTTGACACTCTGGCTTCCCCGACATGACAGGAGTACATAACATCTTCCACAGAGAAACAGGATGCAGATTTTTTTTTTATTCCATCAAGGAGTGATTACAAAAAGAAACGGTACCGGTAAAAATCAGATTCTGCCAGTAACAAACATCCAGTAAACATTTTATTTAGATGCAGATAATCACCACTGGGATACAGGAACTCGCGCTTGTGCCCACCCATTGCCGTCTGTGAAGCTCAGGACTGTGTGATTACAACACACTGATCAGGATCAATTTTGGAAGACAGTTTCAGCAAATGGAAAACTCAAATTCAGAAAAGCAACAGTCCCTCCAAGATTTAAGAAAAGACTAAATTCAAAGCAGTTTCTGAAAGCTCTGCTGCTCCCCATCATCCATAGTGTTTTGGTTTATATATGAATGTGTAGTTTAATTAAAGAGGAAGCCCTCAGGGAGATTCAAACACTTTTTGTCGGGCCCCTCATCTAGCTCAGGGTTGTGCTTGCTCTTCTGTCCCTGTATTTCAAGCCTGAAGTCTTCTCTCTCTCAACTCCCATGTCTGTAAGATACAGATTTCTGTCAGTCCTTTTCAATGTTTGCCTACGGAAGTCCTGAAATGTCTCCAAGCACTCCACTTTTCCTGCCTCCCTGCTTCCAAGGTCATCTTTGGCTTCTCATCTCTTCTATACCTACAGACCTCCACTGAAGCAGGAATCTCACCTTGCCTGTGCCAACTCTGTCTTGCAGAACCATCAACAGTACACGCCAAGCAGGCAGAACCCCGAGTTTCAGGTAAAAACATCTCGTGATTCCACAGAGGGAACTGAGAAAAGACAAGAGGCGGCAGTGCAAAAAGCCGTGTGAAGTGCTTGAGCAGCTGCAGGAGCTGGAGTGTCCTGTGAGCATTACAGACAGGGACACCTCCCTGATCCCGTAGCTGGAGGCAACAGAAAAAGCAGCAATTAAAAAAAAACAGTCCTCACAAAAAGCAGAACAAACACTACGTTTTTAACGAGGAAGGACACTTTAAAGCTTTAGTGAGTTTGCTGTCCCCTTCCTTCCACTTTTCCCTTTTCACAGGAAGGCACACGTACAAACACACACACACGTACACACACAGAGATCCAGCCTGGGCTGAGGTCACGCATTCAGTGCCATGGCTGGAGGACACGGTCACCACAGGCCGCACCTTGTGGTGGCTGCAGCAAGCTGAGGTGCAGCTGGGAGCTCTGCACTTCAGTCATCCCCTTCTGAATCTGTCCTTTGAGCTTTATACAATGAGGACCCAAAAAACATCGGAAAATGCAGTTCCAAAATCGAGACTTGGAAGATGATCAGGCAATGGAATTGTTTTTCTTCAGCCCCTCCTTGATTCTCATGTTCTAAACATGGGCAGTGGAGTGCATCCCATCACAGAGCATTAGGGAATTTTGGGAGTGATACAGACTACTTTGTTTTGTCTTTTACACCTTGTATTTGTCTAGTAGCTCTGTTATGGGCAAACTCACCTGCCAGCAAAGGAATAGTTTAAAAAGTTCAGCATAATTGCACCAAGGTTTAAATGTATCACCATTCACCCCATAAGTACCGAAGGCTGGGAAGGAATTACCTGTCACATGCACAGGCACTGCTCCCTGGGACTGAGGACACTGTGAGGGCTGACACCCCACGAGCAGGACGGGGTTACAGCAGCTTCAGCAGGAACTCATAGGTCGCGTTGATGATCCCCCAGGACAGCACAGAGCGGTGGTAGTTCAGGTGGGCTCCTCTGAAGAGCTGGACCACTTTCCTGTCGCGTTCCAGCCAGATCTTCGCTAACACTTTGGAGAAGGACTGGAATTCGCCACCAATCTGAGCTTGCATGCGAGTTTTTACGACGTTCAGAGGGAAGAACAAGATGCCCAGCAAGGCGCCCAGCAGCCCCCCGCAGATGAAGTCGTTGGCCATGTGAGAGCTGTAGGAGGTGGCTTCGGGCAGACACTGCTTGATGGGCCCCCGCAGCCCGAAGAAGAGCACGTTACTGGGCCCGTTCCGGAGCAGAATAGGTACCAATCCCCGGTAGTACTCCCGCAACCCGTACGCTTTCAGCACCCTGAAAGCCTGGTAAGTGTTTGTGAACTTGTCGTGGTGTTTGTAGTCCTGCAGCAGCGTCTGGATGCGCTCGAAGGGCGTCAGCACGGCCTCGGTGGTGCCGGCCAGCGCGGCGGCGGCGCTGCGCGTCACCAGCTCCGGGGCGCGGGCGTGGCTGAGCAGCAGCGCCGAGAAATCCTCGTAGAGGCCGAACATGAGGGCCAGCGTGGTGGTCTTCTGCACCAGCGGGGGCAGGATGCCGCGGTACAGCGTGCGCAGCCCGTCGCGGCGCAGCTGGCGCACGGCGTCCCCGGTGCGCAGCCCGTAGAGCTGCTGGCGGAACAGCACCTTCTGGATGGGGAAGGTCACCACGATGTTGGTGAAGGCGGCGCACAGCCCGCACAGGTAGTGCTTGCCGGAGGTGGCCCGGCCCGCCGGCGCCTCGGGGACGGCGGTGGCGGCGCTGCCCAGGCCCATGGCGCCGGTGCTGCCGCCGCCTCCTCCCCTGCGCCAGAAACAACCAGGTGAGACAGCTGTGGCTGGCCCCGCGGCTCTGCCCGCCTACTGCCTCACTCTAGCATCCCGGTGAAAAAAAGCCCACGGAGGTTGAAGGGGAAAAGCAACAAGAAGCCAGATCTGACGGACGCTGTGCCATTTCTGCTCAAGTCTGGGCGACCATAAAAAGCAGCAGTTCTTCCCTTCTGCGGTCTTTCAAACTAAAACAGAAATAAACTCCCCTGGAATTACAAATTTCAACAGCGAAAGGTTGACCCGCACACTAATAAAACACTGTGTGAACAACAGAGAGGCTGTCAAAAAACCTACAGAAAACCAAAACTAAATCAAATAACATGCAGCAGCATTACAAAACCTCACCCTTACACTCTGCCTCTCCCTGCGGCAGAAAACACCAGACAACACTTTGTCGTGGCTCAGCTCAGCCCCCAACAGCACCACCACCCACAATCACAGACGTCACACAGGTGTGATTTCACTGACACAGTGGAGAAAGTCTTTACAAGTCCCAGTTCAGTGCCATGCAGCCTCCTCGGCATCAGCCCCCATGCTCGACGGCCACGTTCTGCTGAGAAGTTTCACGAGTTGAACTTGGCTAGGCCCAGGGTCCTGAAGGACATGTGGACAGAGGCAGCTTGACCAGATAGTCTGGAGCAGTACTGCAGGGATCTTCACCTGGCAAACCCTGTTTGGCAGAAGAATGGGATTATTTATTTAGCAGTTACGAAAAGATGTTTCTGCAGGGGCCCAAATCCCACCCTCGATTTCTGCTCAGCCCGTGAAAGGTCTGTGACAGCCCTGTGAGTTCCTGAGCCTCAAATCCTCCCCAGCACCAGCAACAGACATGAGATTCCCAGGATTTGCAGGGGTGTTTGGGGACAACAGACCTACCTGGCATGAGGAGCTAGCAAAACTAGGAGGGGAGAAAGTAAGGAGGAAAGAAAAGTAAAGGACGGACGAGAGAGAAAGGAGCGGGGAGAAATACGGAGAAAAGGGAGGGAAGAAAAAGGGCGGGGGGAGAAAAGCAGAGAAGGAAGAGAAAGCATGGAGGAAAGAAGGGGAAAGCCGCTTATTTTCCGAAGGTGCCGCTGCCTTTGCTGTGAGCAGTGTCCCCGTTCCCCGGGGCAGCCCCCGCGCTGCGGGTCCGGGAGTGTCCGCAGTGCCCACACCGGCGGGGCCCTCCCCGCTCCCGGCCGCGGGAGCCGAAGCTCCGCACTGCCCGCGCACAGGCCGGGGCCGCGCCCGCTCCCCGGCACTCCCGATCCCTCATGACACCGTGTTGTGCCCCGCAGTGCCCACACCGGCACACCCCGCGCTTCCCGCTGCGATTCCAGCCCCGGCACCGGCGCCCAAGGTCAGTCCGGCGGCGGCGGTTGCGGCCCGGCCGGGCCCAGGGAACGGCGACCTGCGGCTCTCGCGGCGCCTGCGCGGCCGCGGCAGCGACGGAGCCGGCGGCGGGCGGGCGGGACGCACCTGCGGGCGGTGCCGGCATGGCGGGAGCGGGCCGGGAGCGGGGCGGGAGCGCACCGGGAGCGCACCGGGAGCGGGATGGCGGCGCCACAAGCGCCCGGCCCGGCGCGGCCTCGCGCCGCTCTCTGACGTCACCGCGCCGCCGCGTGACGCCACCGCGCCGCCGGATGGGGCGGGGCCGGCAGAGGGGGAGGGGACCAGGTGGTGCCAACCGTCCACGCGACGCAGGCCACGCCTCCTCGCACGTCCGCCAATCAGAGGGCGACGTCCGTCTAGCCACGCCCTCGGGGCGGGGCGGGGGCGAGTGTGTGGGAGGGGGAGCGGGGAGGGGGCTGGCCCGGGCCGGGTGAGCTGCGCTCCGCACGGGGCCGGGCCGGGCTCTTTGTCCCTCCTGTGGCCGCAGGTGCTCCCCGGTCGGACTCACCCCGGTCCCTTGGCCCCGGAGAGCTCGAGTCGCGCCGCTCCCCGGGAGAGGCGGGTCCGCGGTGCCCGCACCGCCTCTCCCAGCGGACGGAAGGGCTCCGGCGGAGTCTCTCTCGTGTTCCGGAGTTAGTTTTGTTAAAGTTCCGTGGCAAATCGTGAGGGCTGGTTTTTGTTTTGGTGTGCAGCGCCGCGCACGGCCGGGCAGTTCGGCGCCTTTCCCCCGCGGGCCGGCGCTCCGTGTCCCCCGCGCTCCGCCCCGGCCGTGCCCGAGCCGGCGGGGCCGGGACGCTGAGGAGGGAGCCCTGCTCGAAACCCTGTCCCTGGCAGAGCTGGGCCGGCGCCTCCGCCTCCGCCTTGGTGAGTGAGGGCTTGGCCGTGGGTGCTTTCTGCGTGATCCTCTCCTGGCTGCGGGCTCCTGCTGGTGCCGCTGAGGTGCAGAATGGGTCACACCTGTCCCAGCGAGACCCGTGTCCTTGGCAGGACCCGCAGGCTGTTGCGCACAGAGGTGCTTTTTTGATCCAAACGCCCCTGGTTAAACGATGTAATTCTGACTGCCCTGAGGGAGTGGAAAGCCCAGAACAGCTCATGTGGCTTTGCTGGCCCATGAGCATGAGGGGGCTGGGGGTGACTGTGGCCAGACCCCGTGTGTGTGGGCAGCACTGGTCAGCTGTGCCCTGGACAGGTATGTCCAGCATGGATTTGCATATCCCTGTCACCATGGGGTCCTTCTCTGGTCAAGCTTTGCACTTCGTGTGCTAGCTGGACAACCACTGATGAGAGGACATAGTCTCAAGCTGTTTTAGGGGAGGTTCAGGTTAGATATCAGGAGGACTTTTGTTTCAGGGTGATTAGACATTGAAATGGGCTGCCCAGAGAGGTGCTGGAGTTACTGTCCCTGGAGGTGTTTAAGGAGAGACTGGATGTGGGACTTTGTGCTGTGTTATAGTTGATGAGGTGATGATTGGTCAAAGGTTGGACTTGATGACCTCAGAAGTCTTTTCCCATCTCAGTGGTTCTGTGACCTTGTCCTCACCTCCAGAGGTGCTAATGGATGTTGGTGTCTTGCCGGTGGAGCTGTGGTAGCTCCTGTGTCACCTCTGCCTGCCCAGCCTGGGCTGCTGCAGATGCACGGCTGGCAGGAGCAGTGTCTGGGCTGCCTGGAGCACAGCCTGACCCAACCAGGCTGGCATGGAGCTGTGGTCCTGGAGAGAGGCTTTCTAGCAGCACTGGCTGGCCTCCAAAGCCAGGAGCACAGGGGACCTGGAGTTCTCCAGGCACCTGTCCCTGTTCCAGTGGTGGAGGGGCTGGTGCCGTGGCCACCACTGGCCCCTGTGACTGGCTGGAGCTGCTGCCGGGCACAGGAGGAGCAGGGTGAGGTGCTGCAGAGGTGCAGGGGGTGGGAGAGGGCAGGCTGGGGCTGGCACTGCCCAGCACTGCCCCACAGCCGGCCAGTGCCCTGCCTGCCCGCCCCACCTGCTGCTCTGGTGCTCCGGCTGTACAGGGTGTCCTGTGGGACCCCAGGGGGGTGCTGGGGACAGCAGGTGACAGAGCAGCCAGCTGCACACACCTCACATGGACCTGGAGCTCAAGTCTCTGCAGCACGAGCTGCAGCAGGACAAGGGAGTCCAGCCCTTGGCCAACTCTCCACAGGGCTGCATCATCTGACAGTGCCTTTCAGGGCTGCGGAGGGAGAGCATTCATTTACTCATGAGGGCAGGTCAAACTGGAAGGAAACACTTTCCAGGGACCTGGCCCATGCTGGGCACTGCATACAGGACAGCAAAGTGCTGTGCTGCTCTTCACTCTCCCTGCTGCTCCACCAGCTCCTTTCCTGTGGTTGACCAGCCCAGATGAGAGGCAGGTTGCTGGCAGCTGCCTGCTTTCTGCACACAGTGGTGTAATCACAAGTTGGAGGTATTAATAGGGGGATAGATTGGGGTCACCTAGTCAGTCTGTAAAAGCACAGCTGCAGAGACTGGGGGGCTGCAGTATCAACCCCTGGCCATGCTCCTCACCATGACCAGTCCTGGCTGGTGCCTGCTTCAGTCAGAGATTAACTGAGAGGAGAGGGGTTTTGGCTGGGGACACACACTGGACACTGAGCCAAAGGTTTCCCTCAGCATCATCTCCCCCTGCAGTTACCCGTAGCTCTCAGCTCTGTGCCTGTGCCAGACAGGATGGTGGTGGTGAGGGCTGGGTACCATCACTGCCAAAATCCCCAGTGCTGGCAGCGCTGTGGGGCTTGGAGGTTCCTCTCCAGCCACCTGCCCAGAGCAGGACCATCCCCAAGGGTTGGGGCAGCCCAGGGTTCGGGCTCATTTTTCATTCCATGACTCTAAAAGACTGTAGATAGAAGTTTTGGAGGTGGGGAGGAAGGGGAGCATTCCCTGCCCAGCTCTCAGTGGGAGTTTGCTCAGGTAGGAATTACCAGCTGGAGTAGGAAGTAGGAGTATGTGTCAGCAGGAATTACTGTCTGTGCATCGTGGGCTCAGCACAGTCTGGATGGGAGCATGGCAGAGCTGGCCAGAGCTGGGGGTCCTTGCACAGGCCAGGGTCAGCTGTGTGGACATGTCCGTGGCCTCTGTGGGCAGCTGAGTGTGCCCAGTGAGATGGGCCGTGGTCACGTCCTGCTGGGCTCCACGTGCAGCTGAGAGACTGATTGAAGCACCCGTCTGCAATGGGCAAATAAAGGGAGGTGTAATTTAATTACCTTCTGATCTCTGTTGTTTGTCAAGGTGAGCTATGCAAAGGCAATTTGTAATTATTTCTTAATGCTTGTAAGATGTGGATTTAAGACGTGATTTTGTTTGTCCGGAAAATATTGAACACCTCTGCTGTGTCAATATTTAACGGCTTTCTTTGAGGAAGGCAGATTGTGATGAGCAGTGCCAGTGACTCCAGTTTGCCAGGTGGCAGGTGCACAGGGGCTGCAGAAGGGAGAGCTGTTCCCTGTGGTCACATCCTACTGCCACAGGTGCTTGCCCTGCCGCCCACAGGTTCTCGTGCTGGGGAACAACATCCTGCACTGCAAGTTTTGGGCTGCTCTTGTGCCTGTCCTCGAGCATCCTGAACACAGACAGCAATGTCCACTCCAGCTGCGAGGCCAGGCTGGACATCCCCAAGGGAGCCAAGCGCTGGTCCTGGTGCCCGCCCCTCCTGCTCCCACACCAAGGGATCCACATCCCAGGACAGGTAACACCCACCTGTTGTCAGCTGTTCTTCAGCCTGTTCCTTGGGTGTTCCAGACTGCAGCTAACCCCAAGTGCCAGGTACAGCACAGTGCTGCCTGGTGGTCCTGGCACCATTCTGTTTTGTTTGATGGCCTTAAAACCACTGAACGCAGAGAGGATCCAGTGAGGGGGTTTCTCAGCACAGGTGCACTCATCCAGGCTGCTGAGCCAGCACTGCCCTCAGTGACTTCAGGTGCCAGGTTCCTCCTCCAGGGCTGTGCTCTGAAACAGGGGTTGGGTGTACAGTGGACTTTCCTTTTGATTAGAAACCTGATCTTGACTCTTCTCCCCAGAGTGGAGTAATCAAGTAAGTCTTGGTGCGTGGTGTGGGAGAGAACACAGTGGTACTGTAAGACTCACATTGCTGAAAGGAGGTCAGGACATGTGGGCCCCCAGATTGGTACTTCTGCTCCCATCTGGTCTTCCAGACCCTCCAAAGCAGGAAGGTCAGGTGGGTGAAATAGAGAGGACTCTGGGCACCTTAGTCCCACAGTGTCTCAATCAGGATTCCAAACCCAGCTCCCTTCAAGAAGTTTTTGGGCAATCCCACTATTGACTGTCCTGCATGCTCATGTTCTTGTCACCCAGAACTTGCAGTCCCTTAGAGGTGTTGGCTGTGAAATCAGAGAAAGTAGTTTTTTCAGGAAAGCAGGATGTTCAGTCTCAATTTCCCAAGTGTTTCTGTCACACCTGGGTTTTGGAATACCCCTGGCATGGTGTCATGTGCCTGCCCTGCTCTGCCCCCTTCCCCCTTGGAGGGTAAACCCTGGGAGCATTTCTGTGGCTGCTCTGGCCCCGCTGCAGTGCCCCAGTGGGGGTCCCTCCTTCCCAGGTCTGACCTGGCATGGGTTCTGACCAACCCCAGCATGGCCTCACACCGAGAGGGGACCCTGGGGTCCCAAGTGGCAGCTGGTGCCTGGGTGGGCTCCAGCTCCAGCAGCAGGGTGGGGCTGCCACAGACTCAGGAGCATCTCCTGCCACTCTCTGCCCAGACTGGGGGGGGTCCCACCAGCTCCTCTGACCTCGTTTCTCCAGAGCCATGCAGGGGAGCTGACAGCTCAGGGATGGGGCCCTGATCAGACCGACTTCATCAGCACCTAACCCTAACCCTAAAAAAAATTGCTGGGAGAACAGCTGTTTGTCTGCCTGTTTCCCACTGAGGCAGCTGCTGGGGTAATTTACAAGCAAGAAGGTCCATAATGATGCCATTTTGGTTGCCTTTTTTTTTTTTTCCTTTTCTATGTTCTCTGTATTCTTCACACATATATTTGTAGCTGTGTAGCTGTGTATTAGTGGCTAGTTTTCCCAGTAATTTTCTATGCCCTTCCCCTAGGCAGAAAGACAAAACAAATTCCAGAACTCCAAGCTCCAGCTTAGTTCTTCCTGGCTACTAAGGCTGAAAACAGCTCTTTGAGATACATTTCATGGACAAAGTGCAGCTAATACTTTGAGGTACAAAATGGGGCAGTCCCCCAAGGGAGGGCTCCAGAGAAGGGACTTGACTGGGGCTGGGGGGGAATTCCATCACCACTTGTCATCCTAATTGCTGCATTTTTGTCAATTATGCTGATGTGCTGAACTTACAAAAACTGTATTCACCCTGTGTGGAGGGGCTTTTGTGGACATCTTTCCATGACTTCCCCCGAAAGCCTTCAAAATAAAGATCCCTTTTATATTACCTCCTTACTAAAAAATTGTCTTGAGTTTCACTTCCAGGTTAGGAAAAGGGCAACCGTACAGGAAATGTGCTCCTGGCAGGGAACACAGCATGCCTGGGTCCCAGCCTGGACAAACCCCTCATCCTGGAGGCCTGCAGCAGCATGCACCTGGGAAGTGCTCACTTTGCAGTTGCTTTGTCAGCGACTGTCCGTGTTTGTGCTGGGAGGGTCAAGGATGGACACTGCCCCATGTGTGTCTCTCCAGCAGCCAGCCAGAAATGCCCCTGTGGCAGCAGCCAGCAGTGTCTGGGCAGAATTGGAACTGAGGTGATCCTCCTCCTCAGCTCAGCCTGGGGTGCCATGTCCAGCTCTGGGCTCCTCAGCTCCAGACACACAGACACACCCGGGAGTCCGGTGAAGATGCTGAAGCATCACTGCTACAAGGAACAGTGGAGGGAACCAGGGCAGCTCAACCTGGAGCAGGGAAGGCTCAGGGGCACCTTGTCCATGGCTATAAAGACCTGCAGGGAAGGTGCCCAGGGACAGGCCATGAGCACACAGGATCAGAGGAGGCTCCCTCTGATCGTTGGGAAGCACTGCTTCACTGTCAATTTGTGGAGTTCCTGTAACCAGAGACACTCCAAAATCACTGACACAGTCCTGGGCACCTGGCTCTGGTGGCCCTGAGCAGGGAGAGGGACTGGACAAAGAGACCTCCAGAAGTCCCTTCCAACCTCAAACAATCCTATTGATTACTTGGAGCCTGCAATTCCCAGAGCACTAATGATCCTCTCCCCAGAACACAGGATGTGTCTCACTGCTAATGACAGGTGTGAATAGTGGGTCTTTAAGTGGATGTTACATCCCAAGAGGATGTACCAAACCCAAGTTACTGTCTGAAGCAGTGGCATCCCAGAGATGATTTCCTCTGACATTCCATGCTGTTTTCACACACCAGTTTGGAGGTGATCCTGTTATTTCTCACAGGCTTTCCCAACTCCTGCAGCCATACAAAGTAAGCAGCTCCCATGAGGCTGATCACTCAGGAGAGGGAAAATTCAGAGACACCAGACTGAAGTACCTTTCCAACGGGCTGGGAAGCCACAGCGCCTCATAGTCGTTGCTCTCCCTGAAGGTGATACCAGCTCCAAATCACAGAACTCTCCTCCCTCAGGATAGGAAAAGTGATAAAAACTGTGAACATCTTTAGTTTTTGAACACACGATTACACTGACACTCCAGGGAAACAAAGAGGTGTATGTAAGTAACACTCTTTGTCTCCCTGCTTCTGACCTTGAACCGGGGAGGGGCCATGAACCAGAACCAGCCACACAGGTGTCCAGGGGAGAACCTGCCCCTTTAAAGTTCCCTTGTGCTCCAGCACAACCGCCATTTCACCCCCCACCCCAGACAAACTGGAAAAAAACCCAACCAGTTTTATTACAGCTTTTTCTACATAAATAGAAAAAAAGCATTTTATTGAGGTGAAACCCTCAGCCCGGGTTTCAGCAGGGTGAGGGCTGATGCTGGACCCAAACCCAGCAGAAGAAGGCATGCCCAGGACATTCTGAGGGAGGGGCTGTGTCTCCCCTCAGACCTCCTGAGATTCTCAGTTCATTTTCTTGCGCTTCCGCTGTCCCTCTGGTGCCTTCTGCATGGGCAAAGGCAGAGACAGAGTGCCCAGCTTGTGGTTCTGGTCGTTCTCCAGCCCTGGCACCCCCTTGGCCTTGGACACCCTGAGCCGCAGGGCCTTGGCGATGTCCAGTATCCTGGAAAACACGGGAGAAATGCCGTCAGTGTGGCTGAGCCCACCGTGCCATGACCCTGCAGGGACCCACAGCCCTCTGGGAGAGGCCCAGAGGCGTCTCTGTGGTACAGGGATGCCAAGCAGGAGCATCAAGGGCTGCAAGGAAGAGAGCCCTCCAGGGGCCAGAGTACTGCTGACTTTTCCAAGAAGTCCCAGCCTCCTCCATGCTTTTCCCCACAGCAGCTGAGGCCCCGTGTTCCCAGCTGCAGGGCAGCACAACCCAAACCTGTGTATCAACTGCCAAAACCAACATGGATTCCTGGAAAAGTTTAGTTCCAGAAAGAAAAACAAAAAGGGAAAATGGATAGAAACCAACAGCAGAGACTGCTCCTAAACCCACTACGACCAATGAAAGAATAAAGAGGGTAACTGTGGGCAAAATAAGTGATGGCATCAAAACCAATGAGGAAGCTTGAAAACCAAGCGGTGACCAAGGGCTTTGGTAAGACCCAGTAATAACTAAAGTTTTGGCCAGAAAGCCTGGCCCAATGAATGCTGCAGGGCCAAGCACAGGAGCACAGCTGGAGCTGCAGCTGCCAGGTGACTCCTGGGAAATGCAGGTCCTGCACCTACCCACTGACAACTGCCTATCCTTCCCTGGAAAATTAAAGCCCTACTGAGGTCCAGAGAAGCCTCAGAGCTCTCCCAGGGTCTTTCTGTAGGAGGATCCCAGCAGGTGTGAACAAACAGGATGACTCACCTGCTCTCTGCAAGCTTCATGTCGTTCTGCAGGACAGTGAGATCTGTCTGGAAGTTGTTAATGTGCAAAGCCAAGGCAATGACATATGCGGTGATTTTAGCCTTCATGGATGCAGAGACTAAATTCTGGATGCTGTGGGGCAAGAGGGAGAACTCGTGAGATGTGGAGTGTAAGGGGGCTCCTGATGGTGTCTCTGTGGCCCCTCAAGCTGAGCTCTGCCATACCTGTGCCTCAAAAGCATCACATGCCATCCCTTACCTGCCATTATTGTAGGTCAGCGAGGTGAAATTCTTCATGAGCTTCCTGCTGATGATGTGTGGGCATTCAGGACCCATTGGATCTAGGGCAGAAAGGAGCTTTGCAGTGGAATGAGGAGCACACACTCTACCTTGCACTGCCCACCCACCACAACAGCACATGTATCATCCTGACACTTATTGTGGAATATCAGAATACCCACGTGGAAAGGGACCCACCAGGATCACTGAATCCAGCCTCAGGAATCCCACCATTTATTGCCTCTTCCCAGGAACACAACAAACATAAAAGGAACCTTGGTGCTTGATTTCTAGGTCTCATAATTTTTCAGGCCTGAGAGAATCCCAATAGCTTTTATTTTCTTAGTAAAAGCAATCTCCCACTTTCATACTATACAATCTAAAATGCACACACACCTAGGCACAAAGTATTTTTTTGGCCACAAAATACTGTTAAAGCTGCAACCACACTAACAAGTCCCTGCTATCACCAACTCTAGTCATTCCCACGTCCTCCTTAGACAAGTCCCATGGGTGACTCCTGTGTCTGTGCCAGGCTTGCAACTTCCTCCTCCCTCAGCCCTGCCAAGACTGACAAAGACACAGAAGTTCTAAGGAAGATGGCAAGTCTGGAAAATCTCAACCAAAATGTTTTGTGTGGTGCTGTTTCAAAAGCAGGACCCTGAGTATGGCAGAGGTATGATCCACACACTCAGCTGACAATATTCCCAAAAGCGTGTGTTTATGAGCTGAAAACTCTCTTACTCTTCTTCTTGATCACTTTCAGGTGACTGAACTTGATGAGGGTGTCCAGGAACCAGAGGCATCGAGCTTTGTGGTCTCTTCTCGTCTCATCAGTGGGCAGGAACTTCAGCTCCTCCAAAACAAAGGAGCAGTGGCTGCAGGAAAGAGAGGGAGTTAGCTCCCCAGAGGGCCCCTTGCTGCTGTGTATCCAACTGTCCCCCACATTCCCCGAGGCAGGTGTTGCTCTGCCATGCCCAGATCCAAAGTCCTCCCTCTGCCCCAGAGCTCTGGCACTGGCAGCAGCAGCCCTGCTGCCCCTCAGCCAGGACATGACCACTGGCAGCAGCGTTACCTTCTCTCCTCTGCTCTCTTGGCCATCTCCTCTGCAGTGAGGTTGGCCAGGGCAGCTGCTGGCACCCGCAGCGCCTCGTACTCTGCAGGAGACAGGACTGGCAGGATTTTAAGGAAAAGAACAAGCCTGGGCTCTCCCTTCAAGGTAGGGCAGTTCTGTCCACACTCACTTGAGAAGTATGCAGGGCAAGGGGCTGGAACCTGTCCAGGAACTAAGGCCTCCAGGAGACTGTGGTACAACCACAGCTCACTTCTGAAAGGCCAACCTCACCAATATTCCCTGTGGAATGCTGCCCATCAGGAGGCAGAGCATCCTGCTCTCCATAGGAGGGAGGCAGATATGGGACTTGCAGGCTCCAAAACCCCAGGGCAGCATTATCCAGCTCCCAGCTCTTGGCCTGTGAGGGACAAAGGCTTGACTTGCAGCCAGGCACCAGATGGCTTCATGGAGACTTAAAAGGCGTGAGAAACCACTGAGACATAGAAAAGATACTGTCCTCAAACTTGTAAACGTGCTCCGGCTTGTCGGCGTCCTCGTGGCACGGCGGGAGGAAGGCAGAGATGTTCTGCACATCATCCTGGGCCATGTCCTGCATCAGAGCTTGGGAGGAAAGCGGGACAGGAGCATTAGGATCACGGTAACCAAAATGCAGAGAACAGGAACACAACCTAAATCCTTCCTTTAGAAGGAAGTTTACTCAATGGGTCAGCACCATTTTAGTCACAGCTGGAGTTCTAAACATTTACAACTTCTATCAAGAACCTTCTGGCCACAAAAATTTAGAAAGGCCAGTCCAGACTAGAGAAATATCTAGGAAAGAAGGGCACCAAGATGCCTGCTGCTGCACAGCAGCACAGTTTTGGCACCTGTGTTCCAGTGGACACACACTTGGCACAAAGCAGCCCTGACAGCACAGTCAACATCCACCCTGGAACAAAAGGGATGAAAGGTGGTGGGGTCCACAGTCAACAGACATCTCTCCTGTTCATGCCAGTGACACTCCCAGGATCCCAGAAATGTTCTGGAGGGCTCTTGTGTCTGCCCTCCTGCCCATAGTCAGGGCAGCCCCAAGTCTCAAGCTCCCAGGGATGGTGACACCACACTGTGTTGTGACCTGTCCCAAGGCTGCACCACGCCCTGAGGTAAGAAGGTGCCTTTTCAACAGCCATGCCACAGAATTCAGACCAGGTGAAGGCACTGCCTTTATCCCTGGGAACTAATAGGCCACAGGAGCTTCCAAAGCAGGCAGTATGGACACTGATGTCACAGGGACCTTCCCTCATTCAGGCAACTCCAACACCAAGCCCAGCAGGACCAGAAAGAAGCAGTTCCTCTACATGTGCCTGTCTCAGCTGTTAGACCAGCTACCTCCTCATCACTTAAAGAAAACTCCTCTTCTTCCTGCCACACTTGGCATGGACAGACTGAAAAAGGCACTTCAGGTTGTCCTGATTACACCCCGGGACAGAATCCTCTCACCTGTCACTCCCTTGGCATCTATAACGTTTGCAGCTGCTTTTGTCACAGCTGTGTTCACAACGTCGTTGCCCACAGTGTTCATGCGGCGAGAGCTCAGAGCTCGCTTCTGCTTGCTGGTTCCGAAGGCCTCAATGCACAAATCCATCTGCACAAGACAGAAACACACATCACAACTCCCTGTGCACCCAGGAGAACATAAAACCCACTGCTCATTCCACAGCCACAGTCTCTAGGAAAACTTTAAACTCTTCACGTGGCAAAACCCGCAGGTGCAAGATGCGCTGTCTGCGAGGGGCAGGAGGTCACTGGGATGGTGACCAGCCTAAAATAACCAGGAAAATATTCCTCAGCCAGGCAATGACTGCACTGCCTCCTGGACACAGGGAGCATGCTGGTCCTGCACAGGTTTGCCCTGCAGGACATCAAACCTCCCAGCCTCAAAACAAGCATCTGCCCCTGCCAGCTAGATCACCACATATCACACAGCACAACATGACATGGCTTTCAACTTTACCTTTTCCCTGTAGGATTTGGTCTGATAATCCTTTGTGTCATCAGGTATCAAGTTATCTGTAAAACAACAAAAGTTAGTGTGCTTGGACAGAAGCAGCCAGGACAGGAATTCCTTTAGCTCTGTGACTGACAGACTTGGCACAGCACATCAGGATCTCCTCCATGTGACCTGGCTAATTAAAGGACAGATCAAAAGTGAGAACCCAGAACAAAAAAGGAGCTTTTGCTACAAAGCCCATTGGTGCAATACATGGACTATGGCCAAACCCACGTCCTGCTACACAGGGTAAAAATCAGCTATCAAAAGATGTGATCTTTTGGGTTCTTATCCTGAGTTCAACGACAAAAACCAGCCCTGCTGGATAAAACTGCTTTTTTTTGTTATTCAGGGATCCAGTTCCTGATGAGTCTCAGGCCTCCCTCAGCAGAACACACCCAGACAAGGCTGCACTTGAGCAGTGACACTCTGTGAGTGACTCCCACCCTCCAGACTCCCTGCTTAACCTCCACCCTGGGCTCGCTGTGCTCCCCTCTCCCGCTGTCCCTCTCAGCATGCACAAGTGAAGGAACTGTCCTTGCTCCACGCCAAGGGAACAAGGCAGCAATGAGAGGGACAAAGCAACCAAGCAGCTGTGACTCCCAGCACCTCCCACCTGAGAGCAGGGGCTGCATGTTGAATATTTCAGCATTGTAGACCTCCATCTGCCCAGAGTTCTTGTCTAACACACCAACAAAGTACCTGGGGAGAACGGGGGCAGTTGATTAGTGAGAGGCAGAGCAGTGGGAATGATTTAAATTACATGGTCTTCTCACATCCTGGCAGCTCTCCTGCCTTGCCCATACAGTGTGCTACCTTAAACCAAGTTACCTCCAAGGCATGTCCACATATAGAAACAGGAAGTCTTGTTACTCTAAGTATATGCAGAAGTCCTAAAACAACTGAACTAGGTGCAGTGTAGATGCCAGAGTTCTGCTATTTTCTTTTGCTACGCCAGGACTTGATGGTTATAGCTTGAACAACAGCCAAATTTCCCTGTAGCTCCCAGAGCTCAGATCCCCAGAGGTGCAGGCAAGCACCACTTTAGCCCCCAGAAACACCTCAGTGTTCAGAGGTGAGAGCACCTAAATCTGCCTACAAACAATACTGAATTAACACCCCTACCATACACATTTGTTAAACTGCATTCTTCTCTCCAAACCTGAGAAGAAACAACCCCCTGGTGCTCCTTTTTCAGCTGCAGCATCTCAAACTGGACACTGCTCTATCTGAGGATCCAGCTCTCCTGGTTTCACTGCTCAGACAGAACAGAGGCTGTTACAGGCATGTTTTGACAGAAGTGAAGCCAATCCCTTGTACAGAATTACAAAATATCTCAGCTGGAAGGGCCCCACAACGATGAGCCCTTCAGCACTGACCAACTGATGATAAAGGCAATTCCTTCATCCTAATTGAGCAGTAACAAAGTAGAAGTTTAGTAACAAAGCTCCATCCTGCTGCTACACTAATACATAGCCTCACCCCAGACCTCACAAGATGTTTTCAGACGTATCTTTGATTTACAGACCACAGTTTCCACAAGATGTGCCCAAACAGCCGGAGCTCCCTGTTCAAACCCTCCGAGCCCCATCAGGGCCCCATGGAAACCTGTGAGGCCGAGAGGGAGCAGGGAAGGGAGCAGGAGCTGTGTGTCTGGGCAGCACCTGTGCTCCCAGCTCCTCTTCCATACCTGCACAGGGAGTTGCACTTCATGACCTCGCTGCCGAAGTTGTGCCCCACGTAGCAGAGCCGCTCTGTCTCCGAGACCTGTGAAACCACGGAGAATTCCCTGAGCAGGGGCTGAGGGACCCTCACTGCCTCTGCCCTGCTCCCCAGGGTGACCAAGCTCTGCATTCCCAGGCATCTCATCTACATGCAGAGAGTATGCACAGCAAACCTGCACAACACCTCACAGCGGTCACCCCTCAGCACTCCAGTTTAAAATGTGGTTTCCAATGATTCATTTAAGCCCCAGTATTGTCAGGTGCCTGCAACTCTCCACCTGAAAAGCCACAGCCAGCACCACCAGTGCTGGGATTTTAAGAGACAGGACCACTTCAGGACGTTTCAAAGCGTTATTCATTGCTGCAGTCTCACTGAAGGGGGAGAACATCTTCACCACACGCTGAGAGTCCATGGTCAGTCGCCCCCAGACCACAAGGTACAAGGTCTTTAAAGGGTTAATTAGCCAATAAACTTCTGCCAGGAGGTTTGTTTATGCCTTCACACCAATATTGAATTGAATTGTCTCACACATCCTGATAGTATAGGGTTAAAGTGATTTCTGTAGAACTGCAAGTGGGTAACTAAGGGGGTGGTGGTTAGGAAAGGTAACGGTTGGGAAGGGAAAGGCCCGGGCTTGCTGGTCAACAGGGCCTTGAGAACAGAACGTTGGCTTTGCTGTAGTTGCTGTAGCTAAGGGCTTTGTTTTAACTAAATCAAGCATGGCTTTGTTTGGGGGAATTGAATATGAGCACTGTTTGGCTAAATTACAAGAAATTTTGCTTAGGAACAACCCAGGGTAACCAATCAATATGCAGCTGTGTGGCAGAGGGGTATAAAACGTGTGTGCTGTTAGTGACTGTCAGAGCCAGATTTGGGTTTGTCTGTGTACCCCGGCTCCCAGAGCTCCTCAATAAGAGCACCTGCAGATAATCACTCCGTGGTTATGTGTTTCCAGTGCCAACAATCCTGCTGCAGTGTGAGCTTTCTTATCCCATCAGACAGTGACACACAAACTTCTTGCTACACCTTAAAACTTCTTCACCATTGCTGCAACTACCTCTATATCCAAACTCAAAAACCTTAAAACTTTCCATTACCTAGCTTAATATATTTCTATCTAAATTACAAACTCACATTTTTACTTATGGTCTCTACACTTGGAAGCCTTTTCCAAAGTCTCAGGTATTCTTTTTTTTTTGTATTTGGGCCTGCAACCACAAGATTTTGAGAACTTTCTGAGTCTGGAATTCCCACATACCAGGAGTGTACCAGACACCTAAACATATTTGCAATGCCTTTTGAGAATGTGTTGTGTTTCCTGCTCTGCTGCAGTGAATTTCCCACAAAGATGTGGGCTGAAGAATGATTTATCCCTTGGGTGCAGCAGCTGTAAAGACCAACAGCAGCATCAGGAAGCACCTTCTGACTGTGCTCTCAGTTCCCTCTTCATTGAGAGACCCCTTATGATGTAATTCAGCTGAACAAAGACACCTGTGGTGAAGATTTCCCAGTGTGAACAGAACACAATGGGTTTCATGATCAAATGCACCCGACCAGTTGGGAAGCAACTCCCAGACGGTTCAGCTTGCCCCTGTTCTGGCAGCTCCACCCTGCAGTGTTTGTCAGTGCCAGAGCCCCCTCTGGTCCCTCTGGAACCCAGAGATACTTGGAGCACATCCCTGTGGAACATGCTGCCCTAAACTCTGATAGTTAAAAACAAAAATAAAAAACTGCTTCAAAGCTCAGCACAGGTTTTCACAGAATCCCAGACTGGTTTGGGTCATAAGAGACCTTAAAGCTCATCCAGCCCCACCCCTGCCATGTGCAGGGACACCTCCCACTGTCCCAGGCTGCTCCAAGCCCCAGTGTCCAGCCTGGCCTTGGACACTGCCAGGGATCCAGGGGCAGCCACAGCTTCTCTGGGCACCCTGTGCCAGGGCCTGCCCACCCTCCCGGGGCGGAGTTTCTCACTCCAGGCGGTGGGAGCGTCTGAGGGCCGAGCAGAGCCAGACCGCTCGGCAGCCGGCAGCGGGAATCGCTCGGTGGGGATTTCACCTGGGAGCTGCCCGGCCGCCGCGGTCCCTAACGGGCTCTGCAGCACGTGGGGCTAATTAATAACATCGGCAGCTTTTATCCCATTATCCGGCTGCTGCCTCACGGTGTACCGCCACCGTAACACCCCAACATCACCGGGGCCCGACCGCAGCCGCCCCCGGGCCGGCCCTCACCAGGATCCTGCGGTGCCGCTTCCGCGGGTGCGCCCGGTCCCGGTTCCGGTACACGGTGAAGCGCAGCGAGTCCGGGCAGCGCAGCTTCCCGTTGGCGAACCGCACTGCGGGAGAGGAAGCGGTGAGAGCCGGGGCCGCCCGTGAGATCCCGGGCCGGCCGTGAGATCCCGGGGCCGGCCGTGAGATCCCGGGCCGCCCGTGAGATCCCGGGCCGCCCGTGAGATCCCGGGGCCGGCCGTGAGATCCCGGGCCGGCCGTGAGATCCCGGGCCGGCCGTGAGATCCCGGGGCCGGCCGTGAGATCCCGGGCCGCCCGTGAGATCCCGGGGCCGCCCGTGAGATCCCGGGCCGGCCGTGAGATCCCGGGCCGGCCGTGAGATCCCGGGCCGGCCGCGCTCCCCGAGCGGGCCCCGTCACCCGCCCCACGCCCCCGGCCCAGTCCCGCTCACCGAGCGCCGCCGGCCGCTCCGCCTCGGGGTCTCCGCGGTAGCGCCAAGTGGCGGCGGCCATGGCGAGGGGCTGAGGGCGGGCGCGGCCGGGATGCTCGTTCCGATGCCGGTCCCGCTCCGCGCCCCGCTCCGCCCGTTCCTCCGCCTCTTCCGCCACCGCCTCTCGTCGTGGCAATAAGCCCAGCCCCGATTGGGCGAGGTGAGACCGTGTCGCCGCGTACAAATAACGAGGTGGCCGATTGGCTGTCAGCGAGGCCCGCGCCGCCCGCGGCCGGAAGTGACGCGCTGTGTCGGCGCGGTGGGGCGGGGCGGGCGGGGCCGGAGCGGCGGGAGCGGGGCCGATCCCCATCCCCATCCCGATCCCGATCCCAGGCCCCATCCTGAGCCTCGCACGGCCCTTCCCGCACGGACACCGCAGGTGAGCGGGGCGGGGGCGGCGGTGAGGCGGAGAGCAGTGACCCCGGCGTCGGGGCGGGAGCGGGGCTCCCCGGACTCCCCTTTATGTCCCGGGTGCGACACAAAACGGAGGCTCCGGGGCGTCCTCACCGGTGCTGGTGCAGCGCTGGGGTGCAGGTGCTGCTCTGGGAGGGGCACAGATCTTGGGTGTTGCAGGTGACGCGCAAAGGAAAAACAAACGGGGGAAAGGCACTGTTTTGGGAAGAGCTCCTTCCAGCAGGACACCCCCCCTCATCCGACAGTCAGCTGCTATTCCGCAGTTTGCAGAGGCCCTAAGTTACTTAATTTCCCCCGTGCTGAGTGTTCCAGCTGACAGCTGGTGAATGATATCCCCGTTCTGACTCTGTCCAAGGACACACGGTGGGACTCTTGGGATGTCCTGTGAGCTGGCCAGCAAAGACAGTGATGGGCAGGGAAGAAAACGCAGCAAACACATCCATGTGTTTCTCCTGAATCAGCAGACTTACATTTGAGCCCTCCTCAAGAGTGTAGTTCTGGCCATGTGACTTTTTTTTAGCTGCTTTGTGGCCTTGTGTCCATTGATGCTGTCACACTGCTGCTGGAAAATAAACATCAGCACAGGAATTTCTCTGTGTGTGCCTTGGATGTGCAGCCTTTCTGCTCGCCAAATCCTACGCTGTGGTTTGTTTTTTTTTCATGAGGAAAAGCCGAGATATTGCCGAGGGTCACTTGTGTAGTCTTGAAATGAATCTGCTGGGATACCACTCGTGTTCTGTTAATGAGAATTTAGGAAGAAATCTCCCCTGACTCTGGCCTGCTTGTCTTGTTGAGCAGCATATTGTTTTGCCAGCAGCCCCAGCGTTTCTGTGGAAGGTTACCCAGTTGTGTGAGCAGTGTGTCAGAGGGAGCAGCAGGTTATTATTGCAATCAGATTTTTCTTGCAAACCAGGATTAAATGTTTAACTCGTGGGTGTGAGGTGACCCCCCCCCCTTGTCCAGTTTCCAGAACAGCTGCCTGTGACAGGGGTGGTGCTGAGGTCAGCTCTGTGGCAGAACCTGGATTTTCACTGCTTTTCTTTGTCCTCCGGGCTGCTGGCGTTGATCCCCTGTGGTGGTGGTAGAGTCAGAGCAGTTTCTCTTTGTCTGTGTTTCAGCTGTCACCTTTCGTCTTCACAGCCTGGTTCACTGCAGCCCCACCAGGGCTTCAGCCATAGAACCGTTCAACAATTTGGGTTGGAGGGGCACCTTGTCTGGTTCCACCCCCTGCCATGGGCAGGGACACCTTCCACTGGTGTCTGGGTGTCCGTCCCAGGCTGCTCCAAGCCCCAGTGTCCAGCCTGGCCTTGGGCACTGCCAGGGACCCAGGGCTCACAGGGAGGAATCCCATCGTCTGCTGCTGTCTTTCAGTTTGAGCCCACGCCCCTTTCTCCCTCACTGCAGACTCCCATGAATAGCCCTGCCCCACCTTCACTGCAGCCCCTTCAGAGCTGGAAGGCCACAGTGAGGTCACCCTGCAGCCTTCTCTTCTCCGAGCTGGACAATCCCAGCTCACTCACCCTTCCCTCGCGGCAGGGCTGCCCCCGTCCCTCTGATCGGCTCGGTGCCCCAGACAGCCGTCTCTTGTGTTTTGCAGGACCATGGATTTCCCGGGGCACTTTGAACAAGTCTTCCAGCAGCTCAACTACCAGCGGCTGCACGGGCAGCTGTGCGACTGCGTCATCGTGGTGGGGAGCCGGCACTTCAAGGCGCACCGCTCGGTGCTGGCCGCCTGCAGCACGCACTTCCGCGCGCTCTTCACCGTGGCCGAGGGCGACCAGGCCATGAACATGATCCAGCTGGACAGCGAGGTGGTGACGGCCGAGGCCTTCGCCGCCCTCATCGACATGATGTACACCTCCACGCTGATGCTGGGCGAGAGCAACGTGATGGACGTGCTGCTGGCCGCCTCCCACCTGCACCTCAACTCGGTGGTGAAGGCCTGCAAGCACTACCTGACCACGCGGACGCTGCCGCTGTCGCCGCCCAGCGAGCGGGCGCAGGAGCAGAGCGCGCGGCTGCAGCGCTCCTTCATGCTGCAGCAGCTGGGGCTCAGCATCGTCAGCTCGGCGCTGGGCTCCTCGCAGGGCGCCGAGGAGCCGCCCGGCGCCGCGGGGCCGGCGCTGCGGGCCGGGCTGGAGCGGGGCGGGCTGGAGCGGGGCGCCGCCTTCCCCATCCGCCGCCTGCACAAGCGCAAGCAGTCCTCCGAGGAGCGCGCCCGCCAGCGCGCCCGCCCCGCCATGGAGGAGCCCGTCCCCGACGTGGCCGCCGAGAGCGGGCAGCCCGTCGTCCACTCGCGCGAGGACTTCTTCTCGCCGGACTCGCTGAAGATGGTGGACAACTCCAAGGCCGACGCCGCGGCCGATAACCAGGAGGACAGCACCATCATGTTCGACCAGCCCTTCGGCGCTCAGGAGGACGCGCAAGTGCCCAGCCAGTCGGACAACGGCGGGGGAAACATCTCCCAGATGTCCATGGCGTCCCAGGCCACGCAGGTGGAAACCAGTTTCGACCAGGAGGCTGCTGCTGAGAAGAGCAACTTCCCGTGCGAAAATCCGGAGGTCGGCCTGAATGAGAAGGAGCACATGAGGGTGGTGGTGAAGTCTGAGCCGCTGAGCTCCCCAGAGCCTCAGGATGAGGTGAGCGATGTCACCTCCCAGGCAGAGGGCAGCGAGTCTGTGGAGGTGGAGGGAGGAGTGGTGAGCGCAGAGAAGATAGAGCTGAGTCCTGAGAGCAGTGACCGCAGCTTCTCGGACCCTCAGTCCAGCACTGACAGGGTGGGAGACATCCACATTATGGAGGTGTCCAACAACCTGGAACACAAGTCTTCTTTCAGCATTTCAAATTTTTTGAATAAAAACAGGGGAGGTGGCTTTGGTGCCGGCCAAAACAACGACGACAACATTCCCAACACCACCAGTGACTGCAGGATGGACAGTGATGCCTCTTACCTGATGAGCCCCGAGTCAGGGCCCGCCGGTGGCCACTCATCTGCCGCCGTCTCCCACGTGGAGAACCCCTTCAGTGAGCCCACGGACTCCCACTTTGTGAGGCCCATGCAGGATGTGATGGGTCTGCCCTGCGTGCAGACCTCGGGGTACCGAGCGGCGGAGCAGTTCAGCATGGATTTCCCACGCTCGGGCCTGGGCCTGCACTCGCTGTCTCGGGCCATGATGGGCTCGGTCAGAGGCGGGGCCGGCGGCTTTCCCGGCTACCGCCGCATCGCCCCCAAGATGCCCGTGGTGACCTCCGTGCGGGGCTCGCAGCTGCAGGAGAGCTCCTCGGGGTCCCAGCTGATGCTGAACGGCAGCACCTCCTTCGAGAGCGGGCACCTGTCGCAGCCGGGCCCGCCGCAGCTGACCAGGGCGTCCGCAGACGTCCTGTCCAAGTGCAAGAAGGCTCTGTCGGAGCACAACGTGCTGGTGGTGGAGGGCGCGCGCAAGTACGCCTGCAAGATCTGCTGCAAGACCTTCCTGACGCTGACGGACTGCAAGAAGCACATCCGCGTGCACACGGGGGAGAAGCCCTACGCCTGCCTCAAGTGCGGCAAGCGCTTCAGCCAGTCCAGCCACCTCTACAAACACTCTAAGACCACCTGCCTGAGGTGGCAGAGCAGCAACCTGCCCAGCAGTTTGCTGTAACCTGCCGCCCCGGGCCCGGAGGAGCCTCGCCGCCGGCGGGGACGCTCCGGCGGGCGGGCGCACACCGGCGTGCCACGGTGCCACACACGGTTCTTGGCTCTGCCATTGGGGATATCCGGTACCTACCTCGCGGGTGTCGCCGCCGGGAGCCGCGCGGCGGGGATGGGGATCTGACCCCCGGGGCGACGCGGCCCCTTTGCAGGGCAGAGGGGCGACAGCACGGGGGTCTCCTGAAATAGCACGGTTTGAGAACGAGAAACTGACGTGCGCATTTCTTTCTGGTTTGGTTTTTTTGGTTTTTTGGTTTTTTTTTTTTTTCCTCTCTAAAGCATTTTGTAACGGTGAAAGCATTTAAATGATTACTGTAACACGAATTGCTGCATTGTGTGAGCACAGCGGTGCAGACCCCTTACCTTTACAAGCTTAGGCTGCACCTGTCTGACATAATGCTTTAAAATACGCTACTTACGACAATAGTTCTAGGATTATGAATGTATGTTTGGCTGTTTTGTAGTAAAGGACACTGTGTAACCAAGGTGCTTAAATTAAATCCCAGACAAGTAACTTTTGGACTGCCAGGTGTACATATAACTTTAATACAGCAAGATCTGGATGTTTGGCTGTTTTGTTTTGGTTTTTTTTTTTCCGTAGAAACGAGTATTAAGTGATAAGTGAAAGTACTGTCTCTTGTTTGTGCTATTCCTAGCAGTATTTTAACCAGTTTGTATCTCCTGTGTTACAATTCTATATAGGCAGAAGTTTGAACAGAGCTTGTCTTTGTCTGTTGTTCTGAAGGAGAGGGATTTTGTGATGGCTTTTTTTGCCACGTAAGACGGTATCTCGCTGTTCCCAGATGCCCACAGTCCATCTGGTCCCTGTTATGGCGTGAGCACGTTGTTTTTTTCTCTTATCTCCAGGCTTTAATTTCCTGCCCTGCGCCCCTAGTGACTTCCCTTCGCAGCTGTGGATCTGTCCTTGGATCAAATCACTCCTAGGTCAGGAGCAATCCTCGTTTGCCATATTGCACAGAATCAGAGAGTATGCTGAGTTGGAAGGGACCCCTCAGGATCATTGTGTCCAGCTCCTGGCTTTCCAGAGGATACCCCAACAATCCCATCTTGTGCCTGAGAGCAATGTGCAAACACTTCTTTACCTCAGGCAGCCGTGGAGTTGTGACCCTGTCCCTGGGGAGTTTGTTCAGTGCCAGACTATCCTCTGGGTGAAAAACCTTTCCTGATAGCCAACCTAAACCTCCCCTGATTGAGCTTCAGCCTTTTTTTTAAATCCTGTCAACTGGTCACAAGAGTGAAGAGATCTGTACCTGCCCTTCTGCTGCTCCTCAGGAGGATGTTGAAGACCCCAGTGAGGTCTGACCTCAGTCTCCTCCATGCTGAGCAAACCAAGTGCCCTCAGCTGCTCCTCGTAAATCTTCCTTTCCAGACCCCAGACCAACCTCATGGCCTCCTTTAGACATTCTCTAACAGCTTAATGTCTTTTATATGATGGTGCTGGAGATTGCCTGCAGCACCTGAGGTGAGGCTGCCCCACAGCAGAGCAGAGCAGAGCAGAGCAGAGCAGGACAATCCCCTCCCTCACCTGGCTGGTGATACCCCCAGGACATGATTGGCCCTCCTGGCTGCCAGGGCACTGCTGGCTCATATTCTGTAAAACGTCCTTGTCAAATCCAGGCCTTCCACTTAAGCTAGTGTCATAAAAGTACTTTTCCCCATACACTTAAAAAAAGCTAGTGTGAATTTAATTTAAAAAAATGGCACTGTACACGTGCAGCAGAAATTTGTCATTCTCCACGTGAATCATGTAAATCTCTTTTTAATTTCCTCTTCTGTGGTGCCGCCGTAACTTAACACTGCCTGCAGTCTCCCTTCTTCCTTGTCAAAGGTGCACATGAACTGGTGCTCAGCATTCTTAGGTTTTAAAATAAACTTTCAGAGCACTTCTGCAGATGATAAATGCTGCTCAGCTGAGCAGGGGCTGGGTGAGGGCTGCAGGGTGTCCTTGTGCTCCAGTGAGACAGAGGATTCCCTGCACCTGCTCTGTCAACATATTGTTTGCACCTTGACCATCTGAGGAATGCAGAAACGCAGGAGATGGTTGGATTAATTCCTTTAAAATGTTAATATTTTGTTATAGGGTTTACTTAATGGTCATATTTCTGGCTCTTGATTTTTTTTAAGCATTAAAATAACACTTTTTTTAAAGCAGTGGGATATGCTGTGTTTTGTTTTAAATATTTCAGTGTTGAGGACTAACAGCATTGAGCTGCAGAAACACTCTGCCAAACAACAATAATATACAGTATTTTGTACTTTAGTATTTTCCTGTGTTGCTTTATTAAGTAACACTGTTTCATCTTCATTGCATTTCTAGTGTTTTGCATTTTAAAAACAAGGCTTGGTTTTATTTCATGTTCTGTTTCCTGTAGCACATCCAAATTTGTTGAATTGTTACAATGTTTTTCTCAAGGAGATTAATTAGGAACTAATATGAGCAGATAAACACTTAACTGGACTTTTGAACTGTTTTTATAAAAAAAATTAATGTGAAATATTAGTGCAGAAGGACTTCTGTATTCTTTCTTTGAGAAAAAGTTTGTCTGGAGCATTTTTGGAAGCAGCAGCTTTAAAATCCATTGTCAGTTGATGTGCAGAGGGGCAGTTGCAGGCCTGGAGCCTGCAGGTGCCTCACGGCCGAGTCTTCCTGAACGAAGCAATAAATTCCTGGGAATAGCATAAATAAAAACACCTGGGGCCTGAGCTGCCCGCTCTAGTGGAGGGTGTCTGACCCCACAGCCTGGAGAGCTTTTGTGCCACTGAATTGCGCTCATGATTGAACTCTGCAAGTGGGATCTGGCATGGGGGTGTCGGGGTGTCTGTTCCGAAACACCTGGAAATAAACCCTACTTTTTTTGTGTTGCTGTGTCTGACTGGCTTCACTTGGTTTGGTGCTCTCCACGCCAGCCTGTACAGAGAAAATTGCCACTGCAAAAGGGATCGTAAAAAAACTGACCTGGGTAATAATTCTGTCCCCAGCAGAGTTCTTTGTAAGAACTTACTTTTGTTAATGAAATAATACCTGCACAGCACCTGTAAAATTCATGATCCGTGGTCACTGGTGCTCTCTGAATCCCTCATGGGAGGGTGTCACGGGTGCAGGAGGTGCTTGTCTCGAAGGCCTTCTGAGATGGACACTGGGCCCAGTGCTCCAGTCCCCGTGGCAGCTGATTTACCTGTTCCTAGGTGTCTATCTCTTAATGCAGCTGGGGAATCTGACACACCTGCTCAGACCCCAGGTCCTTCCCTGTCATCATCAAGGATCACAAATAACCTCTCGGATATTTGGTCACCATCCTTCAGTGTCACAGCAGCTCCACCAGCAGCAGAATCTTCAGTGTCAACACTAAGGAATCTTGGAGACCAGCGAGCTCCCCCACTGGACTCATGCCCTGGGTTTTCACAGCAAAGTCCTTCCTGCTTTCCACTGTGTGGTTTGGAAACTCCCCAGCCAGCTGGGATGCCCAGAGCATACTCCCTTCCTCCCCACCACCATGGCCACATGTCTTTCCTGCTCAGTCCAGGTTGCAAACCTCCAGAACTACTTCTGACAGGCCAGCACAAGGCAATCAGCCGTGCTTGTGAATCAAAACTTAGTGATAAATGTGTCAGAATTCCTCCCAGACGTGATGCAGGGCAACTTCCAACAGTCACCACTGCAATCAGAGAGTGCTTGATTGAGCACCCCAGAAATGCCAGCAGAGTCCAGCACCAGGGACACTTGCTGTGGGACAGGAAGAGACACAGAGTGTGCTGGGTGAGCTTTAGCTCCCATTACAGGCTTTGTGCCCCGGCTCCCTCCTCACACCAGGATTGTGGTGCTGCCAGCTGCTCACCCCAGGACACTTCCTCCTGCCCATTGCATGCTCCTTGCTCCCTCGTGGTGCCATCCCCAAAGAGCACTGGTTCCCTCTCTGTCCCCTGCTAGGGTGAAGGCACAGGGGAGCAGGCAGAGATGGCTGCAGGGCAGTGGGGCTTGTCCTGGGGCAGAGAGGCGGGAAAACTCCATCTCAGTGGGGCACCACTGGCACCACTGTTCAACCTGGACATGCCAGAGAGGCTCCTGTGTCCTCCTCTGTGGGCCTGGACACCATGGAGTGGAGTGATGGGAGTGGGAGGCAGAGGAGGGAGGAGGATGGCTGATGGAGAGCCACAGCTCTCCATCAGGGAGACTTGAGTCCAGGTGTGCTCTCCAGCGTGTTCCCTGGCATGACGACTGGGAGCACTCGGAGCTGGCTTAAGGCTGGTGAGAGCGACCTCCACATCACACTCTGGGGACACCTGTGGGGTGGCTGGGGTGGGCAGCAGTGCGTGGCTGTGACTGGTCAGTGCCAGGGCTGTCCTGTCTGCCACATGGTCAGTGATGATGGGAGGGCACATGGGGAAGGACCATGGCAAGGCCAGTGCACACCCCGGGGGCAGATCCACCCCTGTCCTGCAGGATGGGCCAGCTGGACCCCAGGCTTGTCAAAGCTGTGGCTGCCCGCCCACACCCTGAAAGCATCCAAGGCTTGGACCAGTCTGGGATAGTGAAAGGTGTCCCTGCCCATGGCAGGTGGGGTGGAATAAGATGATCCATGAGGTCCCTTCCAACCCCACCCATTCCATGATTCTGTGATCAGTGGCACTGAGAGGTGGGGTCCAGGTTCCAGCCCCCATTTATGGAAGTGTGGCAGTGGCTGCGGGACACATGAATCCCCAAAGCCCTCGAGATGTGCCCATCAGGCCTCCCCTGGCAGCTGGAGGCTCAGGCTCTCCTCTGCACCAACAAATGTTACTGCACACCTGAGAAACATGAAGGGAGATGCAGCCAGAACCTACAAAGGGTAGCAGGACCTCCCAGTGAATTCCAGTTTGCCATCCACTCTGGAGCTGTGCCTGGAATTGGTTATGGATACCAAAGGCAGAGCTGGAGGTTCCTGGGCAGCCTGTTTTGTGCTTTTCTTTAGACCCCTCAAGCAGAGGATCATGTGGTGTCACTGATTCCCTAAGACCATTTGATGTGTGGGCTGGCAGCAGGTGCTGTGGCAGCAGCAGCCTGCACGGACAAAGCTGGCACCTCTCCTCCCTTCCTGGCTACAAGCCCAGGCAAGGCACTCCTGGCTCTCACTGTCACCAGGAGCCAGGTTTTGAGGATGGGTGCTGCTGCAGCAGCTCCTTTATGGCAGCTCCAGCACGGCAGGCGCTCCCCAGCCCAGGGCCAACCCCTCTGGCACCCGCAGCGTGCCCCACCACCTTCCCTGTTCTCAAACAACACCAGCACGAGACATTGGCTGCGACTCTTTAATGGCTCCTGGCCACCGCAGGGGAGGGGACACGGGCTGGCCCTCAGCGCGGCGTCCGTCCGTCTGTCCGTCCATCCGTCCCAGGTGCTGCTGGAGCAAGGCCTGGCCATCACAGCTTCAGCTCGTGGGGCATGGGCTCCCCCCGCAGCCCGGCCAGCAGGTTGTTGGCTGCCAGCACTGCCATGGTGCTCCTGGTGGCGTACGTGGCGCTCCCGATGTGCGGCAGGATCACTGCAGGGACAGGCAGGGACACTGCTCACCTCTCACCTTCACACGGGCCCCAACAAACAGCCCCCTTCAGGGCTGTCAGGTACAGTATCCATGTAGGACCTTATCTGAGTACTAACAAATACCTAACATTACTGTTACAAGTAATGTATTCAATAAAGACACGTGTATGAATTATGTCCTGCCCGGTTTTGTTTCAGAGCTCTCAAATCTTCAAGTCCTGCAAATACTTCCAGAAAGTGTCTGCTCTTATCACTCCTCACACTGTCTACTTTGAGAAAACAATGCACACAAATAAAAAACTAGTTTTAGCAAAAAGATAAAACAACAGCTACAGGTTTGTATCTCAGGAACAGACACAGTCACGGGCATTTCCAAATTTTCATGGATGTCCCTATGGTTTCTTTCTGGAACATACTTTCCCTACTCCAGAAACCCCCTCCCCCTGGAGGGAGGACATCCTGTGCGACACCAGCCAAGCAAGCTCCTTCCTTAGCCATCCTTCTTCAGAGAAGACAGGTCTCAGTCCTGGACCTGCACCTGTCCCCCTTCCCAATGCCTGGAACTACCCAGGTAACAGGCTGCCCACGCTCATGGCAGCTGGGCCAGCCCAGCAGCTCTCCCAAGACCAAGACTCCTCCAGGCAAACCCAGCAGCCCACTTTTAGCCCGTGGGAAACAAGCACAGAATGTGCCCAGGAGCCCACAGAACACCTGAGCTGTCCTGGACAGGACCTGAGCTGGGAATTGGTTTCTCAGTCATGCACCTGCTGATACCAGATCCATGAATTTCACACACTGAATGAAGAGCCATCACGAAGGTACTAAAACTGAGCTTATCTCAATGGCTTTCTGGAAAATTAAAACAGCTCCCACATTTGTTTGACATCATGTTGATGAGCTTTTACCCCACAGCAGCTCCCTGCATTGTACAGCGGCCACACCTAAACACACCTGATCTGTCCTGTGCTCTGGTGCCCACTGCCACCAGCAGACTAATGGGGACCAGGGGTCCCTGCCACACCTGTCACTGGGCCCCCAAGGCAGCAGCTGCTGGAGGAGGGGTCTGACACTCCCCCAGACACTCACCACAGTTCTTGAGGGACAGCAGGGGGTGGTCAGTAGGCAGTGGCTCTGGCGTGGTGACATCCAGGCCGGCGGCTGCGATCTGCCCACTGGCCAATGCGTTGTACAGGTCCTCCTGGTTCACCACAGCCCCCCTGCGGACGTGAGGGGTGAGAGGCTGGCATCACTGCTGAGGGGTGCTGAGGGCTCCCGCAGGCTCACAGGGACACAGAGGCAGTGGCTCCCCACGGCTGCCTCAGCAGAGGTCAGACCCTCTCTGGATGTGCCTGAACCTCCCAGCAGTAAGCTGCTCCTGCTCCAGCTGCCCGGAGTTGGGGGAAGAGCTGGGTGCTCCCTGAACAATTTATCTTGCCTTTGGCTCAATCCCAAGGGGCCTTGGGCAAATGTTCCCAGTGGCTGCAGCCATGAAATGAAGGCTGTATGTGCTGCCTGGACTCACTGCCCAGCAGATCCCCCTACACTCACAGCCTGGAAGGGCAGCAGCCACTCTCCCAGGCACGGGTCTGGGCTGCCAGTACCTGCTTGTGTTGACAAACACAGAAGTCTTCTTCATCCTGCCAAAGAAGTCCTTGTTGCACATCCCCTGGGTAGCTGGTGTCAGGGCACAGGTCACCACCACAAAGTCCGACTCCTCAGCCAGCCTCGTGAGCGGGACTGAGGGAAGAAACACGGAAACATCCCACTGCAGCCAACACCTTCCCTCAGCAGAACTCCAGGGGCAGCTGCAGTCCTTCCTGTCCTCCCAGCAGGACACCTGGGTACTCAGCCCATGGGGACAGTCCACGAGACCCTCCCCTCCTCCTAGGAGCAGCTGTCACGTTTTGCCTCTGTTCACTGCCCAACTTCCTTGTGGGAATGGAACTGACAGAAAATCACCAATGCACGGACACAGGGAAGGGGAACAGTGGCAGGATCAGCTGCAGCCTGGAGTTCTCACATGGTCTGATCAACCCCTGCACGTCCAGCCTTCGCCTGGCCCCTGGGTATGCCCAGGAGCCCCCAGATCCCCCAGCTTGTGCCCTCCCTCCACTGGCCCACCCTGCGGGTGACAAACCCTGTGGGTGACCCCTCTGGAGCTGTCCCAGCCATGGTGCTCCATGACTGATGACTGACACCACTCCTGCCCCGGTGCCGTCCTTACCAAACTCCGCCCCAAACTCCGCCGCACTCTCCGGTTTTGGGCCACTGCCAGTGTACAGAAACTTCCTGACCCCAAACGGCTTCAGGCGCCGGGCAACCGCCTGTCCTGAGAGCGAGGGAGAAAGGTGTTGGGCTGCTGTGGCTCCACAACAGGAGTGGGGACCAGCACGTGAAGCCACTGAAGGGCTGCTGCAGTGGGATCACTCCTTCCTGACTGTGGGGTGGGGTTGGAGATGTTCTGCTGTGGAAAAGGGCACATGGACACTGACCCCATGACTTCCCTTGGGAGCACACTGCCCTGGGGAGCAAGGACAGGAAGGGCTGCCTGCTGGCAAAGTCCACAGCCCGATGGAGTGTCGTGTGGACTTTGCCACCGCATTTGTTTGCCTGAGGACTAGGAGGAGGTACAGATTGCTGCGGGGGTTGGAGGTGGTGGAAGCACATGAACACCTGAGGCTTTAAGGCTGAGGCTGATGAGCTGCTGGGAGAGGCTCTGCACAGCTCCCCTCACTGTGCTCATGGAGTTTAAGCAGGTGAGCACCAGGCCACCACCTTGGCTGAGTCACAGAGCCCCAGAACAGTCTGGGTTGGAAAAGACTGCAAAGACTATCTCATTCCAACCCTCCCACCTCTGGCAGGGGCACCTTCCAGCAGCCCAGGTTAAAGGTGAGGCTCCAAACCCACCCTGCCACTGCTGGAAAACAGAAATCTGCTCTCTGAACTGCACTTACCTATCCTGCCCAGCCCGATGATGCCCACGGTGCTGTCAGACAGGCCATATCCACACATCCACAGGGGCTTCCACGTTGTCCAGCCGCCACTGGCAGAGAGAGCGGGACAGGAACAGGTGTCATGGAAAGCTGTTCGGAGCCCAGCCCAGCTGCTCGGTGTGAGCTGCACGAAACTCTGGCCTCTGGTCTGCAGCCCGTGTGGCACAGCTCTGGGGCCACCCAGGGCAGGCACTCACCTCCTCACCTGCTCGGCTGCCTCGGGCAGCCGGCGGCAGGCGGACAGCAGCAAGGCCACGGAGAGCTCGGCGGTGGCGTCGGTCAGCACGTCGGGGGTGTACCCCACACGGATCCCCCTGCCAGGCCAGACGGGGCTCTGGGGCAGCCCTGGGGTGTTCCCCTGGCACCCCCAGGCTGGGTGCAGCACTGTGCCCATCCCAGGCACCCAGGGACATCCCTTTGGCTCTCAGCCCTCCTGCCACATCCTTTTCCCAGATAACCCTTGCCTCAGCCCAGCACCCAAAAACTTCTCCAGCCCTGGCGTGGTTTGGGTGACCCCAGCCATGATCCAGCAATAGAGGGGTGCAGGTGGCTGGCCCCACCCAGCCCCATGCTCTGCAAAAGCCCACCTGCCAAAAGGGACCAGCGGGGTGTTGGGGGAAGGGGTCCAGAACCGGGGGGACAGTGCAGGGGGGTGCAGAGCACGGGGGAGGGAACGAATCATGGTGGGGTCAGAGCAGGGGGAGCGCTGGAGCAGGAGGTGTCAGAGCTGGCGGGGGACAGAGCAGGCGAGGAGAGGGGCAGCGTTACCGCTTCTTGATCTCGTCCAGGGCGAGGTGGTCGAAGCCCACGGACAAAGTGCTGATGACCTTCAGGTCGGGCCCTGTAAGACACGATCGGCGCTGCCGTGCCTGCCCCGGAGGCCCGGGGGACGGCGGGGGGGAAGCAAGGGGGCCCCGCACGCACCGGCCGCGTCCAGCACCTCGCGGTCGATGCGGTCCGAGAGCAGGCAGAGCAGCCCGCGCGTCCCCGCCACGCCCGCCAGCAGCTCGGCCCGCGGCACCGGCTCCTCCGAGTCCCACTGCTGCACGCGGCACCTGCGGCGGCACCGGCGCCGTCAGCCACCGGCACCGGCACCGGCACCGGGACCCCCACCGGGACCGACATCCACACCGGCACCGGCACCGGGACCCGCACCGGGACCGGGACCGACATTCACACCGGGACCCGCACCGGGACCGACATCCACACCGGCACCGGCACCCGCACCGGGACCGACATTCACACCGGGACCCGCACCGGGACCGACATCCATACAGGGACCGGCACCGGGACCGGCACCGACATTCACACCGGCGCCGTCAGCCACCGGCACCGGGACCGGCACCGGCACCGGAATCGGCACCGCCACCCGCACCGGGACTGGCACCGACACCCGCACTGGCACCGGCACCGGGAATCGGCACCGGAACTCGCACCGGCACTGGCACCGACACCCGCACCGTGACCGCCACCTGCCCCGGCACCTGCAACGGGCCCGGCACCGGGACCCGAAGCGGCACGGCTCCGGCACGGCTCCGGCACGGCTCCGGCACGGCTCCGGCAGCGCTCACCCGCTGGCCTGGGACAGCACCCGCAGCCCCTCGGCCGGGATCCGCCGCGTCACGAACACCGACATGGCCGCTGCCGCCGCCCGGGCCGGCCCTGCGCCCGCCACCGCCCCCACAGCGCCCGACAGCCCGGCACGGACGGCAACAGCGCCCGACAGCCCGGAACAGAGCGGGACAGCCCGGAACAGAGCGGGACAGCCCGGAACAGACCGGGACAGACCGGAACAGCCCGCCCGGCCCGCCCCGGCTCCGCCCCCGCGCGGTCGCACCGCCCGTGGCTGGGCGGGCAGTCTGTCGGTCTGTCCGTGGACGTACGGACATGCTCGCAGGTGGGGGTGTGTGTGTGCACACACGGACGTGTGGGCATTCCTGCACTGGAAAAGGAGGCTCAGGAGGGACCTTCTGGCTCTGCACAGCTCCCTGACAGGAGGGGACAGCCGGGGGGGTCGGGCTCTGCCCCCAGGGAACAGGGACAGGAGGAGAGGGAACGGCCTCAGGCTGGGCCAGGGGAGGCTCAGGTTGGACACCAGCAGGAATTTCCCCATGGAAAGGGTGCTCAGGCCTTGGAAGGGACTGCCCAGGGAGATTTGGAGTCCCCATCCCCGGAGGTGTGCAAGGAGGGATTCAGGATGTGGCTCTCAATGCTCTGGGCTGGGGACAAGGTGGCAGTCAGTGGTGTCAGAGTTCTTGTGCAGCCTCATGGATTCAGTGGTCCTGTGGTACCCACATGCATGCACACATCTGTGCACACACTCTTACACACAGACAGGTCTGTGCACACACAAGTACACACCTGCATATACAGGTATGCACATTCTTACACACACACAACATCTGGGTGCTGTTTTGGCATTAATTGCCCCCCACAGCCTCTGGTGGCAGCTTTGGGGCATCCCGGGGGTTAGGGATGGGTCAACTGCCACCTCTCACTACACTGAACAGACTCTGCTCGTTAATTAACCCAGATTTAAATTGGAGACCTGATTTGAACAAGTTCTGTGACTGCAGGTACAGGGCAGGGGAGCCCAAGGGGACCGTGAGCTTGATAGTTAACACAGCTGTGCTGTCTCTTGAAAAGAGACACATTTGTGGGCAGAGGGAACATGGAGTTTGAGGTATATACACCAGAATATTGTTCCATGTGGGATTCATTCTGCTGCTCCAGGTGGGATTTCCCTTTATCATGATGTACCATCAACATGCTGTCAGATTATGCCAGCAGATTTGGTTTTATTTTTTTAATAATTGCTTGAAAGTTTGTTTTATGCTGCTGAGCTGGGTATCATTCGAGCTGACACTTTATCTGTCCCCCTGATCAGTATGGATTAGTGTCGGGAGTACCTGCTCTCCAGTGTGACAACTCCAGGCTCCTCCTGCTGGGGTTTTCCAGTTCCTGCTTCCCGGTCCCAGTGGATGTGGTGGGGTCACTCCCTCAGACACTTCAGCAACCTCCAAGCTCTGGGCCGGTGCCCCCGGTGGAACCAGAGAGATGGAGACCCCCAGAGAGGGTTTCTTTACAAAACAAAGTGCACAATTCTGGCCTCAGCGTGTTTTTATCAATTAGAAGCACCTGTAAACCATCTCCTTCACCGTGGCTTCAGGTGTGGTGTCCCCCAGCCCACCCTGGCCCCTCTTGAAGGTGAGGTCATGGTGCTGTGCTCCTGCACTGCATCTCTCAGGGGCAGCAGAGCCACAGGGTCACCCTGGCTCTGGATAACCATCCCTTGTTTCCCATTTTGGTGTTTTCTGGATAAAACCCACAGACGTGTGTAAATGCCTAATTTTGTGTGCACCCTGTGGTTTGTTGCAGGCAGACCTGACTGTCCCACCTCCAGGAAACTGAAAACCTTTCAAAGAGAGCTGGCAGAGAAGAAGAGGAATGGGTAATGGGACACCCATTACTCTCCCACACCTTTCTGCTACCCAAGTGTGGGCTGCCACACCTCCACACTCCCATATCCCCCTCTTGCTGCCAGGTGGGAAGGACACGGCAGAGTTGGGAATGCCACCCTCTTGGGTACAGCTGGAGTTTGACTGATGTCAGGGTGGGACACAAGAAACCACCAGCTTTCCCTCTCCGAAGGGAAACACCAGCCACCCCAAGCAGAGATGGCAGCTCTCCAGGGGATACAGGAGCATGGAGGGGTGGCAGCCCCTTGCAAAAAGCCAGAGAATGACTGGGTCTCTGCCCATCCCACTCCCATCCCATCTCACTCTAATCCATGCTCCAGCACCCTGTCCCACCCACTCTGGGTTTTGAGGAGGAGCTGTGGCTCTCTAGGCAGTGCAGTCATTGAGGCTGATTCCCTGGTTTTTATGCAGCCTGGACAGGAGAAGCCCTGAGGACGGGTGGTGGGACCACATCCAGCAGGACTCATGCCCACAGTTTGTCATCCATCTCCCAGAGCCTGTTTCTGGGACCCAGCTGGTTAATGGACAATCTGCACTCCCGTTCCAGAATGGACTGTGTGCTCCCAGGGACGAGGCTGTGTGCCAGCAGTGGTGCTGGGGAGCAGGAGCTGGTGACAGCAGGGCCGTGCCAGAGGCTCCATGTGCCCCTCACCCCAGCAAGGGGTCCGTGGGGGTGTTCCTGCCCAGCGCCCTTCAGCCATCCCCCATGCCACGGGGCAGGGTTGTGCTGCTGCTCCCTCCAGCACCTTTCACACCCCAGGGTAAGGGTGTCTGTGTCCCTTATCCCCACCTGCTCCCAGACTGGGTTCCTGGCACTGTGAGAGGCTGGGCAGGGGTGTGTGTGTGTGACCCCTGCCTGGGTTTATTCCTGACAGAACCAGCAATCTTTGGCTGGAAGGGGTTTCTTGGGTCATGGAACCAAAAATGTGTATTCTATTTCATCTGTTGAAAGCAGTTGGGGAGATGTTTTTTCTTTATCTCTTGTAACTCTGGGGGGAGGGGGGCAGAGGCCTTCTGGTAATGGGCCAGCTGTTCAAACCAGGTGGGGCAGTTTCTTATCTCTTTCACCACCCATCCTTCCTCCAGGGAGATATCTGCTGCTGATGGGCCATTAAGGCTCCCCAAGGACATGACACATTCCATCATCCCATTGTGAGATGCTCCACCCAGTGGGGGGAGTCAACCATTCCTGCCTGGATAAAACTGGGACTCTGGAACAGGAAGTTCTCTTGCTTCACCCAATTCCTAGAGGAAGGCTGGACCCCCTCTCACCATCACTGGACCCTTCTCACCATCACTGGACCCTTTTCTACAGGATCATCTCTAGTTCAACAGAACCACATCTGCCACTCCAGGAGGAGTCACTTTTGGACTGCTTCCAACACCCTGACCAACAGGGTGTCAGGTTGTAGCTCTGACTCTGTCAGGGTTTTCCAGGATTGCTTGTTTATTTGTTTGCTTGTTGGGTTGGGTGGTTTTGTTTTCTACTACATTTGTATTGTTAATATTCCTAGTAAAGAACTGTTATTCCTATTCCCAAATCTTTGCCTGAAAGCCCTTAATTGCAAAATTATAATTTGGAGGGGGTGAGGGGTTTATATTCTCCATTCCAAGGGAAACTCTGTCTTTCCCTGGCAGATACCTGTCTCTCCAAACCAAGACAAGGGGCCACTCTGAGCTGAACCAGCCAGTCTGGCAGCACCACAGTGCATCCTCAGCAGTGTGGGACTTCACCCATCAGCCTTGTCACTGCATCTCCATCACCTGGCACGGCCTGATTCCCTGGCAGACTTTCCTTCCTTCCCCGTGAGGCTGGAAGAGCCCCCAGTGCCAGGTGGGTCCCCCTGCTGTGCCACAGGGCCTGACATTGGCAGGGCTGGTGTGGTCCTGCCACCCCCAGCAGCTCCTCGGGCAGAGGGGCGCAGAGCAGCAGGTGGGAGCACGCTGCCCACCCAGCTGGGGCCCAAAACCACCAGGACCCTGGCTCTGCCCACACTGTCCCAGCTGGAGCCTCCTTCCTGCCTTGCTGTGCCCACATCCCTGTGTCCTTGCTGCACCTGTGTGTGCCTCTCCCCCTTGCTGAGACCACGTCCCCACTGTGCCTGTGTCCCCATGCCCCTGCTGGGCCCCGTGTCCCTGCTCTGCCCGTGTCCCCGTGTCCCTGTGCTGCCAGCTTAGGCTCTGCAATGCTCAGGAGCCCCTCAGCCAGCTGAAATCCCACCTTCACTGTGGGGCAGGGGTGTGCTTGGGCTGCCAGACTGGTGCTACAAGGTTATATTTAAAGCATTTTCAGGGGTTTCCTGCAGAGAGGAAAAACATACCGTTCCCTTTGGGAATTTCAACCACATTGGTTCCTTTAATCCTCCTTAAGGCATAGCTGGGATTTTGTATCTGGGAGCAACTGAAATGATGCTGTTCTAGGAGTGGTATTTTAATTCTCTCTTAAAAGAGGCCTTTAAAAGAAGGCTCAGAGCTCTGCCTGGAGTGAATTCACAGTGGCCATAGCAACCTTAGTGCCCCATGCAGCCTGTGGGGTGAGAGCTTGTCCAGGACCACTGGTGGATCCCCTAAATGGGAATAAACCCACAGCCTGTGCCTGCAGGGTGACAACTTTCCAGCTGCCAAAACACAACTTCCTCTTTTTAATGCTCTCAGTGAAAGAACAGCAGTATGCTTGGGGCAGCACCTACAGCGGGGCAGAGGGACAAGGTGCAGCAAAGGAAAGCAGGATGAGGATAAACACAGAGTGTTTAGACAAAACCCAGGAAAAAAGGCAGGCAGATGGCATGAATATTAGTGCATGAAAATGACTAGCACTCTGAGAATTTCCCAGTGTACTTCTGACTGGTTTGGGCTTGCTTTTATAATTAATTTATGGAAAGCACTTAAATTGGGAATAAACACAATCTCACAAATCCCTCCTAATCTCTGCCTGTATTTTTGAAATGATACCCTGAAGGTATAGTTCCTCACAATGATTAAACTGCTTTTCTTTTAAGAATTAAAAGGGACCTTTTCCATGTGGTCATGTGCTGTGTGAGCAGCCAGGCCCACACTGACCTGCTCTAGATGCAGTGTACCGTTGGGAGTGCCCTGGTAGGCCATTTCCCCATTGGACTGCTGGATGCCAAATCTGCCAATATTTTCATTTTGGATTCATGTATTTTAATGCAAAATATGACCTGGTGTGTTGTCAGCCTACGACTCAGAAGCACTCAGCTATTAGCATAAATTTAGAAAGCTCCTCAAAAAAAATGAAAAGAAATGTATTTAATTAAGTGGCTGCTTTTCCCTGCTGGTGGAAGCCACACTCCCTCTGTGGGTGGGATGTGTGGAAGGTGCTCGGGGCGGGACAGCACCAGGGGGGATTTGGGTCTCTGGGTGCAGGCAGAAGCAGCGTGGAGCAGCTCTGCAGGAGAGGAGAAGCCTGGGGAGATACAGGCTGTGCCCCTGGCAGCCCTGCCTGGGCTTCAGGTGCTGCAGGCCCTGCTGCAGGTCTCAGAGTGCTGGTTGGGCCTGGTGTCCCTCTGCAGAAGGGAAGAGCAGTGAGGGACAGAAAAGCATGGCATGGGAAGCTCCACACTGTCTCCAGTGGGATAAGGGTCCCCAGGGTGCTCATGGCTGTGGGGCTGGGCACAGAAAGGGCACAACCAGGAGTGACAACATGAAGGTGTGGGAAGCAAATGAAGATTTGATTACATAGCTTCTTGTGCTTCAGCATGGAAATCCAGGTAAGAATTACCCAGGACACAGCCTGTCCCTTTGGTTTGGCCTGTGCAGCTCAGTCATGCATAGGAGAAGCACTTTCCTTGTCCCCTCCAGCAGCCTCTCCATGTCACAGCTCATGGAAGGACACTGTGGTGCTGGGGAGCCCCTCCACCCTCACAGACATGGGGACATGGGAAGCCTGCCCATCTGCAGCTGTGGGGTGCTGGCCTGCAGGTCCCAGGTGAGTGCTCCCTGTTCTGCTGCTGTGCCAGCAGCTCCAGGAGGGACTTGGGGCATGGACACCTGGGCAACAGGAGAAGAGGCTGGCAGGGGGTGATGCTGTGGTGCCAGCTGCCCCCGTGGGTGCCACCAAAGGCATGTGGCTGGGACCTCTTGCTGCCTGGGGATGGCCAACCTCCTGGCCAGGAGGGTAAGGTGTGGCAGGGCCACCCCCACCGAGCCCCCGTGCCAGTGCTGTGCACTGTCCCTGTGGCACTGCTCCTCAGGGTGCTGCTCTCCACAGCAATCCCTGTACACCCCTCAGGGTGCAGCTCCACCTTGCCAGAGTGGGCATAGAAGCTGGGGTTGGTTTTTGCAAATTCTGTTTAATATATATATATAATATAATACAATCTATGTTACATATGTAAGATCTATTTTGTAGAGTTATTTATTGCTCTCCTGCTGCAGTAATTTGTTCCATCACAACCTTCCCAGGGCTCTGCACGTTTTTTCTTTTTGCTCAGCACCTCCCTCCTACACCAGGAGTGTTAAGTTCTAACATAGTTTTTCTGTACTTTAGGGGAAAAGAGAGAGAATGTGAAAGACCGAGTGCTATCTTTGTTTTCAAAATAATGCCGCAGTAATTAAAATGCTTGGAAAGTTGTTCTGTTCCCAGAAGTAATAAATAGTTTTGGCTGTTTTGCCCCATTAATTGCACATTACTTAAATACGTGTATTTTATAACATGCGTATTCACTCACCTGCTTGCTCTGAAAGTGAAATGCGTGCTTGAATATGCATTATACCCTTTAATGCACAGTAATTATTTGGTACATTATTGTAGGCTGCTCCTGAGCCACCCCCTCCCAGGGAGCAGGTTTTTGTGTTGGCTCCAGGGCGTGCTTGGTGCCAGCTCTGAGGGCCGTGGGGGCAGGCAGGAGCTCTCCTCCCGAGGGACCTCGGGTGACTGCCAGTGCCAGCTGGGAACAGTCCAGGGAGGCTGCTCCAGTTTCTTTCTCCCCAGCAGATCCCAGCTGAAGAGGCCCAGTTTCAGCTGTCCACAGTCAGTGCAGGCTCCAGACTCTCTGACCAAATGGCCAGCTCCTGCCAGCCTTCACCAGGGGCTCTGTGCTCTCAGGGTTTTTAGGAAAACATTGCTTGAGTCATCTCAACTGTGAAAGCTGAAGAGTGCCCAGCTGAGGGGGGCAGGACCACCAGTGTTTGGGGCAGAACCATGAGGGTTTGGGGCAGGACAGGCCAGGCCATTGCTCTGGTGGCTGTTACCTCCTAGCATCACCTGGTTCTGCTTTTGGACTGTAGCACATGACAGTGAGGGATCAACAGAGCCTCCAACCCACAGGGAGAGTGGAAACAGACTTTGTCAGGTCTCTTGATGATTGAGAGACCTCCAGAGTGTCTGAAAGCTCACCAGCCATGGTCAGAATACCCAGTAAATCTGATCTCCCTGATCTCTCTCCCCTGCCATGTGGAAAACAGCCAGCAGCTCCCACCAGCTAAACTGGCACTGGGTTAAAGATGAAACAACAACCAGGCACAGGGCATCATGGCCCCAAGCAGACATCTTCCTGCTGCATCTCTGTGCAGCAGAGTGCCCAGAGCTGGGGCAAACCCAGAGCAGAGCTGGGGAAGAGGAAAGGGGTCCACATCCTTTGCCTGGCATGGTCCCAAAACAGAGGAGGCCCCAGCCCCACGTAGGCATCCCTGCAGCAGACCCACATCTCCACAGCTGCCTCTCTCAGGTGGCTCTGTGAGTAGGAGGGAAGGGCACAGACCTGTTCCCAGCTGGCTGCCAGTTGGCAGTGCCAGGGCTGTGCCCTGTCCCCAGGAGCCACAGCTGGTGGCCGTGTTGCCAGCAATAGGTCTGGCTTCTGAGGAACAATGTGCTCCTACTGTATGGTACCAGATTGTACATCAAAACTATTATTTCCAACATCTCTGGCTTAATTGTAAAACTATAATACAAATGACATTGGGGGTTTGCTGGAGTTAAATTTTAATAGCAAGCCAGCGCCCTTTTAATGACATTTTATACATTTAAATTGGGCATGATCCCTTTGGGAACAGTAATTTTATTCATGGAGATTATGTCTAATTTGAATATAAAAACACCACTAAAAAGATATTGGATTTGCCATTTTTCACTTGCAGGAGCTCCGGAGTCCAATCTTCCCAACTGGCTGGGCTTTGGTGGATTGAAAAAGCCCTACAATCCCCCACCCCAACTTTCCTTCCAGGAAAGTGCAGTATGAGATCCATGTGAGTCCAGCTGCCCCACGGCTGGGCTGGGGTGGCTCTGGTGGCTCTGAGGTCCAGCCACCATCTGGGGCTGCAGAGCTGGGGCTCTCCAAGCACCGGTGTTGGGGGGTGAGGGGCAGGAGGCCGTGGGGCAGCCACCCGGGAAGAGTCCTGGGTCCTGCTCCAGCCCCTGCACACATCCTGGTGCCGCTGTGCTGGAGCCTCCAAGGACGGCAGCTGCCTCCACCATTGTTCCTCTTCCTTGTGTTGGAGCCGGCCAGAGCCTGCCAATTCCAATGCCAAACTAACGTGACTCCCCTGAGATTGGCAGGTGCCTCCTTGGCTGGGGTGGTCCTTCCCTCTCTCGGGGGCAGAAGAGGGTCTGGCTGACGCTGCGCTGTGCAGCAGCAGCCACACTTGTTCTTTGCAGTGACAGCAGAGTCACAGATTGATGGCTGGCAGCCACGGCCCTGCAGGGATTGTCACCAGCCCACACTCACCCCTGGCTGTACATGAGGGACTCTCGGTGCCTGGTGCGGCTTTGGAGAGCGAGGAACGCCAGCGCTGACACAGAGCAGCCGGAGCCGAGGGATGTGCACGGACACCCGGGCGGCTCCTGCAGAGGCCGGGTTCCTTGCCGGGGAGGATGCTGAGCAGAGGTGTCAGCCCGCCGAGGGAAGTACCCTCGAGCCTCCTGTGTGGGGCTGGCAGGAGCTGAGGCCAATCCAGCTGCTGCGGCTGCCCCTGGCTGCGCGGAGAGCCTGCCCGCTGCCTGCGGAGCGGGGACCGTGCCCGGGCCAGCACGGCGCCGGAAAGCGGCTCCTCTCCTCCCGGACAGCGCAGCAAGGCCACAGGGGTAGCATAACCTCCTGGCCCTCCGGGGGGGACGGGGCGCAGGAGGCTGCGGGGCCCGCGGGGTCCCGGCTGAGCCCGCCCTGGCCGCCCGCCCGGGCCCCGCACCGCGATAAGGGCGCCGGCGCTGCCGCGGCAGCCTCATCTCCGAGACGGGATAAACTGTTTGGCCTTTGGACAAGATTATTTCTGTTCAGAACACGATTGTTATCACTTAATTGAAAATAATTATCCAATGCAAATTGGCTTCAAGTTGGCAGCTGAGTTGAGGGGGTGGCGCGTTTCCAGGCTGTCCTGAGGAGAGCCGGGTGCGGTGGGAGGGCGAGAGGCTGGGACTGTCCGCAGGGCTGAGGGGGGAGCGCACCACAGGGGCAGATGTCCGCTTTGCAACACCTGCATCCCTTCAGGAAAACAGCGGGGGCCTTCCTGCCCAGTGCTTTCATAAAATGGGACCCTCTGGTTTGCCTTCCCACAGCAGCCGCCGAGGCAGCAGTGGGAGTGTAGGTGCTGGAACCAGCTGCTTAAGAGACCTCAGCTCAGAGGTGACAGTGTTCACCAGGCTGTACCCCACCTGGGCCTGTCTGCACCTGGGATTTCATCACATGGAGGATGCAGATCTCCTGCTGCTGTCACTAGAAGAGCTGCAATCAGTCCACATAAAGGAAGTGGCTGATGCCATAGTGGGGCTGGGGCACAACTGGGATGTGGAAATCTCTGGAGAGCCCAGCATGAACAGCCCCCTGGAGCTCTGACCCAACCAGGCACTGAAGCTTCAGCTGGGCTTGTTCCTTTTCTGCTGGACTTGTTCTGGCCACATGCAATCAGCCCATCACTCCAAACGTTACCTGTGTCTGTGTGTCCTTGCCAGTGAAAAGAGGAGAACATATGTCTTTGTGAAAATTCCCCCATCCCAAACCCCTTGGTGGCTGCTAAACCTTCTCTTCTGGCTGTGGGCACCCCTGCCTGCAGGCTCCGTGGGCCGTGGTCAGCCCGAGCACCTCCCCTCTGGCAGCTCCCTGCAGCCACTCTGCCCTTGGCCTTGCCTCTGCTCCCTCTTCCTTGTTTTCTGCCTGAATGGATTTGGATTAGGCAAGACTTTCCCAAACGCACACAATCCCCCTGCCAGTGCACAAATACACCAGAGAATACCAGCTTTCCACAGCAGTGTTTCTATGATTTGACCAGACTGGCACAAGTTTAATTAAAAAAAAATCCCAATGTTTAAATGCAGTTTCATCAGGAGAAGTGCAAAATGCCTCTGCAGGAATTTCTGCCAGGACTTTTCAAACCTCTCAAAGCACAATTAGACACAGTCAAATATTGCCCTGGTTAAAGACTATTAGTTTTCCTTACATTTGTCATGAATTAATTTTTTCCGGCTGTATCAACAGTGTTTCCTTTATAAATACGACTGGCTCCTTTACACTGAAAAATTAAATTTGCTCTGATAATGAACTGAGGTGCTAATAATCATTTTGCAATGCAAAAAAAGTGCAATTACTGTCTGCTGTGCCATGCGGTGCCACGGTCGGCTGTCAGTGACCCTGCTCTGCCACTGCCACCCACAGCCCCATCTCGAAGGGGCAGCATGGGGCTGCCCGTCCTTGCTGGGAGCTGCTGTGTCAGTGTCCACCTGCTCGGGTGAACTGCACTCAGGTTTGCTTGGTGCCCTTCAGCAGCTGCTCAGTGGCACATGGGGTGGAGCAAGGTCTGCCAGTGGGACTGAGGCCAGCCTGAGCACACGGGTCGGCGTTGTCACCGTGCTGGTGCTGGGTATGGCCCTGTACACATGTACCAAAGTGATGGTCCCTGCAGACTGCACAACAGTTGGACAGTGTCTTAGGTTATGGAATCTAAACTGTGTATTCTATTTTCATCTGCTGGAAGCAGTTGAGAAATTGTTCTTCTTTATCTCTTGTTTACTCTGGAGGGAGGGGGGCGGGTGCCTTTTGATAATGGCCCAACTGTTAACACCAGGTAGGGCATTGTTTCTTATCTCTTTTCACAATGGGCCATTAAGACTCCCCAGGCTGTTTTCTTCCTCAAGCTGTACCCTTCCCAAAATAGTACACCCACATTCCATCATCCTATTGTGAGATGCTCCACCCAGTGGAGGGAGCCAACCATTCCTACCTGGATAAAACTGGGACTCCGGAACAGGAAGCTCTCTGGCTTCACCCGGTTACCGGAGGAAGATTGGACTCCACTCTCATCATCACTGGACCCCTTCTCACCATCACTGGACCCTTTTCTACAGGATCATCTCTACTCCAACAGAACCACATCTGCCACTCCAGGAGGACTCACTTTTGGACTGCTTCCAACACCCTGACCAACAGGGTGTCAGGCTGTAGATCTGACTCTGTCAGGGTTCTCCAAAATTGTTGTTTGTTTGTTTGCTTGTTGGGTTGGGTGGTTTTGTTTTCTACTACATTTGTACTGTTAATATTCCTAGTAAAGAACTGTTATTCCTATTCCCAAATCTTTGCCTGAAAGCCCTTAATTGCAAAATTCTAATTTGGCGGGGGGTGAGGGGTTTACATTTTCTATTCTAGGGGAGGCTTCAGCTTTCCCTGGCAGATACCTGTCTTTCCAAACCAAGACAGACAGAGGGACTGATATTTTGAGACAGACTTGAAGGAAAGGAACACTTCAAGGAGGATCCAGACCTGTGCCATGTCACAGAGACACATCCAGTTCGCTCCCACAGGTGTGCTGTGGACACAGACCCCTCAGATCACAGCACTCCTTCTTTCCTCAACCTCTCTGTGTAGTGGCTGCAACAAATGATGGACCCAATACTCCCTTCTCCCCTCTTCACTCCTGGGACACCTGCCCCCATTACCCAACAAGACTCTGACCTTCTGATCCATCCATCTTGTCTCCTCTGCAGTGCTGGGCCTGAGCTGCGGCCCTTTATTTATTCACACAATGTAGGTTTCCTCATGCTGCCTCACCAGTGCACATCAACTGTGACCTCGAGACACCATCCTCTCCTGGGATGAGCGTGTTTTTCAGTCCCAGGCATCTCTGGAGTAAGGACTGACAGTTCTTTAAAGGAGGGGGGAAGGCAGGCGGGAGGAGTGACAGTACATTGTGGTTTAATGGAATAAAGCAGAGCTCGATGGAAGCAGCTCAGTCTGCCAGCTGCCAGGCCCCGTGCAGGATTCTAACAGCACTGCCCTTTCACAGCACCTGACGTGCAGATATTGATGATGCTGGGAAATCCACCCCTTTTTGCCATTTCCCTTGTCCTCTCATCCTCACTGAACGTAAACAATCTCCTGCTGCTTTATTCTTGTGCTGAACTCGCTAAGATCCATCAGCTGCCCCACAGAAGCCTTACAGGGCATGCTGGGTGGCACTGGTTGCTGTGACAGCTGGTGCTAGACAAAACCTGCTTTGCCCTAAATGGTACCAGCCAGAGCTGCAGGCACTAGTGTATGTCACACCTGACTTACCCAGGTGCTTTCCAGCAACAAGCCAGCCTTGTCCATGTCTCTCTTTCCTCGCTGGTGGCATTATCCAGAGCTGCCAGTTCTCCCCTGAATGCCCTGGTGGGTGCAGATTTCTGCAAAGCCTGACACTGGTCAGTCCTGGAGTTGATGTCATTCCCTGCCAGGACCCAAATACACCCCTGGATCGTGCCCCAGGCTGGATGTGCCACTGCAGGATGTTGTTTCTTTTCCCACACTGCCAACACTGCTGCCTGCTAGCCAGACCCTGGCCTGAGGCCTGCAGGATGCTCCTTCACCCACATCTTGTCTGCTTCCAGGGTTGCTGCTTCCCTTTATTTCCCTCCCCATGGCCCTGAAAAACATGCTTCCTCCATCTTCTACTCACTGTCCTGTAATCACAAGCAGCAGACATCTACCAAAGCAAAGGCTCTGTGGGGCTGGCTACCTGCATGATTTGGAGTGACATCCAGAGGCAGCTCCACCACAAACTCATTGTCTGGTGCTGACATCAGCAGGAGCCACAGTTGGCAGCCAGGCTTCTGTGGGTCTCACCCAAGCACCTGTGTCAGCCACTGAGCCTAAACTCCCTGCCATTACCTCCCCAAGGCCAGGCAGACTCTGCCCACCAGCCCACAACAGGGTTTGAACAACTCCACAGCAGTGTCCAAGGTAAAATATTCTTGTCTGAAGCCACTGAGCATCAGAGCATCAGAGAAAGAGGCTGGGACTCTTGGCTGGTCTGACTCCTGCTATGCTGGCCAGGGATCTGGTCCTCAGAGGAGGAGTTAGGAAGAACTCTGACTTGCTCCATCCTCTGGCTCTGCACAGGGGTGATGTAAAGTCATCTCTCCAAGGTGCAGGAGATGCACTCACCCCAAGACAACTGAGCTGGCCAGATGACCAAAACAGTCACTGAAAAAAAACCCTCCTCCCTGTCTGCCAGGTTTGTGCTGGTTTGGCTAAAGGCCAATGGTGACTTTTGCTCAAATGAAACACATGGAATTCAAAACCAAAACGGGATGTACAACACAGCATCTGGGAAAAGAGCTGTTTCCATGTTAAAAACAAGTCTTTTCAGGGGTGGAATTAACTTAATATTTTTTCAATAGGGTAAAAGCTGATTTTCTTTTCAGTACCATCAGGAATTTTTCCATCAAGCAATAAATGAAGTTAAGCAGAACTTAATTTTTGTAGCCAAGGTACTGCTGAAGCAAAGCCAGACATTCAGTTTGCAAATACTGTGCAGGTGTATCTCTGTCACAAATACCTCTGAACAGGATGACAGGGTCACCACAACACCTGTGTTCTCACTGTCCATTCTGCTAAACAAAGACCTGATGAATTTAGGGAGTACTGGCATGGGATCACACTGGCATAATGAGAGTCCTCAGTGTTTTCCTGGGTGCCCATATCCCTTCCCAGATACCCTAGCAGGGTACAAATTTTATTTGCAGGTCTCAAATTTTAACACAGGACCACTGCACGAGGAGAGGAGTTGCACCTCAGTGACACTGTGCTGTTACCAACAGCTGCTCACTAAGGAATGGTACAGCAGAGAGCAGGTCACAGAGTACAAGGGTATAGATAATTTCCTTTTCACAACAGTAGAGTATAAATGCATTACTTTCTTCCTTTACTCTTGACAGTGGTGGTGTAGTTTCAGCTTAGAAAAGAGAACATGATGCTGTTTTCAATTAGGTTTGGAATGCAAGGAAATGAGGAACTAACCCATTTCTTTTCATATTTCTCATGTAAAGTTTTATTTGTGTTAGTCCTTTGATAAAGCATTTTATTCTTACAAACCTTAAAACAACATGCTGAATTCCAGTGTACAAAAATAATTGTCTTTAAAAAAAAAATCAATTTTAGCACAGTGTGACTGGAACCAAGTATGTTCCTCACACTCCACTCTTTTTTCTCCAGAGACAGCCTCCACATCAAAAGGAACAAGGACAGATTTAGTTTGAGATGTGAACTCTGTTCCAGGCCCACCTGCTGGCTCAATCCTGCTCTGCTGACCAGCTGGTAAGGACAGGGACACAGACCCAAAAGCTGAGCCCTGAGGGCAGTGGATTGATGGCACCATTCTGGAGAGTGAGGTGGGTGACTGCTGCATCCCAGAGTATAAAGCAGAGACTTAGCTGCCCATTCTAGAGGGAGGGAAGTGCCCAATGCCCTCCTGCACTCTGGAGAGGACTGGTGGGTGGTGAGCGGATGTGCTTTATCCCCATGTTACTCCTTTGACCCCAACCCCCCCCGACCCAAGTCTCCCTGGCATTGGCCCCAAAGGTGCTGTGCTCCAACAGCACAGCCACATCTCACTGGTGAAGAAACAAACCCTGCCAAACCCAGTGTGCCCCCCACACCCCCAAGCAAGGAAAATAAACATACAGCATATTCCGAGACCACCCCTGGCAGGAGCACTGGGTCCTGCTTGCCATGGGGACAGCTCACAGAGATGGAGTGGTCCCCTCTGGCTGTGGAGATGGCCGGGATGGGTGATGGTGCCCAGCATGCTGAGTCAGGGACAGACTCAAATTCATGTGCTAAGAGAGGGACAGGAATAAAGAGAAGGCAGAGCCAAAGCCAGGGAATGCCAGTGCTACCTGCCATCACCAGGATTTCTGTTTGGACTTCTTCTTCCGCTGTTTTATAAGGAATAGATTGTCCTTGCTGTCAGAACTAGCATTTTTCTGCTTTTTCAGTTTTTTCTTCCTTTTGGGACCTTCTAGAGGCTGCTGCACACACGTGGCCTTGCTGCCTGAGAATGCCTGGAAAAGGGACTTGTGGCGGACCCTGCTGCCCTTGCACCCCTGCTGCTTGTGCCCCCGAGGGAAGTCCTCTGGTTCACAGTGGATTTCAACACCCCTCCTGCGCTTCTGCTCCTGGGGTTTCTTTGCCCGGGCCACCTTTATCTTCTTTTGCTGCTCACTGCTCCTGCGTTGCTTCCTCTGTTCTTTCCAAAGTTTGCTCTTTTTCTTGCGGCTGGGCACCTCAAGCTGTTCTTCCTGCACCGGTGTTTCAGACTGTTCCGGCAGAAGGCCAGCTTCCTGCAGGTCTGGAAAGCAGAGCAGATTATTTCAATACCTAAGAAACCTAAAACCTGGTGCCTGAGCCATCACAGCTCTCCTTAGACAAATTTTATCTCCGGCAGATTTTTTCACTGTGGGTTTTTCCTGTCATCAGGCTAGAATCTTAACAAATCGTGATTTAATCCCCTTCCTCCTATTTCATGGCATTTTTAATGTCAGCAGATTTTTCAGAATTAAAACATCTGACAATGCTCACTGAGTGACTTTGACACAGTCAATTTCCATGATAGACACGGATGAGTAAAATCACAAATCTTTTACTACCACCAGGCTACCTGTTCAAATCCATGCAGCTTTTCCCAACACACGAAAATAATCCCACAATGTTTCTAAAAAGCACAAACACAGAACTGAAAGGTGGGAGGGATTTCCCAAAACACACTGTACCTGCCACCTTTCTTTTCAACCGGTTGGCTCTCCTCTTGATGTCGCATTCATCATCGTAGTAGTAGACGAAGGGAGAAGTGGGGAACATGTTTCCCTGCATCCGCTTCTCTGAGCACTCCTGCAAAACACATTTCAGGTCACTGGAGGTGGCTGAGTGTTGATTTCCTGGAAGTGAAATGGGCCAGGTCCTCCAGGTGCTGGTCTGTACTTGTGGGGGACGTGGTCAGCACCGACATTTTCATGACCAGCTCGTAATCCCTCCTGCACACACTGATGCTGTTTGAGCACACAGAAGGAATCCCCCATCTTCCTGCAGTTACCACACATGTGTAACACCCACAGAACAGATGATGAAGACCAGGTGAAGACAGGTGAACACCAGGTGAGCTGCTGACAGAGCTATTGGACATTAGGACAGGGCTGTCCTGCTGCCAGGCAGGACCTCAACACCTGCTCTGCCCACACCCGGCCCCTCAGAGACAAACAGTGCCATGGCAGGGCAGCCCTGGCAGCTGGGCTGTTTTGGGGGAGGCTCCCTGCAGAGGTGTGGCAGGCCAAAGGAGTGGGTGGGCTGGGGAAAGAGGGGAGCAGCCATGGGGAGCCAGAGCCTGCCAACAGCCAGGGTGGGTGGTCTCACTGTGTGCCATTCCCTCACAGGGACAAACCATAGGCAAATCCTCCAGCAGCTGCTGCGTGCACACATCAGAGTGCAGGGAACAGAAAGAGGAAAAAGAAGAGGAGAGCCCTGAACAGACAACTGAGGTGAGGAAGGGGCTAACTCTGGCATCATGTGCATGCCAGCCTATTTCCCAAGCACTTGGAATAGGAATGTAAGTTTTTTCACTGCCATGTCTTGAGAGCTAGGCTAACAGGAACACTTCCTATCATTCTGACTTTTTTCTGGGTACCATGTGATTTTGACAGGTGCTTTATTCTCCTTTATCCTCCTTGCAAATTGCTTGTTACCTGCTGTGCTTTGCTTCACCATCTTTTTCTTCTTAGATACTGCTGAGATCATAGAAACACAAGAATCCCACAATGGCTTGGCTTGGTAGAGACCTTAAAGATATCCCATCCCACCCCTGCCATGGGCAGGGACACCTTCCACTACCCCAGGTTGCTCTGAGCCCTGTCCAACCTGGCCTAGGACACTTCCAGGGATGGGGCAGCCACAGCTTCTCTGGGTAACCTGTGCCAGGGCCTGATCACACTCACAGAGAAGAATTTCTTCCTGACAGCTAACCTGACTCTACTCTCCGTCACTTTGAAGCCATTCTAGAGACAACTGGGCCTCACCAACCTCCAGGAGCTGTCAGGAGCTTTTGCTTACCTGATGTCTGCACCATGGGACCAGCAGCTTTCCTGCTACTGTGCTACTGCTACCACTCAGTGCCACCCCAGTAACCTCTGTCCCTGTCTGCTTCTCTCTCCCTTCCACAGGCACAGCAGATCAGAGATACATTTTTAATGTATTTTGCATTTCTCAGCTTTTTTTAGCATTTGTTTGGCTAATATTTAATGAAGAATGAGTTTTCCTGCAAGTGTTTTGCCTGTTTTTTTGGGAGTGGTGTGCACATGGGAAGATCTGGTATCTCTGTCCTCTTGTGTTGCTATCAGCTTATCCCCTTTCATTCAGTCATTGCTCAGGCTGTTTCTGCTCCTTGTACACTACTACGAATACTTTCTTATCTGCCTTAACTTTGAGAGATAAAACACCCACGA